>JACEFZ010027569.1:0-190000 GCA_014155875.1 Cepaea nemoralis | reverse complement strand
CCTCCACATCCCACCCCCCCCTCCTCAAGTCCCATTTGGCTCTCCCGTAGGGGGGGGGGGGGGGGGGGGGGGGAGGGGGGGGAGGGGGGGGGGGCCCCCCGTCCCCCGTTTTAGGCGGGAAGGGAAGCTCAGGGTTTGAAGGTGATGTTGGGAGGGGGGGAGGAAAGTAGTGCAAAAGGTGAACAACGCTCAAACAGAAGACAGTCACACAACCCTCTAACTCCCCAACTCACATTACCCTCCCTCATTTTCTCTGCTTCTTCTTTTGCTGATATTCCCCCATTAAATATATTAATATGGTCACATGTTACTCAACATATTCCATTTGTGAATATTCAATTGTGCCACGCTTTTTTCTTTTTTTTTGGGCAAATTTACTCAATAAAATAACCCCCAATTCAATTTTTTGATGGGGTTATGGGTGTGGGTAAGGGGTGGGAAGTGTCTTTTGTTAGTGGTAAGGATGGGAGGGAGATAGTATCTACAGTCGTGCTAGAAGAGGGAGAAGAACTTAGACGAGTATGAATGAGGAAATGTGCCGAACTCGCTACAATCATGCTCCTTATCCTCCCACCCCTGGAAGAAACTCAGAAAACAAACACAGAAGAAAGAGAAAAATAAGAGAAAGCGGAAAGAAGAAACGATGAAGAAAGAAGAAAAAAAGACCTCAGAACGAAAGAATTACTTAGAATTAGAGGGGGTTTAGACGTGGATACCTGTGGGGGAAGTCCAGAAAGCGGAGAAAGAAAACAGAATTACGACATTCACGCATGCACCTCCGTACGAATAGAGAAAGCAGAAAAACAGAATAGAAAGAGTAAAGGGAGGGATAGGTGCTCTGTAACAACAGGTATGTCATGTAACTGACCCTAATCAACTGATAAAGAGAGACAATCCAGAACTAATAATTTTTCATGCAATAACAACACCGAGCAGAAAAAGAATTGGAAGTAATGATTGAAAGAATGTAGAATAATAAATAATAATGATAAAGTGGGAGAAATGTGTATTAAAAGATGTGTGGATAAAATAAAGGGAAGAACGAAGAAATATAACGAAGTAAGTATGTATATGACAAGTAAATAAAAAAGAATGAACAAACTGAGAGAATGTACTGAAGATATGTAAGACTGGTAAGGAAGAAGAAGTAAGAAAGTAGAAATGAAGAGACAGTAGAGTAAAAAGGAAAGAGGTAAGAAAGAAAGGGAGGTAAAATTAGTCAAAACAAGAAGGGGGAATTAAGAAAAATAAGAAAGTAAGTAAAACGAGGAGGTAAGGGGGCAGAAGGAAGAAGAGAGAATGGAAGGAGGAGAAAGAAGGATGATGAAGAAAGAGAGGAAAGGAAAATAATAAGAAAAGAACGGAAAGATAAGGATTTGAAGGAAGTAAGAAAGAGAGGGGAGAAATGGGGATGAGAGAAGAAAAAATCAAGAGGTGTTTGGTTAATAAGACGAAAGTAGGTGGGGTGAACATCGTAATAAAGTAGAAGAAAAGATAAGAGAATAAAATGGAATTAAGAAATCAAATATTATAAGAATAAAGATAAGAATAATAATATTAATAATTAATTACTAATATCATTATTTAATAATGAGTAATAATACAATAAGAATCTTAACTGTATTAATACATCTTATTCTAATCATTAATATATCAACATAATAAAAGCTATTAATTAATAATACGTAAAGAAGAACTAATGATCCTAAGATAGAATTAATACATAAGTAAAGTTTAATAAATCAATTAATAAATACATCTTAAAATATATTAAATAAGTAAATATATAAAAGAATTAATAACTAAATCGTAAGAGTGAAAATAAACAATAAGAAAATAAAGAATCAGACATTAAAATTAATAATTAATATAGATATTGAATAATTAAATGAATAACTATACATACTGTATAAAATATAATATATTTTATTAATAAATACTTATTAAGAATAACTTATAATAAAAATACTAATGAAGAATAATATAACATAATATAATAAAACTAATACAATAAATATAATCACTAAATATACATAACTTAAAAACTTAATAAATAACTTAAAAGATAATAAAAAATTATTACTAACTACATACATAATCATGAAATAGAAACTCACTACCAATTTATCAGTAATAACTAATACTAACTTTATTACTCTAAACTCCATAACCATTCACCATTGATCTCACTACACTATTAATAATCTACTACATACTTACTAATCACTAATTCTAACATAATACTACTTCTCCTCACCTCTCAACCATACTCAAATAATCACCAATCATAATTTAATCTCCTCCTACTTCCACAATAATCATCCCACTACTCCTAACTACCTTACTACATACTCCCTTTCATCCTACTTCACATTACTCCTACATCCCATGGTTCACATAACTCATAATCAATTCACTACTAATAACTAAGTACATAACTCACTTCCATACTAACAACATGACAGGGAACCGCAATAAAGCAATTCTCATAAATTCTCCTCACTCATGACTTCATTCTTCCTAATCCATCTACATGCACCCTCTCTCCCCTCCTCTGTATCATGTAACTCCCAATGTTCACAACCACGCAAAGAATCTGAACATCACACGCACGGAAGAGAAAAGAAAAATATAAGAAGACAAAAGATAACGAATCCCATAATGAAGCCATTAAAATGACCGAAGCAGAAACTTAGTCATAATACGACAGTAAATACTACTCAATATCAGCCAACAAAACAAAGACTCTAATAAATAGAACAGAATACCGTACCTACCTCCAGTAACAGTCACGAATACATCCATAATAATAATAAATCACTATTATTTGACCTCATCGTTAAGCAAATCCTTCTCATACATTTCTCCCTACTTAAAGATACCTTCTCCTCCGCGTTCTCCCTCCTCAACTCTCTCCTCCTCCTCCCTCCTCCTCCCTCTCCCTCCTCCTCCCTCTCCTCCTCATGCTCCCTTTCTCATCCTGCGTTCTCCTCCTCCCTCCTTCTCCCTCCTCCTCCCTCTTCCTCCTCCCTCCTCCTCGCCTCCTCCTCCACCCTACTCCTCCCTCCTCCTAATCCCTCCTCCTCCCTCCTATTCCTCCCTACTCCTCCTGTCTCCTCCCTCCTCCCTCCTCTTCCCTCCTCCACCTCCCTCTTCCTCCTCCCTCCTACATTTACCCAAGACAGACAGACAGTCAGACAGATAGTCGGGAACGGGATCTTATATGACTACTTATATAATTTAAATGAGATGCTCTCCACCATGGGCTGGGCCGGGTCAGACAGACAGACAGATAGATAGATAGATAGACAGACAGACAGACAGACAGACAGACAGACAGACAGACAGACAGACAGACAGACAGACAGACAGTCGGGAACGGGAACTTATATGACTACTTATATGAATTAAATGAGATGCTCCCCACCAGGTGTTGGGCGATGCCAGGCCGGGTCAGACAGACAGACAGATAGATAGTCGGAACGGGAACTTATATGACTACTTATATGAATTAAATGAGATGCTCCCCATCAGGGTCTGGGCGAAGACGGGCCGGGTCAGACAGACAGACAGACAGACAGACAGACAGACAGTCGGTAACGGGAACGGGAACTTATATGACTACTTATATGAATTAAATGAGATGCTCCCCAAAAAGGACTGGGCGAAGCCGGGCCGGGTCAGCTAGTATTCTATATTTCTGAAAATATTTTCACTATACATGTGAAAAACATCTGGAGACATTACACATCCCTGTCTCACACCTCTCTTAATAGGCTGAAATTGATCTACTTCATTATCAATTCTTATGGCAGCTTGTTATTTCCAATACATGTTATTTTACAAGTCTGAGGTCTTTTCCATCAATTTGTAGATCTTCAAGCATCCTTATCATGTCGACATATCTCACTTTATCGAAAGCCTTTGTGAAGTCAATAAAGCAAAAGTGTAAGATCTTTGTTTATGTCTAAAGAACGTTCAATTACTGTTCTCAGTATATGCACATTATGTACACTAATCTAAACCTCATATAATCTATTTGGGCATTGGGTGTAGTCTTTTGTCAAAGACGTATAAACACAGAGCTGTGGGGTAGTGAATGAGAATACCATATGAAATGGACTGAAATGGTTGTCTAGGGGAAATAAACAATATGTCCTCAGATTCACCGTATAAGGCAGTTGATCCAGACAGTTTCTTTCCTAAAAGACTCCAGGAATATAGAGTAGTTATTGGCTCTATTGATGTAAGAATGGGGTTATGGTCGGATAGACTCCACCCACTTTACAAGATAAACTACCTCCCTGAAGAATATAACAGAGAATAGGTCACTTAACCACAGATCTATATCAAGTTGTTATTCTTGGATAAGATATCTGAGACTGTGTGTTGGTCGACCTCCCACTGGATTCTCTGCATATAAACATACAGTAGCAAAGTTCTCTACAACAACAAACAGTGTAACACTGGTCACTAGACAATGAAAACTCTCCTGACGAACATATATATTTTATTGCCCGAATCTCGTAATATGGAAGTACAAGACTCTGTCTCCACTACAATCTATCAAACATCAAACAAAAAATACATTCTCAAATAATGTATGAACTTCTACTCTAAAAAAAACTCTCCTCCTCCTCTTCTCTTCCCTGCACCTAAAAACCAATCATAGATCAGGGATCTGACTGTTGATTGTATCATTGTTGTAACTAAGTTCTTGAAGACACCACTTTTCTAAATCAGGAGAATGTATATTCCCTCCACACAGGGCCTCTCTACACTGTATTTATTCTCCAGAAGAAGAAGTCTTATGACGACTCTCCCACAGTTATAACCTAACTCCTCTTCTGATTCTACCGCTGAAATAGATGAGCTCTCCCATCATACCTTGACCAAACACCACAACGTGCCACTGAGAAAAAACAAGGTTCTGAAAACTGTAATGGGGATACGGCTCATTGACGTTGATAAAATACAGTCATAATTGACCTACAAAAGGAACTGTCCTCAATTGTCCCTATAGTATTTTCGAGAAAAATGATGATGTTGTGACTTGAATTCTTGACTACTCGATCTGGCATTGGTCTTGAGAGGAAAATATGTCTGCATTTAAAAAGAAGAGGGGCTCACCCCCACTGGTAGTCGTGTCCAACATTCTGGAACGGATAAAGCACAGACTCTCAACAAAGTCGCTGGGGTCTCCAGCGAACGAAGAACTCTCTATAAGCTGGGATCATAGTTGGCTGAACAAATTTAGGCGGCCTCCTGCAGATTTATCTGCGTAACATGCTTCGTCCAAAGGAAAAGATGCATCCACAATGTCTCAACGGGACATTGAACCAAACGAGAGGATCCATACTGGTTTCATGGTTCACTCCATTGCGTATGACTGCTTCACCTCGAGAGTAACATCCAGTCCGTAAGCTGTTGCAGACCATAACTTCCCTGATACTACAGGAAGAATATTAGTGTCATCTCTCGTCAGACGCCAGTGATGAGTATTAGAAGCTTTTTCAATAGCACTTGGCTAAATTGATGTCACCAGAGTTGCCAAACCCAAAAAAGGAGATAACTCCATCTGGAGTTTCTCACTGTTGCTAGAAGAATAATAGGGGATTATTTCCCCTGTCTCTGCTTCTTGGAAAGAATGCCGCTGGCTAAAAGTACTGAGTGACATCTGGGCTAGATAATTAACGCTCTTAAAAGACCTTAATCCAAAAGTATCGGCCAAATGTTTACAGCCAAAGTTGTCCATACTTAGACTCAGCCAAGATGTCCCACGCCCGCCTCAAATGTCTGCAAATCAAAAATGACAAGCTATGAATATACTAGCTCATTATGCAGGTTCATAAGACTCACAGAGACAACAACTGGCCATATATTCAGAGGACAATCCTCATAGGATGATGTGGGTTATCACCTGTGGGCCTGTAACGTATTGGTCTATTTGGCGGGAAGGTGGGGCGGTAATCTCAACAACTCTACCAACCTCACGCTTCTACCTATAGAACGAACAGGACATCACAGATACCAAATGGAGATATATTCTCACACATAAAAACACTTCTCTCTATGGGAGTACACCAATCTGTTATAGGTAATGACCGGGGTGTGACTAAGGTCGGGGTTTTGTAAATATTGGCTCCAATGTCTTGTTATTTTGGCAAGCACACTGCACGTTTTACGGCAGGTAAAAATGAGTATTTAGGTATGTGAACCGTTCTCATAAATATGATTGAACCACGGACATACAGGATCCACCAAATCCGACAAAAGCAATGGGGTGTCTTATCTAACTGTGTCCCCAAGCTGTCATACACACAACATTTACTTTCCGTCCCCGGCATATTCTGTACACAGATAAAGTAAAGATTCACACACACAATATATATGCGTACAAGATCTGAATCTTTAACAAAGGCATTATGTAACACCTGAATACTTTACCAAACGTCCGGTAAAGATAGGCTCTTCCCGAGATGAGATTGAACCTAAAGTGAAGATAGATTGAACTCTGCAGAAACTATACAGAATTTACAGAGACATCAAAGTCTTCAAAAGAAGATGAATCAGTAATCATAGCATAATAAGAATTATAAGCATAGGAATATAGGACAGGGGTATAGACGTTCGAGTCTCGGGCTGTCTTTCTTACAGAAGCAACGGTGCCGTAGCAAACTCCGCCAAAATACATACATGACATGTAGTATTACTTCTCATATCAAACAAAGATTGTATTAAATATCTAACACAAATCTTATCATTCAAAAAGACATGTGTATGCTCACCAATGCAACATAGAGGCAAAATGGGCCCACAATGGGCCTACACCCTCTCCCTGAATAACTCACATCTTTCTCGGTGGCTGGCCAAGACTCAAGTGAAGTCCGGTCCAGCCCGGGAGTTTTACCAAACTATCCCATTCTATTTCCAGCTACGGCCACATTCCTCGCCTCTATATGAGCGATGGCATTCGTTACCATAAAAGGAATCACCATAGGCCCACACCTCAAACTCTCGATTCCCCGAAACGCTGTTCTCTACTAGTCTGTAAATTGGCGAAACTGAAACGCTATGTGACAAAAGCCATAAACGATATGTTGCACAATTTGTTGCCTTGCATATTTCGCTGCATCTCGTCAGGTGCATGTTGTAGTGTTATGTATCATATGATGTGATGTCAGTTCCTAGATCAATCAATCAATCAATGATGTGGGAAACGAAAAACGTTTCTCGAAGCAGTTTAATAGTGTAGGTCTAAATGCACGGAGGAAGAGGAGGTTAGTCTTTCCTTCGCTTAGCAGGCGACGAACGCATGCTTCGAAAGCGCGCCCATGTCATTATGAACGAAGTACTCCATCAACTTCCCTAACGCGCCCGCTATGAAAATTAATCACATTTTGACTAAAATGGGTAACAAATGGAGAAAATGATTGCATATAGGTCACACACTGAGCGCGTGAGATGTAAGATGTTGCGTGATGGTTAAAATGACCATGTGCTCACATGCATCCATTGTGGACGAACATTTACAGCGCGAATTGGTCTGATCAGTCACATTCGCTACCGCCATGGGTTGTAGTTATTATGCCTTGTTGAAACACAACATAACATACTATCGTCTTTCAAGACGGCAAGGTGCCAATCGTCGTGATCAGGGATATTTACCATAAATCCCAGGAGAAAAGAGTTCAATCTTTGAAACAATGGCATCTGTGTGTAGGTTTCCCTTCCCACTTCATCACCCTTTAAATTAACTATAGTGCTAGAAGGATATTGATTGCTCACAACATATCAACAACCACTTGTTGGACACCACATTTACTTGATGTACACAACACTTTTGGACAAAACAGTTCAGGTATTAACTCAAGATCTGCATTTACATAATATATGTGTAATGAACACTATGCATTTTCAGACAGGCGTGGGATTCATTGCATTATTACAATATAGTACCCAGTGACCCCAGAAAAAACAAGGTTATTAGAAACAACACAACAACCACAAATTGGTTCTGTTAACTCGACTCATTGTACCTAGATAAAATCACATTGGTCTAGGTGCAGAAACACAACATATATATATATTTGTTTCTGACACCATGTACACTTATCATATTTAAAAATAATGAGTTGATGTCAAAATACTATTTACCTTAACCATCATTGGCTATACCTCATTACCCAATAACACACTCTTTATATGTCATAGAAGGGAAAAAAACACACACATGAAAACAGTTGATACTAATAATTAAATTAATTAATTATAGTGTTCATTTAGGCATTGCGGATGGGTATTCCTCTCCAGTGGAAAGCAGCTAATGTCCATAATTATCCGTGCAGAATTATCCAAGAATAGAATTATACATAAGCACATATTCTCTCCATGAGACTGAATTTAAGAATAATCTGTTGCCATTTGGGCTGTGTTCCAATTGAAATTGATGCCTAGGTCTGTCATACTTTAAGGAGATGCAACTTAAGCTCTGCAGAAGGTTCTTCCCTATCTCATCTTATCGATGAAAAGATGACGACTGTCCAACAGCTCGGTTTATGTTAACCGTTTCCCAATTTAGTTCAAAAAGCTTTGTCACACACCCGGTTCATGTTGATAGGCCATCCCACACTTGATGATGGGGCAGTTAGGCCGACATGGGACCAGCATATAGTTCTGATTCATTCCATTTCTGTGAAGACCATACAATGGTGAGTCATTCATTGGGTTTCATCTGAAGATTCTGTTGCAGGCATGGAACTGAAGAATATTACTCCACCACATATCCAGGGATACAAGCCATCAGGTGATTCCTGTGGTTGCAGGCATAGAGGCATTTACTCCGCTAGCTGCCTTCATATGGTCTTTTTTTATGTGTTCAGGTTTGGGAACCTTGAGGTAATCTGGTGTAGGTATGGTTTTCAGTTGGTACCTTGGTTGTATTGGTTCAATGTCTTCTTCCCATTTGTTTGAGTTGGTGTTCATAGTTAGAACTTGGTGTTGAATAGCTGAATTCCATGTTTGACAGTTGCAGCTGTGAGACATTCTTTCGAAGACTTATCCATTGTTGGATATTAACTTGGTTACCCAACCAACAGTTGAAGGGCTTTCACTGTAGCTAGTTTTAGTAACTTGTAGGATTGATCCATAGTTTCACTGATTTTGCTGAGTGATAAGGCTTATAGGTGATACTTCTCAGACGTAAAGCAGACAATACACTATTGTCAGTTACTCTGTTGATCTTCATCTTTGTAGATTATTAGATCTTGAAGTCCATCCTGGATATTCCTACTAACATAGGACTTAACCACTCACCCAATCAGTTGTCTTCAAATTTATCTGTTGCTCGCTATGGAGCTATTGAGCGCAGCAGTCCATGGGTATTTCTAGATGCAGACTATGGTTAGGACATTCACTTTCTGGCTGTTGACCCAGGATCCAGGTTTAGTGATATAGTCCCACCACATTCAACCACCACCTGCTTCTCTTCTATAGAAAAAGGGATGACAAAGAATACAACACGAGCATTAACCTACTGTGATGTGTTAACTTTCACAAGACAATTACAAACAAAAATACAAAACAACAAGGGGAGAAGGGGAAAGGAGTGGGTGTCCACGTTCCACTGTCCCTCATTGCTGAGTAGAGCCATTCTGACTCTTAATAGTAAGTAAGGTATTTTCTCACTTTATTTTATGTTCTGTTGTTACTGGGACTATTAGAGGAGTGAACTCATTCTGTCCATCCAACATGTTGATATTGTATCTCTCATTCTTGAAGAGATTAGCCTATACAGGATCTCTGTGGTTTCTAATGCCGCGTCTTCCCAAGGCTATTCAACATTGGCGTTTTAAGTACTGTCGTGCACAAGGATTCTTACATCAACATCCTCTAATCCCAAGGTGCAACATTAAAATGTATATTCCCACAGTAAAAAGTAACAATCAGAACAGGGAAATTCTCATACCAGAAAAAAAAACATACATGTCCATTTTTCTGATATCAAGTACATGATAATCCTACATAATAATTAATCATAATGCTGATGCAGGGAGCCTTTGTTTTTGGATTTTCTCAGGGTTAATCCATAACTAAAACATACATTGTTTTCCCCCACTGCGTACCGCAGATGAGGATAGTAGCCGCTGTGATATATTTTGTCAATGACTGCTATTATTTGGAGTATTTATTAGAATAACTTATGCCGCATGGTCCAGTCGTCTGAATATTGCAAGCAATTTATTCACATCAATCTTCGCTTTTGTTCCTACTACAGTGAGGTGATGCGGATTGAAGGTACATCCTATCCGAACATTCATTTATATCACGCGTTTACTTTAATTGTTTTTGAATTTATATTCTCCAACATGGCATCTCCCTAGCAATATTTTATGAAATGATTACATGTCCCTCCTCATATGGAGTGGTTACTAATCTGTTAACAAAAGAATTGTACTAAAATTTAGCACTATAGTTCCAAGTTACAGATTATGAATTAGGAAAACAATTTATCCAAAATGAACTGAGTTCATGATATGCGTACTCATGTGTCTGTCTCCGCATGGATAAAACAAGTTAAGAGATATCTTTTACAGTGAATTTACACTATATAGAATATTTGAAAGTGGCAGTCACAAGTTCTCTACTACTATGAATTATGTAATCAAGAGTCCCACATTGAGAAATTGTTCT
Source organism: Cepaea nemoralis (assembly GCA_014155875.1). Lineage (NCBI taxonomy): Eukaryota > Metazoa > Mollusca > Gastropoda > Stylommatophora > Helicidae > Cepaea > Cepaea nemoralis. Next base: position 179,308 of record JACEFZ010027569.1, on the reverse strand, counting down.
TTGTAAATGTTCTTTAGAGTTCATCTCTACAGTACATAGATTATTTGCAGATTTTCCAAGCATAGATATTGAGATATATTTCACAATGCATAGAAGTTTTTATTCATATGAATATGAAATTGACAGACAATAGTTCTTGTACTATGAAGTATGAATCAGGGGTCTGCTCCTACATTGAGAAAATCTCTAGAATGTGTTTCAGACATGAGAGTTGATATTTTATGTGTACTACAGTACACATAATATTCATAGGTTATAAACACTATTAGTTAGATATAAGTTCATAATGCCTATAAAAGATATTAACATAAGGATTAGAAATTGTAAAACATAGGAAAAATTACAGCGTGGCAGAACATGTATATGTACTTTATAAAAATACATGAATACATTTTAATAATGTAGATATAACACACCAATAGTTGCAGAGACTGATATATTTCTAAGGCAAAATACCTTCTCCCCGAAGGGAAAGGTCGACTTTCTTGTGTGCTCTCTTGACTAGAATGGCCGCTTCAGTCTTTGTTTTCCCCCTCGCCGGGATTGGCCAGGTACGGGAGAGAAAAATAAGCCAAATAAATTTAGCTGTGCCACGATCAGTCTATCGCTGTTTTATTTTCTATTCCTACCTAAGCAAGTTACTTAAACAGTAATTGTAAGGGTTTGTTTATTTTTAAGGGAGTCAATGCTTAGGAAAGGGTAGGGACGTTTTTATTATATTTCAAATGGGTACTTCGAATGTGAAGCATTTGTTTATCGCCACAGTAATTCAAGATTTACTATAAAGTCTCCATGTCTGCACAACACTGGTTTTAAACACTTAATGGCAAAAGCTTCACCACATTAGAGTATTCGTTTCCGTACTTAGTCGAATGTAAAGCCTCTACTCCATCCCCATTACGGCAGATCCATTTTCAGGGTTCAGAAATCTGATCGCCATTGCATGGGACTTGAGAGTTATCTTCCAGAGAATTCATCTACCAACCAATCAGTGCCTCACATGGGCGCTATATCTGTATTTGTTGTTTCCCCGGAGGATCTCAACATGTTTTGTTTTTTTGTGTTACATGATGTGTTGCCATATCATGTTGTAACCAAGCTTGTTTAAATCTGATGATATATAAAGCCATTTCTATGTCACCCAATACCACTACCCGTCAATATGCATATATTTCTCATACTATTTAAATGATGATATATAAAGCCATTTCTTTGCCACCCAATACCACTACCCGTCAATATGTATATATTTCTCATACTATTTAAATGATGATATATAAAGCCATTTCTTTGCCACCCAATACCACTACCCGTCAATATGTATATATTTCTCATACTATTTAAATGATGATATATAAAGCCATTTCTTTGCCACCCAATACCACTACCCGTCAATATGCATATATTTCTCATACTATTTAAATGATGATATATAAAGCCATTTCTTTACCACCCAATACCACTACCCGTCAATATGTATATATTTCTCATACTATTTAAATGTAAGCTCCGTGGCGAAGTGTTACGGACGCAGTTCGTGATATCGGCGTTCGAAACACAGCAAAATTTTCCACTACCGCCAATTTTTCCTCATTAATGTATATTTCTTTCTCCATGGTAGTTTTATCTGTATGCATTATCTTTGTTTTTGCTATGTTAAGATATAAGTTGTGATTTTCACTATTCAATTGGGTTGAGGCTATTAGGTTTTACTGTGCCATTCTGTGTTGTGGATAGTAATACTGTATCAGCTCTGGTTAATATTCGTCTCATACTATTTATATGGCCTTAAGGCTTTCTTAACACTTGATATTTCTACGTATTACGTATAACGCAACAGAATCAACTATGAATAACGAAGACACAAACAATAGATTGCATACTTTATTGCCTGGCATAATGTTCTGCTTCTCGTCATGTTCATACTGCAGAATTTACACAACATACACTGAAGGAATAAGAGACTTCCATATATGTGTGTAGTATATGAGGAGAAGTCATCAAGTAACAGGAGTGTTACCAATAACATGTTTTTGTATATGTTATTTCTCGCCTCAGTTCCCCTGCTTGTCAACATATTTGGCCCACCTGTCACTGTATCGAGCACCAGTCACAGTTTCAGCCCTATCCTGAAAATGCACAATTTTAGGGACCTTGATATGCCTAAAGATCATGACGTTCCCAGTAGATTCCAGCGTCACCCAGCTCATGTTGTGTAACGCATCTTCTGCTTCTTCTTCTTCTTCTTTGCGATCATCCGGTGTGTTTTTTCAGATGTGATTGCGGTGTGTCTGTTATGCGCCCTTGGGCCTAACCCCGTGGGCCAACACAACCGGCTTTAGCGTGCTTTTTTGACCAGGTAGCATTCCTATGATAACCCATCTTATGTAACATGTGCTTGGTTTATGAATATTTCTGAACCATATCGTGTTATTGAACTATTAGACTTGACTTTTGTGCAACAGTACATAGTTGTTGGGTGGCTGCGGTATTGCAGTGGCTAGACACCCACCTGCCCTCTTGGTGGTCACGAGATCCTTCCGCGTTGAGGTTGATTCGACATTTTAAAACTTGACCTGAGCTCCCAGGTCAACTCAGCCTAAACTGGCTACCAGGAAATGTCTTGGGAAGTAGAGGCGGTGGTGTAGTACTGACCCCATCACCCACGAGTGTCGGCTGCTGGTCTATACAAACCTGGGTCTAGCAACAGATGCCCAATGGCCTTAATGTGTGTACAAAGGAAATTTGCTTTGTGTTCACATTGACCAACTTACAAGTGTCGGCTCAGATGAGTGATGTACTTGGCTAAGAAACAAAAACATCGAGGTTAGGCGAGGTGCTGTCGTTATTTGGAGGCGATTCGAATCTCGCTATGACCACTCTAGCTCTCATTTGCTATATTGTCAGTGTGTCCTCTAATCCCTACTTCATTAATCTACTTCTATCACTGCCGATCAAGACCTGTGAGTTATAACTACCACAGAAGTGTGAAGCGATAAACGTTTATGTCTACCCAGTAAATAAAATTCACATCTTTTAGATCCAGTACGATGTGGTCACCCAATCTTCTTCTAAGTTTGAGTATTTTAAGACTGCACAATGTAGAGCCTACGATATGTCATTTAATGACTCTACCATGCAGCGTCTAGGATAGTAATTTAATGACTCCACTATGTAGCGACTAAGATATGTTATGTATTGAATTAAACGTGAAGAGCATGAATGACTCCTCCATGTGGCGCATTAGAATATGTAATTTAATCACTACACTTTATAGCGTCCAAGTTTGTGTAATTGAATGAATCCACCATGTAATGCATATGTTTGTGTAATTTAATGACGTCATTATTTAGCGTCTAATTTTATGAATTTTAATGTAGCAGCTAAGTTTGTATAATTTCATGACTCCACAATATAGCGTCCACGAATGTTTCTATGAATACACTATGTAGCAAGTAGGTTTGTGTATATTAATCACTCCACCATGTAGCATCTCAGTTTATGTACTTTCATGACTCCACCATGTAGCATGTAAGTTTATGTAACTTCATGACTCCAGTATATAGCGACTAAGATGGTTTCAATGAGCACACTATGTTGCAAGTAGGTTTGTGTATGTTAATCTATGCACCATGTAGCATTTATGTTTATGTAATTTCATGACTCCGGCATATAGCGTCTAAAAGTTTTTTAATGAGTACACTATGTAGCAAGTAGGATTGTTTATGTTAATTTCGGCACCAAGTAGCATCTAAGTTTATGTACTTTTATGACTCCACCATGTAGGGCCTAAGATTCTTTAATTAGTTCACTATGTATCAAATGTGGGCTATTTGGCAGCAAACCGGCAAACGTTGGTTTATTACGAAATGATATGGGTGCTGGTCGTTCAGAAATCAAGGGCAAACTACTGAACATAAACTCGCCAAGAGATCACACCAGCAAAATTATGCTGATGTTGACTTCGACGTCCTGTAAAGGATATGCAACTAACTGTATGTAGCAGCTTGGTTTGTGTATTTTAATCACTACACCACGTAGAATCTAATTTTATGTAATTGCATGACTCCATCACGTAGAGCTCATCATGCAGCAAGCCCTTTACAGAACGTCGCTCTCATCACTCTCATCATCATCACATCTTGTTCCTCTTGTACCCTGCGGTGTCTAGGTGAAGTATACACAGTAGGAAAGTACCCGTTCATGGGCTTGATGTATCGAGATTCCCATGGACTCAATTATACCCTCTGCCCATCGTTATACTTGGCTAGGCCTCTTCTTCTGCTTTCGTTTGGTCTGTACATCATTGCTGTTGTGATATACTGTTAGTTGGTAGTCTAGATACATGGCCAAACCATTTAACTTGCTGTCTTCTGTTAAAATATAGCGCTGCTGTAACCCTCACTTTAGTCCTGATTTCTTCATTTCTGATGTTCTCCGTTTTTGATACCTTGAGTATTCTTCTCAGGAATCTCATTTCTGTTGGTGTGATTTTTCCTTTCTCTTTTTCTATCGTTGTTCGGATTTGACATTGGTAGCATAGAGTTGGTAGGAAGACTATGTTGTGGAGTGCGTTGTTAGTAACTATTGATACATGTTTGTTCTTTAGTATTGGTGCCATTTGTCCAATGCGTTGGTTTGCCTGATTTCATCGGTTATCTATCTCGTCTTCTGATTTGATGATATTATACTTCCTAAGTACTTGAAACTCCTTACTTGTGTTCTTTTAGATGAATCTTTGTTGTTTTTTTCTTCTTTTAGTTATTACTTCTGTTTTACTGGTGCTAATTTTCATGATATGTTTCTTACACACTTCGTTAAGATATGTATCTGGTCTAGTAATTCAATTTCTGATTGTGCTAATAGTGCTTGATCGTCCGCAAATAGGAATTCTTCAATGTGTGTAGTTATTTGCTGGTTCTTCTGTGTTCTGTTCATCATGCGGTCTTCTTGCGGTCACCGTTTGGCTGTTTCTTTACTTGTGCTCTCTATATAGATTATGAAAATAGGGGGGACAGGACACATCCTTGTCGTACTCCGGATCTTATCGTGAAGGGTTCTGAGTGTCCTCCGTTTGTTCTTACCATGTATTCACTGTTGTTATATAAGCTCCCACATAAGTTTCTTAGATATGTATTCTTTCTATATCGTATAAGGATTTCCCACATCTTTTTTTTTCTATCTACAATATCAAATGTTTTGTCCTGGTAGACAAAGGCAAAGTATAGTGTTTCATTCAATTCGATTACTTTTTCTATAAGTTGTTTAAGAGCAAAGATGGCATATGTGCATCCTTTGTTTTTTTCCTAAATCCAAGCTAGGATTCTATTGTAGTTCACAATCTTTTCTCAAGCATTTTGCTAAATATTTCTAATGTAAGACTCAAAAGGGAAATGCTTCTGTATAGTATGCAATTTCTTTTACTGTCTTTAGTTTTCCAAATTGGGATAATTATAGCGTTTCTCCAGTCTCATGGTGTCTGTTGTTCTACCCAAACTGGGTTAATACTCTATGGCACTATGCTGGTACTACTTCTCTAGCTGTTTTAAATAGTTCATTTAATGTTTCGTCCGGTCCCGATGATTTATTCAATGGGGCTAATCTGACGGCTTCCCCGATTTCTTCTTTCAGTACGTTTAGTACTAGTTTTTCTATGACATCTATAAACGTTTCCTGAATTCCTTATGGCATCTGATGGAATGTTGAAAAGTTGTTCGAAGTACTACCTCCATCTTGTTAGGATCTGATTTTATAACCATATCTGTTCTGCCTTTTCGCTGTTAATTATTTCAGTTGGGTCAAATGGTTCTGATCTGGTTCTCATTGCATTGATCTTTTTGTAGAAGTTTATAGTTGCCTCCTTGTAGTTTTATTCAGAGTTCTTCCATATTCCTACCAGTCTCTTTGGTTTTCGGTCTAGTCCTCACACGATGGCGAGGAAGGACGCGTTTGTGTGTTCTCCACCTTTTTGGATTATTTTTTCTGTTTATCTACATTCGTACGCAATGGATTTTATATGGTTGTGATCATAATAATGCCGTTCAACTGTTGAACTTGTTTTAAAGTTGCCAAATGTGCAGTGATAGATATAAATGCTAATAATATTGTATTCAATGACACTGTGGATAAATTATTCATGGATCAGCGGTGCGTCAGCGATAGCTTGAACTAGCCAATCACATCAACTAGAATTTATGTTTTTGTCCTGTGCTGACGAAGGCTTTGGCCGCAACGTCCAATTTGTCTCTTGTAGTCGTGTTTTAGTAAAGCTCACAATCTACTTCTCGTTTTTTGGGTGATTCATTCATCAACTAGAATTTAAACCGTGTGTGGCGCTACAATGTTTCCGTTGTTGTGGAAACGTAATATCATGTAATCATGCTTGTCGAGGAGGAAAGTTACATGCTGGAGTTAGCGGGAGAAAGGGATCGAAGTAGATCTGAGGGGCGGAGTGGATTACGATTTGCGGTAACAAGGAACTAAACACTTAACAAAGAGAAGGCAGTGAGAAGCAAATTAAAGAACTGTTTTAGCTCCCCATCACTGTCTGTTAAATGTATGAACGACGGCAAATGCATCTCTAGTACATTCAACAATACAATACATTACGAGGCATTTCGAACATGTCTGATCAATTATTACCATGAGGCCAAACTCCACTATAGAAAAGACCGACAAGGAGCGGAGGTCGAAGTCAAAATATCTCTCCCGTACACACGCTACACATGTACCACACAATCGAAAATAATGTTTTAGCCCAGGGTCAACCTCCGTCATGTCTGAGTGGTTCAGCAGACAGCACTGAAACTGACAAGTGACTCGCTAAACACACCTGCCGATCTCAGCACGCTAGTGTCTGCCATAAAACCAACACAGCCTACAGCGGTCACGCTATTGTCTGGCGGAACCATAAAATCAACACAGCCTGCTGCGGTAGTCGTTATAGCATCAGGCCATAGTAACAACATACTCGAACATCCCACGACTCAACACAGCAGCAACTCGAACGCAATTTCTTCTAACCGAACAGTGTTGCTAGCAATTGAATACATTATGGGGCGCTTAGGAGACAGTATACAACGAAATGAAATCAATTCAAGCCAAATATAGGTTGCACCATCGGTACTAAATGAGAGCCCAGCTACAAATCAACACTCGTGCGGTTGTCAGCAGCACATTGAAAAGTTAGAGTCAGGTTTGAAGGTACTTCTAGACGCCGCCTCTGACAACACAGACAAGATCGCCAGGATCATTAGTGACTATATCAACCTCAAGTCAGAGGTCGCTCTCCTGAGAGAGGAAAATGGTATACTGAAACACACCATTGAGACTTTACAACGCGCCGCCCACTATTGATCAGGCAGCACAGACTGACAGCTTTCGAAACAACACAGCCATCCCTAGGAGCGCCAACTATACAGCCAACGAATACACATCAACAAATAGACAACGTCATTCAACAGCACTCAACATATCCCATCGAAGTAAAAGTCAGCAATCGATTTGAAATACTATAAGAGCAATTGGTAAAAGACAGCCTGTACGACGAGACATTGCTGACAGACAACCGCCTATTCAAGAAACATCTGGTAACCTGCAAGAAGACAGTCCACAGCCGGATAATTATCAATGGCAGAAACAACGTGCAAGACGTGCCAGAAACCAGTACATACAGAGACCACCAGCTGACTGCACCCACAGATAATTGGCGACTCCTTGATGAAAGGCATATACAGTGATCGTATGTCCTCATCACACACCGATATAGCTACAACAATTCCGCTTCCAGGTGCAGGGTAGACAGTCTAACAGACAGTATACGTAGAATGGAAATTAACTGCAAACGTTAAAGGATTACAATACACATAGGAATATACGACACTATTAGAAACGAAAATATCACAATTTCTCAATTACGAAAACTATTAGACTTATTACGTTATAATTTTGCCAATTCTAAAGTGTTTTTTTTTCTTTCATCATACGACCAAGTTATAGCTCCCAGCGTCGAATAGCCGACTTAAACAACAACACCCTAGGGAAATTCTGTAATAAGTATAATGTACACTTCATTAACAAAACACCATTCTTCACATCGCAGACAGGCGCGCCAAAGAAACGACTGCACAGAGACAAAATCCCCACATCCACATTAGGTAGTAGTTTTCAGGCTAAAAATTTCAAATATCCAGAAAGGGCTCACAACACGACCAACACAAACACACGATGGACATTGATTATTGAAGAACGAGACTCCCAGGCCAGCCGAAATACCACCATTACCCTAGATAAACGTCTGCTGGCGTCTATCCCCAGAACTGCAGTCATTCAAGGTGCACACATGCCACCAAGAATAAATCAACCTCTCCTTCCTACCCCCACCCTCACACGTGAAGGAAATAACTACCAGGAAAATTTATCTCCCCTCACTTGCAAGGAACCCCCGTTGCCAATAGCGGCACACACTCACGGCAGTAATACCACTTTGGCACACCATGCTCATGACAGCAATTGGCCCCATAGCAGATAACAACAGGCTCCGCATCACCAAGTTCACGCCAACAATGAGCCACCTAGCAGGCAACAACAGGTTCGCATCATTGGAGTCCAGAACTTCTATACTTGATGCAATTAGTCCTGCCGCACTGAATCAAGCCTCTTATGATGTCCCTACAATACAGACCTGTGAGATAGGATATGTATTAAAAACTGAACCCTATATGCATTGATACCAGCAACAGAGCTTCCTCCTTGAACTTTAATTGCTTACTGTTTAACGTATTTATTTCCCGTGTAGGGATACCCAATTTTAAACAGAAACATTGACTTTGCTATGTCATTTTATTCATGTTTTTTTATACCAGCTGGTTACTTAGCTGTAATAGTTCTTTCCAAGTTAATTAGTTGTTGTATGTTTATACGTTTTAATTCGTTTTGTTCTGTGTTTGCACTAATCTTTTTTGGTCTCATTAGTTGATTTCGTTATAATATTGTCATTTGCATATCGATTTATATTACTGGGATTTTGTAACTTAATGCAATTGTGACATGTTTTCTATATATAATCTTGCATGTTGCTTACGTTTGACTAATTTACACTCAATTCATGGGTGAAATGTCTGAGAAGTTGTAACATTGGCTCAGTATGTCAGCAATACGCATTGGACACTTAAACATATGCCATTTATTTAATAAACTGCCAGAGGTATCTTTTATTCTTAATCAACATTTTCAGTTGTTCGACCATAGTGAAAGTAGACTAAGTGAAAACATTTCAGATGAGGATACCTCTATCAAAGGGTATAAAGTGTTTAGAAGAGATCCTGTAGGAAACAAGAGACAGGCATAGCATCCTATGTTTCTAATTTACTAAATATTCACTGTAGGCTAGACTTTGAAACTTGCGAAATAGAATGAATTCGGGTGGAACTAAAACTTCAAAACCGCACACCTCTGATAATTGGCTACCTGTATCGAAATCCCAGAGCTGGACACGTCTGGTAAAAAAAACTTCATTAGAATGATGGATGTGGTTTTCGCTTCAGGAAAGGAAATTATACTACAACAGAGACTTTAACATTGACACCAATACATCCAACATAATACGGGGAAATATAATTGCATCATACAATTTCCAACAAATAGTACAACAAGCTACTAGAGTAACAAATTCATCTTCAACACTCATAGATCACATTTATGTAACTTGCTTAGATGACATCATAGAATACACCGTACCCGATTGTGCAATGAGCGATCACTACCCAATATGCTGCACGTGGTTTTAAAAAAGGACTTAAAACTCCTAACTTAATCACATGAGTGTAAAATATAGAAGTTACACAAATTTCAACCAAAACGCATTTTTACCGTACTTGCTCAGTTCACCTCTAGACAATGTTTATCAACTTCCTGACCCGGATGATGCTCTGGAATTCTGGATGAAGACCTTTATTGATGTGTTTGATAGACATGTGCTAATCAAGGAAGTTCGAGTAAAACATCACGTCAAACCACCTTGGATCACCCAGGAAATACTTGAAATTATGAGAGACAGAGATAAAACAAATAAAAAGCGGGATCTCATCACATACCGTACTCTTAGAAACAAAGTCCAATATACCATACGAAGGGACAGAAATATTAATTTAAGAGCTTAGTAATGGATAAAACAAATATTAAGGATATATGGAAGGCAATTAACATCTCATGACAAGCAAGTATAACTTCCCAAATTATTTACCAACACATAAATTTACATGCGATTAGCAATTTTTTTTTTCAAACTGACATAGACCAGTTGAAGGCTTCAATACAGAATTCTCCTTGAAACTTATCTTTAATGTCATCGTTTGAAGAGAATAGATTCTTCTTCTTCTTCAGCGTTCCGAGCCATTGAGGTTCTTTGCTGCAGATACAATCCGTCTCCATTCGTCTCTCTGGTTGACCTTCTCTTGCCACTCGTTGATTCCAAGTGCTTGTAGGTCTGTGTATATATATATATATATATATATATATATATATATATATATATTATATATATATATATATATATATATATATATATATATGTATATATATATATATATTATCTCTCCACCGTCTTCTTGGTCTACCTCGAGGTCAACGGTAATTTATTTCCTGAGTGTAAGCGAGTTTTGTTTCCCTATTATCTTCCATTATTTCTATATGCCCCAGCCATTGTAGTCTATTAGCCTTCATGATACCAGTGATTAGCGGGGAATTAAACAGATCATAAATGTCTTTGTTACTTCTTCTTTTCCACTCTCCACTTTGTGTATCCCTAATGGGTCCAAAGATGCGTCTTAAAACTTTGTTCTCAAAGGTTTGTAGCAAGGCTTCGTTCGTCTCCTTTCGTTGTACTCCAGGTTTCAGAGCCATACAGCACAACTGGTCTGATCAGTGTTTTGTATATTGTGATCTTGGTGTTACGAGATAGCTCCTTTGATTTTAGTAGATGTTGTAGTGCATAGTTTATTTTATTTCCAGAATTGATTCTAGTTTGTATTTCTTCCCTTATGATGTTGGAGCAGTTGAAGATTGTACCCAGGTATTTGTATGTTTCCGTTCTTTTAATGGTCATATTATCTATTTGTATGTGGCCAGAGTTTTTAGCCATTCCTTCTCTTGAAATTACCATATATTCTGTCTTATCTTGGTTGATAATCAGCCCCATCTTTTGGGCTTTTTCCTTTAAGTGAGTCAATATTTCCAATGTCTTTTGTTAATTTACCCCTATAATATCTATATCATCTGCATAACCAAGCAGCTTGGATGTTCCTCCAATATCACATTCCTCCTTTACCCTCCTTACAACTGTCTCTAGAGCCAGATTGAAGAGTAGCGGCGATCGTGCATCACCCTGCCATCAAAAAAAAAAAATAAGCATATCCTTTACAGGACTTAGCTGTCAACACCAGCATCTTTCAGCTGTATGTTGATTTCTTGGCAAGATTAAGCTCAGTAGTTTGCCATTGCTTTCTGAGCGGCCGGCTCAGTATCCCGCAAGTCACGAGCGGGGGTCGAACCGCCTCAGCTCTCGCTCGCTACGAGACTCTGCGTGATAAACGGGATTACAGAGAGAAAGTGTTGTAACCCCACAGCCAGAGAGACCGGCTGCATCAAGCCAGATGTTATTTGGAAAGAGTCTGATTTCCTGCCTTTATATGTTACTATATTATAAGTATCTTCCATGCATAGTCTGGTCATGTTGATTAACTTCCTTGGTATTTCAAATTCCCGCATAGCATTCCATAGACTATTCCTATGGACACTATCATAAGCCATTTTAAAATCCATATACATGTTGTGGAGATCTCTTTTATATTCCTAATTTTTCTCGGCTATTTGTCGTAAGATAAATATCTGATCTATTGTTGATCTGTTTTGTCTAAAACCCGCTTGGTAGTCACCTAATATGTATTCTGAATATGGTTTCAGTCTATTTAGTAATACTGCGGATAGTATCTTATACTACTTATACACTTATAGCTTATGGATAGTAGTGTTATTTCTCTATAATTTTGACTCTGGAACTTGTCTCCTTTCTTAAAGATAGGTATCAATAATGACTCATTCCAGTCATGGGTAATTCATCAGTCCTCCAGATTTTTGTTATTAGTTATATAGTTATATAGTAATAGGGAAAGCTAACCAACACACACAGATCTATCCAGTTAATTTCTCAGCAGTAAAAACTACTAGTAATAGTAGCACATGTTTGGACTATGCTTGAGTTCAAAGCAAGCTAGTGAATGAACGAAAACAAATACCACACGCCACTTGAAACGGTCTAATAATTGGTCCCAAATTTACTAACTTCTTCTTAGGGTGGCCCAATACTTGAGACTCTACAAACCCTTATTAGATCAAATACATCGCTCGGATTCCATTCTAGTGTTTCTACAAGTCGCTTCTGGTAATTTGCATGTTGACATGCTGTGGAATGTCAGTTACACATAGATCTGAAGAACCGAACTACTACTCTTCATAACGAAAAATTGACTCCCAAATATGAACTTGAGAAAAGGTCTAGGTATTTTAAATACGTACATTAAGAATAGAAGATGAGCTGTGCATTAACCGTATGAAACCATCTAAAGAAGAAATAAACAAATCTGTCAATCTTCTGGCAGATGGAAAAGCTGCTAGTCCGGAGAGTTTTTCAGAAGAGGCTATAAAAGACAATATAGCACACCTCAAATTAATTATTGGACGAATTATTTAGCAGCGTATGTGAGACTGAAGAAATACTAGCAGGCTGGAGACAGGAATGACAAATAAAGTGACATAGAAAGTTGGTATGAACAGACAGGCTTCCAATCAAATATATACTGTAATGACCAGAACTCGCCGCTCTATTTTGTATTCGTGATTGATAGGGAATTCCTCAGACAATTAATTAAGCACTCTTGAATCCCACAGAAAATGATAAACTTAATAACGGCAAATATAGAGACATGAAATGTAGATTTCCTCTTGACGAAAAACTTACAGAAACCTTTCAAACAAGAAAAGGAGTGCGACAGGGATGCCTTTTGTCACCTTTATTAAAATTACTGACTGTAGGCTGTATTATGACAACAATAATTACTTCTGTTGCAAAAAATAGAATTCAATATTAAAATAAGAATACAAAAGTCAAGAGCTTTCATAAAACAAGGAAATTTGTGGAAGTCAAGAGAAATTAAATCTAGTACTGAACTTATAATATTTAACTATAAGAATTATACAGACATACACAACATTTAACGATATTTACAGCGATTAAGACAAAGACGAATTTGTTGAAAACCTTACAGACACATTAAACAATGTCAACATGTCAAAGAGACAGATGAACGTATTGTGACGGACGCATAGGAACAAGATGGACATCGTTGGATAAATGCAAGGGTCATCCAGCGACACAAATACTAAATGGACTAGCAATGGTGAACACCTACATAACATTTGCTATGAACAAGGACTAATAATAGCAACTAGTTGTTTCCAACATCGTCGCAGCCACACCAACACCTGGTATAAATGGAGCAACATAGATCAAGCATCTCAGATTGACTTCATTCTACTAATGGATTCAAGAAAACTCCCAAATACAGACATGGATACTGATCACAAACCAGTTACAATTTAAAAAAAAAAAAAAAAAAAAAAACTAATTTATACAAGTACATAAGAAACAATAAATATAACAAAAGATTTCACGAATTATAGGAGGCTTTGGGAAAATACAGTCAAAGACGAATTCAAATAAGAGGTCACAAAGCTACGTAAGAACATCCATGATGAGTACATAAGAGTAGGTAAGGAATGGACAACTTTCAAAGTTGGCATGCTCGGCACACGATACCAGTAGCAATCTGATTATAAGTCCGTCTCACCTTTCCTCTGAGCGTCGAGCGTAGGCCAGATCCCCTCGTCACTCCTCGCTGTCTCATTCTTGCCAGACCATGGTGATCCATTTGCTCCTCCGAGGTGTACACATGCTCCCACAAGGCCGCAACCACGTCTGCCTTGTCATGCATCAATACTCCACCAAGTTTTGCAGAGCCAGCCAATCTGTCCGCCTGTTCATTCCCCAGCATAATGGCATGCCCCGCAGAAAAGATGCTTGCCAACCGTGACCTCCGAACCGAGGCAAGCCACTCTGCCCGAAGCTTGCCTGTCCTCACCTTCCTCAGCATGCTTTCTGAGTCAGTTACAATCACGATGTGTGTGTGTATCGTATTCTCCATCCAGCGGAAAGCTGCAGTAACCGCCTCCACCTCCATTCTTAAGCTAGATGTTGTGGTATCATATGCCAGGCTCTCCTGCACCAAACGTCGACCAGTAGCTTTTGCTAAGAACCCCCAGGCACTTCTCCTACCTCTCAACACCGACCCATCTGTGTAGATAATCACATCAAGAAAGTAGGGTAGGACAAACGATTAAGAACAGCTTGGTGGAACAAAGAAGTTAAAGACAGCATATCCAGAAAGAAGGTAGACTCCAAACAATGGGTCACAACTAAATCTGAGCAAGACTATGTTTAAAATGTTTGCACATCCTGTACAGGTCATCGATGTCAACATCAGCATCTTTCAGCTGATTGTTGATTTCTTGGCAAGATTACGCTCAGCAGTTTGCCATTGATTTCTGAGCGGCCGGCTCATATACACTGTAAGTTACCGACGCGATTTGAGCCACTGCTGATTCTCACCGTCGTCACGTTGCTTACGAGAGTATACGAGATTACGGAGAAAAGTTGCTAACCTCTAGGCCAGGAAGCCGGCAAGACTATGTTACTTATAGAATATCACGACGAAATGTCAAACGAATAAATAAAGCATATAAAGATGAATCCTGGAGAATATGCTGTGAACAGGTGGTAACCCTTAGCAAAGACTACCCAAGAGAATTTTATAAACATGTCAACAATATGAGAAACAGAGAAGCATACTACAACTCAATCACCATGATAAATAGCAATAGAGGTGTACCGTTATTTAATCTACAACAAAAACTAACAGTGTGGCAGAATACTTTCAAGAACTACTTAACCCCTCACATAGCATTGAAAACCTCACTTTTTTGCCTCAAGGCTGTCCACAACAAGAACCGAACTCCATCGCTGTAGAAGTAAATTTACTTACACAGAAAAGTCATAAAAGCAAATCACTAGGTCCATAAGGAATAACCATAGACGATATTCAGGCTTGTGGGAAAACCAGGAGTTAAATGGCTAACAAGTCTTTTTAATATAGCATGGGAAGAAAGAAAAGTCTCAGACGATTGGCAACAGGCAAGAATAGTACCAATTTGGAAATAGAAAGGCAATATGTCGTTGACACCTTGCAGTCTTGACAGACCAAAGTATGTGAGTTGGAATGTGGCCAATATTCTATCACAATGTCTGGGCAGAGCTTCAGAGGAACATGTGTCGCCCAAACGACATGTCCTCTCTCTCGGCCTAACCTTGTGTTGTCCAGAGGAATGGGTAACCAATACGTCTTGCACAAGGTAGGCTGCAGACGCTGGCGGCTCAGCGTCAATCCTCCGAGACCTCACCTCCACGAGCCGGTGGCGAAAGGCAATATGACAGAGTGCGAAATGTACAGAGATAACTGACTCCTGAGCCATATAGGGAAATTTTATGCAAAACCATTGCAACAAAGATCTAGACCAGTGTTTCCCAACGTGGGGCCCAAGCCCCACAGGGGGGCAATTCGATTGTTAACGGGGGCAATTCGAAAATGGAAGAAATCAGCTGAATATAACAACACTGGGAGACTTGAGACTGAAGTTAACTACATTGGAACCTGACATAAGATCTCTTTGCAGCAAGCATCAAGCGCAAGGATCTCACTAAATTTAAATAATAAATAATTACTAATAATTAAAATAATATAGAAAAATCTTTCATTAAAATTATTTTGTACTTGAATTTCAGTTCTCCATTATATGTTTTGAAAATTTACTTACTGTGTTTGCCCAATAATTACCTAGTGATTTCTTCCTAAAACCTATCATTCAAGTTTCTTTAGTGAACATTTCAATTGTTGAATATTAAAAATAATGTATATGTTGAGGGGGGGGGGGGGGGGGGTGGGGCGGGGGAGGGGGGCAATATGAATTTTAGAAAGGCTTAAGTGGGGCATGGCACGAAAAAGATTGGGAAACACTGATCTAGACCCATAGTTGAACAACATTTAAGCAAAGTACAATTTGGTTTTAGGAAAGGAAAAGTTGCACTGATGCACTACTCACACTTAGACACTGAAAAATACACGGAATAAAGTGACCAGCAGAATATTGTGTTTATAAATCAGGAAAAGGCTTTCGATAGAGTAGATAGATACAAATTATGGACAATCCTTAAAGAATACGGGATAAAGGGCAATTGCTAGAAAACACCTTAGCCATTTAAAATTCTAACCAAAGAGCAATAAGAACACAGGAAGGTAATTCAAATATGTTCACAGTCAATGCAGGAGTAAGACAGGGATGTGTGCTCTCTCCTATGCTATTTAATATCCACAAAGACAGAATATCAAAAGAAGCAAGCCATGAAAGAACAGATTCAGAAAATTCTAAACTCGTTACTGCAGATGAAACAACAGATTCATCCACAATAAATGAAAAGTGCCTGTTTTATAGCGACGAGGGCAGACTGCAACGTTGTATTAATAAGCTGAGTTCAACATGCAGCAGACACAATATGAACATATCTCATCTCATCTCATCATGTTCCTCTTGTACCTTGTGGTGTCGAGGTGAAGTATAAACAGCGGGAGAGTGCCCGCTTATGGGCTTCCTGTATCGATATTCCCATGGACTCTGTTATTCCCTGCGTCCATCGTTTACGTGGTCGGCCTCTTCCTCTGCTTCCCTCTGGTCTGTACATCATTGCTTGTTGTGGTATACTGTTAGTTAGTAACCTACTTGCATGGCCAAACCATGCTGCCTTCTAATAAAATCTAGTGCAGCTATAACCCCCACATTAGTCCTGATTTCTTCATTTCTGATCTTATCTCTTTTTGATACATTGAGTATTCTTCTCAGGAATCTCATTTCTGTTGTTGTGATGTTTCTTTTCTCTTTTTCTGTCATTGTCCAGGTTTGGCATTGGTAACATAGAGTTGGTAGGAAAATTGTGTTGTAAAGTGCTTTCTTAGTAGTTATTGATATATGTTTATTCTTTAGTATTGGTGCCATTGTCCAATGAGTTGGTTTGCCTTATTGCATATATTTTCAATCTGATTCGCCATTTAATGATATTATACTTCCTAGGTATTTGAAACTCTTTACTTGTTTCAAGGGATGTCCGTTTATGTGAATCGGTGTTGCTTTTTCTTCTTTATTTATAGTCAATACCTCTGTGTTGCTTGAGCTAATTTTCATGTTCTGTTCCCTACGCATTTCGTTTATACTATTCATGTGGTCTTGTAATTCAGCTTCTGATTTTGCTATTAGTGCTTGGTCGTCCGCAAAAAGGAGTTCTCTAATGGTTAGATTTGCAGATGGTTCTTCTTCTGTGTTCTCGTCATGCGGTGTTCTTGCGGTCTCTGTTTTGCTGGTTTCTTAACATATGTTGTCTATATATGTTATGAATATAAGTACAGCCAAAAATTAAATAATATGTTTTTAGATCTTCTGGTCCACTAATTATACGTATAAATAGCACATCTCTGAAACAAGTTAAAGAATTAAAATATCTTGGATCACATAAGATAGCAGAATAGACATAGAAATTTAAATCAGATGTCAAAGAGCAAGTGCGCATATATATAAACTATCACTAATACTGAAACATCCAAATATACCGATGTCGGCAAACATGCAGATAATAAATAGAATGTTTACGCCAACCTATGCTACCAATGTCAAGCTTGGACATTATCCAATTCACACTTACGAAATATAAACACCTGCGACTTAACTATCCAAGACCGGATAAAACAATAATGTTATCTCTTAGACAGTGGGGTCAACACCTTGTGACACATATATGGAAAGACAGAATATCAAATGGGTTGGTCATCTCGTTAGAAAGTAACACCATCAACTTCCATCGCTGGCCCTACATCAAAGATCATCTGCGACGAGAACAAAAGGACACCCGAGAAGAAAATGGATTGACGACATCAAATACATAGTACAATCACATGGACGACAAAAATGGATTGACGACATCAAATACATAGTACAATCACATGGAATTACACTATCCAATGCCATCCTTTGGGCGCTGAAGCGCCAGTAATTCCTCCCCACGACGCGAGACGGCAAAATAGAAAAAGATGATAATGATGATTAAATGTGAACCGCAATGAGGATTAGAAACACAGGACACCACAAAACCAGTCACTAATATACTAAATCATTCATTATCGAGTGCCTGCTCAAAATGGAAGCACTAACATGTTAAGAAAATTCACTAATTCGGAGCTTAGAAAGAGAACTAGACATTAGGCATTTGTCATTAGTCGAGGTTACAACTTCATGGCAATGGGTCGTCCCCATCATGCTCCATTCCTGTGCCAGTGAATATCACACAAAATGCTCCCCATTGTCCAACGTGAAAAGTGGAATAGACAAGAGTCTCGGCAATCCAACAGCCCGCACAGGAACACTTTGCATAATTCCGCCGCCAGAATGCCAACATAAATTTCATCCACGAAAACCACAGTTCATCGTCGATGGACCCGGCAGTCACCAGAAAGACCTCATTGACCCGAGGTTTCTCACATGGCTCGGTTTTTCACCACAGGGCGACCCACTGAAAGCGTCGCACAAAGCACGAACTCTGCAGCTTCAGCGCCGACTCCCAGGAGTCTCCTGAAAAATGCACTCTAGACAATTTTCCGCGAATCAAAGGCTAGGAAAAGATTTGGACACGCAAATCGAATACCTGAAAATAGTAAGACCAGAGAGTCCTTGGTTTGAAACCTGCATGGCAAGCGAAATAGGAGGAAATCTAAACACGCTCGAAGCAGGAAACTGGAGACAGTGATGAATAAATCGGATAGAACATTGGGCGAGTTTCACAAGATAACAAAAGACAGGAAGGTTTTGTATAAGTTGGTTAAGGACCTATTCTTCAATGAGAGACTATGGAAAGATGGGGGCGAGGGTAAGAGATTATCCTACTCTGCCGAACTCTACCTAAAATCAAAGGTCACCCCTGTCCAAACAACCCGGCAGATACCCACTCGCCAGAGCTGCGTTTGCCAGGGTGTGTTCCATTTCCTGTAGAACTTATAGGCGCAGTTCCAATCTTTTCTTATTCAAGTTATGAAACCATGTTGGCATTGCTCACTCTTCAGTACATTGTAGAAATATGTACTTGCCAAACATTAAAACTGTCAGAAGTGGGGGTGCGCCGCCGCCAAGTTACGTACTTATCACTGGCGAGTAACCCCGGTTTGTCAGAAGTGACAATTGTTGATCTCGTCCTTTAGGCGAGATGATATAGTGATTTATTATTGTTTTCTTATGGAGGCCACAACAATTTTAAGTTTGAGGTATATTTTCTTTTCTCAGACGTTTCCAGTAAAAGTCTAAAAATAACAAAGAGGGGTATTTCTAACAGTATGACTGTTACAAGGCGATGTGCCTGGTGTCAAAAATAGAGGCTGGATAACCACAGTAGGTTACTAAATTAGATTTTCCGTTAAAGGAATGCCAGATAAAACGCACCAAAAGGCACAACCCTGGCGTAAAGAAAACTGAGAAATACATAGGGTGGTAACCACAACAAGCTAGAGGCTGAGTTATGATCTGTAGCCCATCAGAGAAGCAGACAATTGTGATTTGGAATCATCCGGGGAAGATATTTAAATGTCATCAGAAGGAAAGAAGGTTATTCATCTGTTTTACAATATTATCAAAAGGAAGAGAGGGAATACTATTCCAAATGTTAATTCAAGGAATAAAATAAGGCAAAAGGCCAGCAGTGAAAATTTTAGAATCTTGAAAGATATAAAATAAGTGGAGTAAGAGAAAAATTTCGGACAGCTCGAAATTTAAAATGAATTTGGTAACTTATTTTTCTATAAATTGAGTCACGATTCTACTTTTTGTATCGCCAATTTGATGACCCATCTCCCGGGAAAAATGAAAATACTTCAATAAAACGAGAAATCAACAATAAGTCTTGATGTTCATATATACAACATTACTGGATTACGTTTTTCTGTTTATTATTAAATTGATCAAAGAGTCGCAACACATATGAAAATGAGATTCTGGCGAACCAGTTAATCCACCTTTCCTGTGGTGCATACAGTTGTCTTCCAGTTAACTGTTAACATGTAAGTTTTCCGAACTGATAATTAGTGTTTCTTCCTGCGTTGCAGTATTGAAGATCCGCCGGGATTCCGATTCTTCGTTCCTCCCTAGTTCAGTCAGGTGTAATTCTACTTTGTGATCCTCTGAGCAGAAGGGAATCATCCAACACATCAATGTAAATAAGATCAAAGCACTAAATGATGAATGATAACACTAAATAATAACAATTAAAAACAGTTACACTAAAACGATAGATGATGGTAGTTTTCTCATAAGTTACCATCTGTTATAAACTTTTGAAAAGTTATATCTATACTCTGTAACTTCCTCAACTAAAAATAGCCACGTTTGATATTAGTCTATTTTGATGATTGAAGCTTACAAGATTTAACTTTTAACAACTGTTTGTCTGGGGCCCAGTCCCTGATTCTATTGAAATCGAGAAGTCTAAATTAAAATGCCGGACGAGAAGACCAACTGTCAGAAATGGGGGTGTGCCGAGGCCGCGTTATGTACTTATCACTGGCGAGCAACCCTGGTTTGTCAGAAGTGACATTTGTTGATCTCTGACCGAGACCACAATTTGTCAGAAATTTATTCGGGACTAAACCTATATTGTCGAACTACAGATTTCCCCCATGAATGTCCAAGGGTACAGCTGAAAGTGGCAAGTTAAATTAGCTGGTCTTGATAATCTCCAAGAAGTGGGAAAAGGAAAAGTTATATGACAAGCTTTACGACTTCGAATGGATTACTAGCCAGAGCAGATCCCCCACCCCCCGACAAATTGCCTCTCCCTGGTGTTTAAGTAATCCCCCACTAATGCACACACTCAAACACGTATGCACGATTGTAAAATAACAGATAACTATGAGTTTAAAACAAACTACTTTAATTACTATCAATATCGTTGAAAGGTTATCACAATGTTGATGACCTAAGCAGATCCTAGATGTTCACCTACACAGTCCACGAAAATACAGTTTATCACCGACGGCAGTGGCAGTCAACCAGAAGCCCAGCAGCCACTCATTTCTGCATAAGGCAAAAACCGGTCAACTCTGGGACATAGCCAGCTGCCATCGCTCCGAACATGCAGTCACGTTCCAAAAAAAAAACTTGGGCAGATTCAAAAGCACTTCACACGAAACCCACAGCTCACAGTGTCGCGCCACGCACTCACTCAGTAGCAGGGCGACGGAACCATCAAAGATATTACATAAATATGCGTCAGTGCCCATACGAGTTCTGATAATAAGAACACTTGCCTGTCGGCCCGGTGGTCAGGGTTTAAGATTCGCATCCTGGGGGATTATTTTAAAACTGACCTGGAACCCCAGGTCAACTCAGCCAAAAATAGGTCCCAGGAAATGTTCTGTGTGCGGCCGACATGATACTGGCCACATCGACTATCGAGTTCCGGTTGGCTTACAAACTATGGATCTAGCACAATATGACAAAAATGCATCCATACGTGTACAAGATCACGCATTTAATTTCTGTAATAAAGGATCAGCGGTGACAAGGTGGTTAGTATGTTTGCCAACCAACACTATCGTCTGGGTTCAATCCTCTGCGAATGCAAGATTATTCTTCTGACCATTATGGGTTAGGAATCGGCCAAACCTCACACAATTGATACCATATATGTTTTAGAATATTCTCAGTCTCTTGAAAAAGTGTCAATTGTTAATGGGTTTGGTTTCTGTGCTACATTTTTTTAAATATTCAGGCGAATCCCGCAACCTCCATTTTCGGTTGTTCTTTTATGTTTATATGTCTGTATGCACAGGTCCTTGTGCTGCCTGTGTAATGTTCTTCTATGTAGTTTACGGTTGTGTTTCTTCTTTCTGTTGTTTCATGCGATGCACTTGTTTTTCTTAATATCTGTAATATATACAGCGGAGTTCCCTATAGTGCGGCCTTCATCGTCAATATAAATGATTTAAACTACCAGGAAACAGGATGCATGAACGATGTTCTAGCTGGCAGGGCACATGATGATGATTATGATGATCATGATGATTCTGATGATGACGATGGTAGTGGTGGTGGTGGTGGTGATGATGATGATGATGATGATGATGATGATGATGATGATGATGATGATGATGATGATGATGATGATGATGAATGATGAATGATGATAATGATATTATAAGGTGATATGATTGAATATGAATTCCCTGTAAGATCGCACCTCGATGTAATGACTTAAAGGGGAGAGCGGGGTCTCTGTGGTGAAGTGGTAAGCCACCTGTCTCGTTGTCCGAAGATTGTGCGTTCCATGCTGGACTCTGTCATTGGTTTGACGAGTAAAATAAATTTTCTCGGAGACCTATAGGGGTCGTCTCTGGAGCCACAGAGTTCGTTCTGTATGTGAGGCTTTCGGTAGACCGCTCTGTGGAAAGAGACAGGAGCGTGTGGGATAAACCCCGGTGCTATGAAGTCGATACTCTGGCCTTAAACCTGTGGGCACTGAAAGTGCTTACATTGATCAGAGTCAGGTTAATGTAGAGACTTTATATCCGATCTCTACGGGGACTGTGTTGCTGAACTCTCCTTCCCTCACCATACTCAGAAACCAGCGGGATTTACAATACAGGTAAAGTAACTTTATGTTTGCAGAGAGGTGTACTAGTAGGTAAAAGTTAGTTGCATGTCCTTTAAAAGACATTGCAGTCAACTCCAGCATGCATTTGTTGTGTTTGATTTACTAGACAATTTATTTTCTTTTTGGTTTCTGAACGGTCAACGACTCATATAATCGAAATCAACGCAAAGCTGTCTGCTTGCAAATGACCGGCGGCTGATGTCGAAGCCTGGATTCTGTATGTCGGGGAATTGTCACAGTGTTTCAATATCCCTTAAGGTAGGGATGCCAGGAGACCCGGTTTTCACGGACAATGCCGTTTTTTGTGAGTTCCATAATCACTGTCCCGAAATAAGTTTAAGGAACGCTAGTTTGTCTCGGTTATTTCCCCCGTTAAATGATTGGTTTCATAAAATCAAACTCTTTATAGATTGTTATTTGGTACAATTGTTTACTTTGAAAACTTCCAATGTCCGCACATGCAAACGTTGTAGTTACACTGTCATTGTCGCTATGGTTGCCATGGTTCGCAGGTTTCTGTCTGATATGACGTGTACAGAAACAGTTGTAAGTTAAGCTGTAAGCTTATCACAACAGTATTAATTTTTGTAACATCTTTGAATTTTTTTTATTTGGGGGTGGGGGGGGGGGAGATGTGGGTAGGGGTAAATGTCGCATGTTCTTTGAATCATCCCCAGGTTGATATGCTAGAGAATGTTACGTTCAGTTATGTGTAATTGCTTTCTGAACGAAGGGTCCTCTTTTGAGAGTTCAGCCGACGGGTGTGTGGGATGAACACACTACCCTACCGTCAGTACTCACGGAAATCCATGAAACCTCTCAGCCTCGCTGATTTCTGATTCTTCATACGCTTCCGAGAAGTGTCTGGGTTTCTCAGTTATACAATCTAGAAACCTTTCCCTAAGCCACAGACGCCGTTGTCAGGATATACAAAAATTGTTTGCATATCCTTTACAGGACATCGCTGTCAACATCAGCATCTTTCAGCTGATTGTTGATTTCTTGGCAAGATTACGCTCAGTAGTTTGTCATTGCTTTCTGAGCGACCTGCTCACATACCCCTAAGTTACCGACGCGTTAGAACCGCTACCGATTCTCGCCGTCGTCACGTTACTTACGAGAGTATACGAGATTACGGAGAAAGTTGTCAGGATATATAGATGTTTGCATATTCTTTATAGGACTTCGCTGTCAACGTCAGCATCTTTCAGCTGATTGTTGATTTCTTGGCAAGATTACGCTCAGTAGGTTGCTGTCAAGATATAACCAAGTCCTAATCCAGCACAGCATGGTCGGCTACGCCTGGCTTGGTAATGAACCCTCAGTGGGGTTTAAACGTGCCATTGCAACAACTTGAACCCACGTAGATAGTTGTGAAGCTGTGCGTCATCACTCCCACCATATGTTCCCGATCAATGTTAACTGCCTGCTGCTTTGAGTCAATATCATTTCTACGAAAACCTGGACACCGAAAATATGTCGACACAGTTATTGTGTTTTCATTGGTTGAATAATACATCGAGTTTTAAATTCCCTTTCCATATAAAAAGATATTCAGATAAAATTTTTCTAAACATTTTCAGCTTCTACAATCAGGATAAGTGGTCAGTTTATGTATTTACTATACTTATTTCAAACATTATACACTTATATATCGTGTCAGTTAGATCAACCAAAAATACAGCAGTTAACTAGTGGCAGTGGTAGCATATCCTAGACTTTGTCACCTGCGTTTAGCATACTGGTTGTTGTAGTGACAGGCCTAATGGTAATGCAAGAAGCTAGACGTTTGTTTGTCAAATGAGTTTAACACTGGTTATTATTATCGGGACAGGTCAAGTGGTAATACAAGCCAGACTGTGGTTTGTCAAATGAGTTTAACACTGTGGTTATTGTTTTCGTGACAAATCCCATATACCTCGTTCGAAATACAGCTGAGGGGGATTTGGAAGCAGGCCGTCTTACGTTTTTTTTTTATGAAATGATATGGGTGCCGATTGTTCAGAAAGCAATGGAAAACTACTGAAAGTAAACTTGCGCAGGAATCACGGACAGCTAAAAAATGCTGGGATTCACTGCTACGTCCTGTAGAGGATATACAACTAACTTTATTATTATAATATTTGAAAGCCAAAAACTACACTCAAACCAAATTATTTACCTCGGAAGTAACTTATAGATGAATGGATGGATGGTTGGATGAATGGGATGGTTTAGATCGTAGGACAGACGCTCACATGCACAAAGTCACGCACGCATGGTTGCATGAATGGGTAAACACAGATAGACATCCAAGCAAGCATGTCCTAAAAGCAGCTAATGAGGGTTGGTGTAAGACTGGCTACCTCAACCCGTAGAACACATAGCTACAAAAGCCAAGCGATCATGATCAAAGCTAAGAACGACGTGACGTGAGTTGGTTGAGGGTCTATTCTACATTGGGAAATAAAATGTCGAAGAGATAGAGATAGAAGAGGTACACACTCAAGTACAATGTAAGGGCTGTTCTACACTTCCGTGTGGTGACGTAATTATCTCATTCAAGTACAATGTAAGGGCTGTTCTACACTTCCGTGTGGTGTGGTAATTATCTCATCCAAGTACAATGTAAGGGCTGTTCTACACTTCCATGTGGTGAGGTACTTATCACACTCAAGTACACTGTAAGGGCTGTTCTACACTTCCGTGTGGTGAGGTAATTATCACACTAAAGTACACTGTAAGGGCTGTTCTACACTTCCGTGTGGTGAGGTAATTATCACACTCAAGTACAATGTAAGGGCTGTTCTACACTTCCGTGTGCTGTGGTAATTACCTCGCCGACAGTCTATACTTCCCTGAACGTTTCCTGGTACCCATGTTGCACTGAGTCCACCCAAGAGTCTAGTTATTTTTTCTTCTTATATCCCAGCCTCGATTGGAATTCAAACACGTGACAATAGATGTGGGAGGCAAGCGTGCTCAAACGAAGCCCTAGAAGCACACTTTCTAGTTCACTCGCCAGTCAGATTGATTGTTCTGGCGTTAAATCCCCGTCCATATAAGAGCAAATAGCTCCTGGGCCAGTTCATCCTCATTACAAGGGTGTCAGACAATGTTCTTGGAGTTAAGACGGCCTAGGTGATACAGACCATATAAGTCACTGAGTGTTGTTTGGTCTAAAAACTACACACCTAGCACAATATATTACAACGACATGGAGACGGAGTCCTTTATCTTGTTGGTAACCTTTAACCTTGCACAGATACAAGTGTTAATGTAGATTAATGTGTCTGTTACCTTCAGATAATGTTGATCACTGTTCTTTCACATGTTAAATCAGTGATAAATATAGTCCCACAGCAGATACTACCAATGGTG
Source organism: Cepaea nemoralis (assembly GCA_014155875.1). Classification (NCBI taxonomy): domain Eukaryota; kingdom Metazoa; phylum Mollusca; class Gastropoda; order Stylommatophora; family Helicidae; genus Cepaea; species Cepaea nemoralis. Next base: position 153,042 of record JACEFZ010027569.1, on the reverse strand, counting down.
AATTACGTACTAGGACTTCACATATTTTAGACCACGACACGATACACTGGTAAAAGGTTGTGGGGGGGGGGGGGGGGGGGGGGGGGGGGGGGGGGGGGGGGGGGGGGGGGGGGGGGGGGGGGGGGGGGGGGGGGGGGGGGGGTAGGTGTTACTCGAATGCTAGTCTCATTTTCTTTGCAAACAATTCCCAGCAAATAGCACAACTGCCTGCTACCCATTTCTTCCATCCAGGAAGACATGCTGGCCAAACAATCCCTGGAGCCTGATAACCGACGTGTAATTTTTTTCACGGCAATCGTGAAATGGGCCACAGTCGATACACATGCCATTATAGTCAGTGGCTAGCGTGTATTACTATCACTCTGTTTTCCACTGTATTGAAACATATTAATAAGTATAACGGGCAGAAGCCCGCCCATTATACCGTGACCTAGAATTTGTGAAGGTCTAATGCGACACTCCACAGCGGTAGATTTTTGCTGCTGTAGGTATAGATCAGGCATCAAATCACTGAGGTAAAGACGCGATATGTATAGGACATTTTAGCATAAGAGATGTTTTTTTTTTAGCATATCCTTTACAAGACTTAGCTGTCAACACCAGCATCTTTCAGCTGTATGTTGATCTCTTGGCAAGATTACGCTCAGTAGTTTGCCATTGCTTTCTGAGCGGCCGGCTCAGTATCCCGCAAGTCACGAGCGGGGGTCGAACCGCCTCAGCTCTCGCTCCGCTACGAGACTCTGCGTGATAAACGGGATTACAGAGAGAAAGTGTTGTAACCCCACAGCCAGAGAGACCGGCCAGCATAAGAGATAGATTAAAGAAATTAGAGTCTTGCAGGAGATTGCAAGACAGCAAAGGCAAGACAGAGAATGATCTTTGTTGGCAGCAGACATAGCTGGACGACAAATACTACCGTAAACATCAACTTCATTAAAATATTAGATATTAGAAAGGAGTGTTCCAGGAGCCTGAAGAAGAAGGAGGAGCGGGAAGGACAAAAGAAGAAGAAGAAGAAGAAGAAGAAGAAGAAGAAGAAGAAGAAGAAGAAGAAGAAGAAGAAGAAGAAGAAGAAGAAGAAGAAGAAGGTGAGGAGGAAAACATGAAGAAGTGAAGAAGAAGGTGAGGAGGAAAACATGAAGAGGTGAAGAAGAAGAAGAAGAGAAGGAAGAAACGAAGAAGTGAAGAAGAATAGCTGGAAAGAAAACTTAAGAAATGAAGAAGGAGAAGGGAAGAAAAATCGAAGAAGGTAGAGTATAAGAATAAACATGAGAAGAAGAAGAAGAAGAAGAAGAAGAAGAAGAAGAAGAAGAAGAAGAAGAAGAAGAAGAAGAAGAAGAAGAAGAAGAAGAAGAAGAAGAATATGAACAGAAGATAAGAAGAGAAAAAGGAAGAAGAGGAGGGGGAGGAAGCTGATGAAATAGTAGTTGATATAATCCACCAGGTGCTTCCATTTATATTCCATCAATAAACGTGTACCTTTAAATGACCTCTAATCCTAGATGGCTGCAGCAATTCTTGATATGAATCAGAAGATTATTTCCACAAATTTAGACATAATGGAGGAACAGCGGGGACAGATGCACCATGCTGTAGATCAATATGTGGACAAGGTAAAATCGTTCATTCTAAAACTTCACCATCTTACGATGAGCCATGTGCACAACGTCGCTCTCTGTACAGCCCGTCAACAAAATTCTTGACTTCTTTTCCGACTCTTCTGCTTGATGTATATGAAGAACAAAGGTGTGCTGTTCCATCTTCGTGCTAGTCGACCCCTGCCTCTTCTTCTTAGAATGATACCCACCATCAATGTTCTTTCCAAGCAGCTGTGACGATACATTTCAGTTGTTGAGACATGAAGCTTTTTTATCAGATAGTTTTCTTCCTTGTAGAATATCAGTATTTTCATTCTCCTGGGACCAACGTATTGCAAGAACGTTTCTGTAACATTTAAGTTCAATTGAAGTGATTGCAAAATGGTCCACAACTCGCTTTCATTTGTTGATACCATACATACTCATGCTCCCAAACATTTTACTTTTATTTTGCTGGTGTTTTGCTAAAGTTGTGTATGCTGATTAACCTCGGCATTATTATAGCTAGACTAAGTATGATGTCTTTTGAAAGCTGTTTCGAAAGGAGCTAAGATTTTCAAAATGTGTCAGAGTCTTTCTTGTTGATAGTGAATTTTGGTTGGTGTGTAGTTTTGTCCGTGTACATGTATTCAGTGTTCAGAAATGAGGTTTTAATTTGCATTGCTTTTGATAGACAGGATCAACTCTTCTAATCCCTGGGAAATATTTGCGAGGAGGGATGTGGCATCTACATATCTAAATTCTGGAATTTGTTCTCTCTCTCCGTTTATAACTGGATTAACAATTGTCGCTTGTGTGGTCATTTTAAATGTTATCCATTATTTTCTGTATAGGTGTTGAACAGATATGGGTAGAGGATGCAACCCTGCCTTAATCCCCTTTGCACCACTCACCAGTTACTTTGACAACTGCAGGTTGTTCATTATATATTTCGATTACGTGCACCGAATGTGCTGAAAACCCGATGTCTCTCGTGATGTTCCCCAAAGTGTATGCTTTGATAAAGTTGATGCTGCTTATAAAACAATATATTTATACTTTCCATATGCATCTTCCAATGTCTTCATTGTCTCATTTTAAATGTGTTATTCTGTGTTGGCGTATTTGTGATCATCACTCTTCTTTAATCGCCTTTGAAATAGGATATTTTGATGCGGCGGATACTTCTTCTTCTTTGCGTTCATCCGGAGTGATTTTTTCAGATGTGATTGCGGTGTGTCTGGTTAGGCACCCTCGGGTCGAAACCCTCAGGCCAACACATCCGACTTTTAGCGTGCATTTTTGGCCAGGTTAGCAATCCTGGGAGACTCTCACTTTTGTGGTACCGTCCACATCTCAGCTGGTCTAGTTGGAACAGTCGAAGACTACACGGTTATCCCTCAAGTGAAGGCAGGGACAGTCCATAGCATTTTCCGCCATCCTGGGTGGCTTCCATAATTGCAGAGCCGGCACATAACGCTCTGGTGCTGGGTTTACCGAGGGAATCGTCACGTCCTGCTCATGGCTGTTTTAATTCCTCACTTCAATATATTGGGCATTTCGCTCGCCCTGGGCCGTTCCTGCACAAACCAGTCAGCTCTGTGGTTGGTTTCCACTAAGCGAGTTTTCGGACATGTGCTTGTCCCTGTACCCATCAGAGCTGTTCCAGGCACGGCGGACATTCGGAAAACTACCTAGTCAGAGCTGTTCCGAACAAGAGCGGCATTCGGAAACTAGGTAGTCAGAGCTGTTCCTAGCACGGGAGACATTCGGACGAGACATTTCACTCGGACGTAAATGCGTAGTGTCAATGTTTAGTTTGCCACCCGTAGGACGACACTTCCGACTTCCGGCGGGCATTTTTTAGTGAGGTTAACCTTCCTCTGGTTTCGGGACACGTTAGACTGTTGTAATGTCACCCACATCTCAGCTGGTCAAGATCGGACGATCAACGATATCGTGGTCTGCCCTCAAGGGAAGGCAGGGGCAGACCATGGGCATTATCACGCTATCCAAGGAGGCTTCCATAATTGCAGAGCCGGCACATATTGCTCTGAGACTGGGCTCACCCAAGGAGTTTCCACGTCCTGTTCATGGCTGCTTTAGTTCCTCACTTCCATGTGTTGGGCATCCCACTTGCCATTGATCGCTCAATCACACACCAGGGGCGGTCAGACTGCGAGTGACATCCACTCGGTAAGCTTTTGCTTGTGACTGGCTTCAGACCACGCAATAGGTTCGCTCGCCGTGCGTTCCATTTCGCGTTGATGAGACATTCTTCCACTTTTGTCTACACTCTCTATGAGTTAGATACAGACAGTTTCCGTAACCCTTCGACTGGGGCACTTTTCTGACTTTTTTGTACTCGCTCACGAGGTAGGCTACATGTGCTGCCGGCTCAGCACCTTACCTTTGTGCAGCAGTGAACGGGAAACGGCCAGGCCCCTTCATCCGGGAAGCTCTCATATCCCCCAGCTGGGAGCCTTCGAACATGTATCAGACCTGAGCATGTAGCTTGCTCAGTATCATGTTTCTATTTTCCGGTAGACGGGTATCAGCCTGGCTCTAAGATCCGAGGGTTTGTGGCTTAGAGGCGTTCAGCCACAGCCCTCGACAGGGAGCCTTAAGAGATTTGTCCGGACCAAGAAATTCTGCCTTTGTGCACCTCATTTAAATTTTGACTGCTATCCTCAGTCTATGCCTGCAGAGCAGCAGGTTGTGTCTCTCTTAGTCTGGTCCCTATCCCATAAGCTGTCCGATATGTAATTTTTCACCCATCGGCATGCAAACGGGGTCTATGGGACACGCAAGCTCCCCCACCACGTCAAGGTGGAGACACATCGGGGGAGTACTGCTTATGAGCTGAACAGAGCATAAATGTCTTTGAATATAAATATTATAGACGAGCTCTAAGAATATTGTGGATAAAGAAAAGAACAAATGCATCCATGTTTCAGGAACTGAATATTGAAGAGGTTTGGCTATTAAAGTCGATAAAACTAAGAAAATTGAAATATTTTGGTCACTTGAAACGTCACGAAAGTTTGGAGAGAACAATAATGGTAGGGTATATGCCCAGGAAGAGAGGAAGAGGAAGGCCAAAGAGAAGATGGGTGTAGGATGTGACAGATAATCTCCAGATTGGTGTATCGGACGCGGGACATCTTGTTTATGATCGAGAGGTTTTCCGGAAGGTTGTTATATGAGAGAGGTTCTGCAAAGGGCATGCTACTGAATGAATGGATGAATGAATGATACTACTTTTTTTTTTACTATTTGCTGACCAACTGTTAGCGTTCTGCATACATCTATCATTGTCTTTATCTCCCTCATTTCCCTGTTTAACTTGTAATTATGTTATATTGGCAATTTTGTTATCTTCTTATTTCTTTGTGCCGCTGTTTCTGTTATGCATTTAAACGTAAGGTTCTGTTTGAAAACTTAATTCAATCCATTGTTGTCTTGCGACAGAAGTTTTTGTGAGTATAACTAGGAATATCCCTTCCCTGAGAATGTCCTTATTGACATCTAATGGAAGTGGAAATGTGCTTTCTGAGACACATGCAAAAGAATATCATGGGCGGAAAGAAACACCAATGAGCAAATCCACAAGAAACAAATGAATACAGTAAATTAATTCGAGAAATTAGAAAGTCAAGATTTGTTGAGCACGTTATAGAGAGAAATAAACTGGAAAACTTAGTGACAACTGGCAAGATTGGTGGGAAAAGAGCAAGGACAATACAAAGAGATCCATATCTGGATAGCGTGTCTTCATCGCGTAGTCACACAAGAACATGGATTTGATCTAAGACTCTGGTGATCGTGTGAAATGGTGTACCGGGACTGCACACACATATCAGCATGGTACGTAGAAATATAATTCATTGTTTTACACGTTCGTATATGTGTGTTACATCACCCGACCACTGCAAGTGTGTGTGTGTGTGTTGCTTAGGCTGTCTCTCTTGCCATCAACTCATGTAACACAATTCAGTATTGCATTTTCTATAGTTTGATCAAATTGTCAATTTGTTTTTGTTTATGAGCTTGTACAGAACAAATTGATTTGGTTTCGGCTAGTTCATGTTGCTGACTGCATTTGTCTTGTATTAAGTTTCCGGACGTCCTTCTTCCCTGATTTCATCACCCTCTTCTATTGACGTTGCTCTACAGAATGGAGATTGTTAGCATACCATGTATTATCTGCTCGGGACATGCAGGTGTGCGGGGTAATGTGCAGGCTGATAGATTAGCTGCTGCTGCTGCCCCTATAGGTGGAGAGCTAATAGGGATCCAGGTGGAGATGTAGGGCTGGGGGTCTCCATGGCGAAGTGGTCAAGCCGTTTTCCTCGCGCTCTGACGGTTCTGGGTTCGATTCCTGGCTACGTCTTTCGGTTTTTACTAGTGCATTTTTCTCTAAGACTCCTGGGGGTCGTCACTGGAGCTACGGGGTTCGTGCTTTATGCGACGCTTTCGGCAGACCGCCCTGCGGAAAGAGACCGAGCCATATGAGAATAAACCCATGCAATGAAGTCGATCCTCTCGACTTTTAAGACTTTCTTAAGATGTAGGAAGGCCCTCTGGAATCGAGTGGAGAGTGCAGCATTTCTGGGAAGGGAGTGAGCAGCGGATATGGACTGTACTCACAGCCTATGGAAAATTCAGTAGGACCAATAAAAGCGTGAGGGAAATCTTGGAGGAGCACCACACGTGTGAAGAAAATCCTTTTAATGACATTGCTAATGGAATAATCAGCATGGGAACTCTTCGGTAGCTTTTGTATCAGGTAACTGAGCCTGTGTGGGAATGTCTCGATTGGAGTGGTGTCGATTCGTAAATTCGGTATTCAGTATTATCGTCACTTGTCTGACTTAAGGGCAGTTCTGACTAGTCTGTTATAGTCTTTTATATTCCTTGTCAATTTCATTATTCTTTCTACCGATCAAAGTCTTACTCTTCTAAATCTGTCATCGCGTCAACCCTGAAGTTGTATATGTTCTACTGTTTGTAGTGGTGTATATTTCTGTGATTTCATTAAGATTATTCTGATTAAATAGATACGTCTCCTTTTCATATCTTCCTACGTCACCCCTGCCTAAATTTCATTTTATATGGCTGGTGTATATAAACACTATGTACGAACTTCCACTAAACACCTTATTGAGGATGTCAACGGGTAATGTTGGTTGCAACGTCATGCTCTGCTAAATGTATAACTATGTCCGGGAGTTCTAAGAACCTCTCCTATGAACATCTGTCACAATGTGCTGTGGTTTTATTTGATTTCATTTACTCCTCTGCTTTTATTACATATATACAGAAAGTGAGATTGTGTGTGTCTGTAAATGAAGTATATACCATTTGTTCAGGTGGTAGATGCTGGAAGGCAGTGGATAACAAGAGGAGAAAGAAATCAATCTACATTTCTTGAAACCCACAAAATCATAAGCAAGGCAGTGGCATGTCTGAGTATGAAGTGTGATGAAATGAAAAGTAAGTTCTCTTTGAAGATTTCAAGAAAAGAAACATATAACTCAGATATATTTAAAGTGAATCATTATCATTATATTACTATTCTTTGAAATACTCTCTAAAAATAATTAATGTATAGTACACTCAAGCAACATGAAGGCAGCCATAAAGGCCTCGTGCTGGCTGTGGAACAATCGGAAGTTTGAGTGGGACAAGTAATTGCAGCAATACGGTTCACGTTCCTGTCTGCAAATCGCAGCATATCCAAAGTCTAACATCGAAACTAGCTGATCTCTCATCTAAGATCTAGAGCTGGTACTGTCTCGTGTAGACTCTGTTGCCATCTCTTCAAAATATGCGCTGCATTTGACACAGGGAATCTGCAATGTTAGTCGAAAGGGCGCTTTGTAGCAGTAACTGAAGTCAATTGAATATCGGCCGAAGTCCAACCTCCAGCTTTGGTGGTGTAAACTGGTTAGCCAAGACCGACCTCCACATCAGAGACGGACATACCAACCCACAACTAAGTAGTCCAGAAGAAGAGCAGGCTTCCTAGAGACTGGGCAGGAATGCAGCTCCATGAGCCATGAACGGGGCACGAAGAAGGTGACATGGCAGCAACGACGTGTACTGGTGCATAGCGAACCGCCGGCGTGGAGGTGACGACAGAGGCGTACGGCCGGGGAGAAAGCTGTCTTCTCACTGCAAAAGTGCTAAAATATATGTGAGGATACGAAGCAACGAGTGCACGATGCTCTCTTCACTGCTGGAGGAGTGGCTTGGGAGCAGGCACTGTATGCATTTGTGGAACTCGTGGAAGACAACGTCTGGAAAAATGGTACGAACATACGGCAGGGGAAAGACACCTGGAGTCATGACCCGGGTGGGTTCTTCCCTAGGCAATGTCAGGAAGATAAAGATTTGAAACATTCCGAGTAGGGGGACACTTGTGACGATCAGTAGCCCCATGTCGTGCCTGCTCCGTGGAGGAGATTGTATCACTAGTAGTATAAATAATATACCACATACAACAGCCCATATCTATGCAATAATCGGATCGTGAGGTAAAAAGCACACTATAACATTGTAAAGGACCCTTTTCCACATCTTAGGCGAACGTTTTATCTTCTTCTTCGTCTCCTTTCCTCTATCGAGGAGAGTGCATCACGACCGACTCCGGTATGCATTTTGTGTGTCAGGTGTGGTCCCCCTAGACAGATTCCCTCCGAGGTGTATTTTGGTATATAGTGCAAGCCCATAATTTTTAGATTGTTCAACACTCTCTGGTTAATGGGATCAATGCACGGTGGAAGCCTTAGCTGCCTAGAATTTTTCGTGATAAACATTTTAGACTGGGCTTAGCTTCACACACACACACACACACACACACACACACACACACACACACACACACACACACACACACACACACACACACACACACACACACACACACACACACACACACACACACACACACACACACACACACACACACACACACACACACACACACACACACACACACAGAGAGACACACACACATTTTAGGACCTTGTACACACCTTAAGGTGTACTGGGCATATGGTGCTAAACCATAAGACCATAAGGTCTTTTAAGACCTATCTGCACATGGTAGTGATGTGTCACGTTAGCCACTTTTACTTCCCGCGATACTTGGTATCAATTTTAGACTGGGTCGACCTGGAAGCCCACGTCCTGCTGCGAAAAGAACCCACGACCATCGTGTCGGTAGATCAGTGTCTAGCCACTACGGTGCCGAGACTTCCTTGGATTAGAGGCAGGCGAGTATCTAGCCACTACAATGCCGAGGCTACCTTGGGTTGGAGGCAGGCGAGTATCTAGCCACTACAATGCCGAGGCTACCTTGGGTTGGAGGCAGGTGAATATTTCTGAAAAGTCCCACCTCGATTTAAACTCGTGACCATTGGGCCGACAGATAAGCGTGCTAGCCACTTACCTGCAGTAGCTCCAGAGCACATTGTGGTATTAGGGACAAGACAGGAAGATCACAAGAAAAATAAGCAATTCCGGAACTGATATGTTTTAACATAGAGTCCATAGTTTGTCGAAGCCAGCTGACATCATACAATGTCTACCACCGCACATCAAGTCACATTAACACTTTGGCAACACTTACTTATACTATTGTTTTTCCGAGTTCCGAGGTACCTAAGCTCAAGACTTTAACTTCTATTGTTTGCATAAAATCTGCTGTCCCTTCCAGATCCTGCTTTGTACACCAGAGATTAATTTTCATTGTGACTTCCTGCAGGTAAAACTGGTATCCAGCATCTAGGTAGAGGGAACAGTTCCTCTTCTTCTTCTTTTGCGTTAATCCGGGGTGTTGTTTTTTTCAGACGCAATTTTCTTGTTACGCATCCCTGGGCCAAAACCCTTAAGCCAACACATCCGACTTTAGCTTGCGTTTTTTTTTTACCAGGTTAGCATTCCAGGGTTACTCTCACTGTTGTGGTGCTGTCCACATCCAGCTGGTCAAGTTAGAACGGTCGAAGACTTCGCGGTCAACCCTCAAGAGAAGGCAGGGGCAGTCCATGGGCATTTTCCGCCATGCAAGGAGGCTTCCATAATTGCAGAGCCGATACATAGCGCTCTGGTACTGGGCTCACCCAAGGAATCACCACGTCCTGCTCATTTCTGCTTTTTCTCCTCACTTTTATGTATTTGGGCATTTCGTTCGCCATTGGCCTCTCCCGACGCAAACCAGGAACGGTTAGTCTGCAGACGACATCCACTCAGCAAGCTTTTGCTTCGGACTTCCACCTAATGGATTAGCTAACCAAGCGTTCCATTTCGTGTTAATTAGACGTTTATCCATCTTTGATTAAGCTCACGCAATGAGTTTTTTTTTTTTTTCATAGATACTTGGGCAATGTAACGATTGTGTGCGATCGGAACTCTTTTTCACCTTTAGTAACACTTGCTCGAAAGCTCTCTGTTGAGGGATATGAGGGATTCCCCGAATGAGAGAGCCTGGCCGCTACTCATTCTCTGCTGCATGGAGGTAAGGTGCTGAGCCGGCAGAACATATAGCCTACTTCGAGATAAACGTCTCACTAACACGAAACGGAACGCTTGATTAGCGAATCCATTACGTGGATGAAATCAAACAATACATGGAGATGAATGGAAACACTGTCAGGTATCTCGGTGATAGAAAGTGGCTATGTAATCTAGCTGTCATAGTGGACATTACCCAAGTACCTTTTAGAGATGAACGTCAAACTCCAGGGCCCAATACAACTTCTCAGTTTATTGAGTCAAGAGTTAAATCATTTGAAGCTACATTAGGGCTGTTGAAAGTATGAGTTGAAAGGAGTAACACGATGCATTTCCATGCTCTGGAAGAACACAATTCTTCTAGGACACTTGAATATTCTGGTGAATGTGCAAAACTAACTGAGGCATTTAATGAATGATACAAGGACGTGAACAGTAACACATGTACTTGAACATCTTTGCAAGACTAGTTCAATCACACGCCTCACCAAAGAGAAGCAGTTCCAGTCATCGGATAAACGTGAACTGGTTACATGTTTTACCAAATATAACAGACTCGTTTTTAAGCTGATAATTGTGTAGGGTCCTTGAATTATGTTATAAAAATCCAAATGTCCCCCCCCCCACCCCCGATTTAAATTATCAACGATCTCAATCTAAATGAGTTAATTCTTAATGGATATAAAGATTTGTTGGAGGAATTTCTATCTGAGCTTCAGTTTATTGTTAACTATTACAGGTTAATTATGTCCATATGTTGAAAACTATATTCGCGATGCAAAAATTAATTGGTAATATGAGGGATTTAAAATATATGACAATGAACATACGAAAAACAAATAGGTTCTGTTAAAGTTACCCCATTACGAACATTTGGCAATACTGGCTCTAAGTTCTGCACTCTCAACGTTTAAGAGTTAAAGTGACATCTAAAGTGACAGGGGTCGACAACCTTTTTGTAGTGCCGTGCTAAAGTTACTTTGCTTTGCAATATCAGCCGGCGTGCCAACCTATGTCCTTGCAAAGTCACTCAGAAACGTGCCATTGAAAATATTCCCTCGTGCAAAGCTTTCCACAATTGCCGTATTTACCGACTCCTGATCTGGGATATTCAGTAAAAATAACCACTTTCTGCGGTATGGGTTCAGGAAAACTAAATCTAAATTAATTACGCAGCAAACGCATTGTAGATCGGTTGGTTCAGGATGGGTTAAATAAACATCATGAAACTATTTAGTGATCTTAAATGATGCCCTGTGATGTGGTCTCTCTTTCACAGGTGAACTTGAAAACATGAAACTGTACAGTGACTACAAAATGATGCTCTGCAGTGTTTTCTTTCTTTCACAGGTGAACTTGAAACAGAAACATTAGATTTGATTGAGAGAAACCAGTTTACCCAGCAACATAAAAATACACAAATTGATTCCGCAACAACACATAGAAAGGGTGACGAAAGTGAGACTGGCGATGTAAAAAGAATCCACACTTTTACAAATCCAAACTTAGAAAGTGAAAAACAGACAAGATACCAAGATGTTTACAACCAGCTTAGAAGTGTGTTGGCAAAACAAGGTACATTAGAGGAACAACTGAATATGAAGCTTAACAACCTCAGAGAAGATACAGAAAGTTTGAAGTCGGACGTGGGAACTTTAAATCAATATGTAGAAACGGGGAAAGGTTTATTGAAGGATTATTCTGAGAAATTGGAATCTTTAGAGAATACGGTGTCTTGCCTCTCAGGAAACGTTAAAGAAATGTATTCAGATCAGCAGGTATTAGTCGATCGTATTAATTCACATTTGTCAACCAAAGATGATCAAGCTATCACAGACCTGTCAGCAAAAGTTGATCACATCACTACAGACCTGACAGGCAAAGTTAATCAAGTTAACAAAGACCTATCAGTAAAGGTTGACCAGATTAATGTTGTGTTGCAATCCTTAAGAAATAGTGAAAAAGAACATGAAGCGCAGATAAATAAAATTATTGATCTGGAAAAGCATGTTCATTCGATACAGAAAGACACGCAGAATAATGACAAACAAGTACAACAACGGCTGGATGAAGTGGGGAAACATGTAAGTATTATAGTTGTAACTTGTTATGAAGGCTGGATGAAGTGGGGAAACATGTAAGTATTATAGATATTATGAGATATAATGAGAACTGGGTGAACTAGGAAGAAATGTATTTGAAGATCAATCAATCAATTAATCAGTTACCGTCTCCACAATGAAGGTGGGCTGCAATGGATCTCCAACACTGTCTGGCTCTCGCTTTGATTTTACATTCTGTCAGATTGATGTTCGTCCATATCTTGATGTTATCTTCCCACTTCAATTGTTGTCTGTCACTTGCCTTTTTTCTGTTTCTTTAATCAACTCTCTTTTCATTCCCAGTGTTTCTAGAGCATCTGTACTTGATGTTTTTGTTTCCATGAAACACGACATATTCTTCTGTATATCCACAACTCCAAAGGCCTCTTTTCGACGTTCTAGTTGCTTGTTCGATGTGCAGGCTTTCGCGCCATACAAAAGTGTTGAATATATGTATATCATTTGTCAATTCTCATTTTTAATGCGTCGTTAATCTCTTCGAATGTTAGTATTGATTTCATGTTTAAAGAATGTGTGGCCATTCCTATTCTTTTTATTTTAATTTCTACTTCGCTTCTGCCATCACCTGTTACTGCATGTCCAAGATAGGAGAAACGTGTCTGTCACAGCCTCACATAAGGGCGGTACCAACATAAAAGTAAGAGAGACTAGAGAAGGGATAGATCTCCAGCTAAAGGGAAAGAACCGAGTCACTCGAAGGCTCGAATAATCCAGAGCCTTCTCGAAGGACCGGTCAGTGTGTCCACAGCCCCGTGGACACCGATGGGGCCCGCCGATTGCGGGGTCCACGAGAAACTCAGAGAGAGTTACCACCCGTGTCGGATTGCGACACGTGTGGAAAAGCAGACACGGACTGGACATCGAGGAAGCAACAGGGCTTACCTTAAGGGGGACTTGATAGTTTAGACCCAAGTGTATTTAGGGGTCTTATGCATATGTTAGATAGCAGATAGAGTTGTTGTGATAATCATGTTTAGTGTAAACTCTTGTGATACGCAACTTGCAGATTGCTGGCTTGCGAAAACTCTCTTCGCCAGCTTACTGTAACATAATAATAATAAATGATATTAGATTGCATATGAACGGAGTTTGTTGCCTGTATGAGCCCGAGTTTCATTCCCCTAGAGATCTAGGACGGTGACAGGCTATTTGGGGGCTCGTCCGGGAAGACAGAGCAACAGAGAGGGAAGAGAAAAAGATGCAAGCAGAAAGAGAAGAGAAAAAGATGCAGATGCAAATGGAAGCTGAAGAAAAGAAAATGCAACTGCAGACTCAAGAGAAGAAGGTGCAAATGGAAGCTGAAGAAAAGAAAATGCAACTGCAGGCTCAAGAGAAGAAGATGCAAATGGAGCTCGAGGCTGCGACCAAGCAAGCCCAATTAAGTGCAGAAACACAGATAAAACTGAAACAAATGGAAATTGATTCCAACTTAGAAATGTCAGTAAACAAAATTAGAAGTAAAGAAGATGAACAAAAATACAACAAATATAAAGGACTTGTCAAGCCGTTTTGTTCAGGAGATTCAATAAGCGCATACTTAGAGAACTTCGAGTGTTTGATGACTTACCATAACGTCGCAAAAGTCGACTGGTCATTTATTCTGATGAGAAATTTAGCTTTAGAGCCCTTAAAAGTGATAGAGACAGTTCCACAAGACATGAGGAAAGATTACGACTATTTGAAACAAAGAATACTACAACATTTTTCACTAGATACAACAGGCTATCAACTACAGTTCTCCAAATTAACCCCTTTACCTAACCAAACTTTCATAGACTACGTGTCTACAGTCCAAGATATTTGTACAAAATGGATAACCTCAGCAAAAACAAATAACAACCATGATAAACTGAAGGAGCTAATTATAATTGATAAAATTATTAGCACAATACCAACACCTTTTCTAAATTTTTGAGGCAAATGGATTGTAAAACTATTCAAGAAATAGAAAATAAGGGGAGCGCATATTTTACAGCGAACCGCGATATTTTTCAGTTGAATATGAGCCAAAATGAAACAGCAGCGGTTACAAACACCAAATATTCAAAACCAAATGAAAATAGGTTCAAACAACGCTCTAAGTTCACAAAGCCAGTAATGTGCCAGTATTGTCATCTGACACACGAAGAGTACGCGATGTGTGACAAATCACCAAATTATCCACATCATCTGCAAATGATAGTGGAAAAACAAAAGAACAAAAGGAACGCATATCAGAGAGCGGTCAAATGTTATTTTTGTTCGAGCTTTGGGCACTATTCAGCACGCTGTGACGGGCGAAAGATGATGAAGCAGGCTAATGCCGCATTAATAGACACATCCTCAGATGAAGAAATTGAACAACAGAACGAATGCGACATCCAGAATGAAAGTGCGAGTGAGTTAGGTAATGCAGTAGAAATCATTAACACCATCACTGATAACACATGTAACACCTGTAGAAAATTTCAGCTTGATACAACTTTGTTATGCGGCCACACAATCCCAGTTTCTAACGAAATGGCCAACGCAGCCTTAACATCAACAGGCAAGTTAAAGTTTGCAACAGGTTTTGTTAATAACAAACAATGTACATTAATACGCGATTCCGGGCGACTCTTTGTGGAATTAAGAGAACATTAGTTAATGACAAAGACTACACACACAAATACTGTAACGTGTCGCACATTCGCAGGCACTATCGAAAGATACCCCCTAGCACTTGCCGAAATTCGGACACCTTTTATATCAGGACAAGTGCTATGCGCAGTACTAGAAAATCCTGCCGCTGAAATCATCCTTGGGAATCTTCCCAACATAAGATCTTGCTCTGAAAAAGAAATCAGAGAATGGGAACAGAAAAACTGTATCCAAAAACTGAACAGTGGTTCCAAAATGAAAAACCACGCGTGCTTGTCTCAAACTGCCAAAAGCACAAGGGAGACAACCGATGACGGAATTCGAAACGAATTCACAGAGGTGCAGAATACTGGGGCGGTTGAATCTTTCAATGATACCATCAAATTAACACCTCGAACTGAGGACGCCATCGATCCACAAAATATTGAGCCTGTAAATGTGCAACAACACACACAATACGCTAATATAGTAACAAGACAAATGACACACAAAACCCACAACGACCAACTTCAGGAGTCGCTACAAATCATTTCACCCAATATTGCCACCACCGAGTTTATAGAAGAACAAAAAGCAGATCCAACCCTTTCGCAATACTTTCGGCTAGTAGGATTAAAGCCAAAATTGACGAAAAACGCTTCTTGGACATTTAGACTAAATAACAATATTCTAACTAGATTATATACCAGAGATCAAACCACGATACAGCAAGTGGTTCTACCTCAGTCACATCGTGAGAAAGTGCTACATATAGCCCATGACTCACCTTTCGGAGGTCATATGGGTTATGAAAAAACCAGGGCCAGAGTCCTGAGCCAATTTTATTGGCCTAAATTTTGCCAAGACATAAAAACCCATTGTAAATCATGTGATACCTGTCAGAAACTAATCAAAAAAGGAAAAAAACCCTACGGCAGAAATTCAATCAACCACAACTGCCTCGAGACCATTTCAAATCGTGGCGGTTGATTTAGTAGGTCCTTTGAACCACATCTCAAACAAAGGAAATAGATACATTTTTACACTCGTTGATTTGTGTTCAAGGTGGGCAGAAATTATTCCATTAAAATCTATCTCCTCTAAGGTTGTGACGGACGTATTATTACAGATATTCTCCCGTTTTGGCTTTCCGGAGAAGATAATATCGGATAGAGGAACGCAATTCATATCTAATGCCACCCAATCGGTAACTAAGTTACTAGGCATAAAACAATGTTTTACAAGTCCCTATCGACCGGCCGCAAATGGAATTTGCGAAAAATTGAATGGGGACCTAAAACATATGTTATCCAAAGTGACAGCTGAAAATCCAGCCGATTGGGATATACTTCTCCCAACGGTGCTGTTCGCATACAGAGAAGTCCCACAATCAAGTACGGGGTTCTCTCCGTTTGAATTGATATATGGAGCGAACCCAAGAGGACCTCTCACTATTTACAAAGATATAATATCACAACCCGTAAACACCCAATTACCAGTTTCCACCTATGATTTGGTCACTGACACCAGAGACAAAATCATTAGATCCTGTATACTGGCCAGAGCATCATTACAGGAGAAAGGTTTTAGGTACAGGCAGTACGCCAACAAAGGGGCAAAAACGATTGTATTACAACCAAATCAAGATATTTTACTATTACTACCTGACAAGAGAGATTTACTATCAACCTCTTGGCAGGGACCATTTAAAGTTGTAAGAAAGATTTCGGAAGTTGACTACGAAATTTCTTTGAATGGAAAGTTGAAAATATTCCATGTAAATATGTTAAAACCGTACTATTCTAGAAATGACAGTGACACGAACAAGCAGACGCAGATAACAGATGACAATAACCAGACTGACAAGAAGGACAACGAAAACGAAACGACAATTACCCGACTGAATGACACCTCGACAAACGAAGATCTAAACGAAGCATCATTAACGACTCATTCTTGTGACAACGAAGACGACGAAAACATATTCACAGTACCGACAATATGGGATAACGACAAGTACGACCAATTTAACGACACATTGGCAACTATTAGTCTCGACGACGACGACAATGACATTGAAGACAATTTACAAACAGTAGCGTCAGTAATAAATCAGACGGACGTAGACAATACGGAAATTCCAGTACCAATTATGAACGACGACAGTACGATGAAGGACATACAAATCTCTGACACTTTGACACAACAGCAGCGACAAGACATTTTGTCTCTTCTTAACGACTATAAAACTATCTTCTCAAACAAACCTGGACAGACTGACAAAATAACACATTCAATTGTGTTGACAGATCTAACACCTATCAAATGTAGACCATATTCAATTCCTTTACATTATAGAGCAAATTTAGATAAAGAAATTTTGGACTTAGAAAAAAATAAAATAATACAGAAATCTGTGTCCCAGTACTCTTCGCCAATTGTCCTGGTGAAAAAGAAGGACCAAACTATTCGTTTATGCATAGATTACAGAAAATTAAATACTATAACCACGACAGATGCTGAGCCAATGAACAGCTGTGAAGACCTCATTTTGAATATGTCTCAATCATCCTTATTTTCTAAGCTTGATTTAGCTAAAGGTTACTGGCAAGTACCACTATCTCCCTCTTCAAGGCATATAACAGCATTCGCTACACCACTTGGGCTGTACGAATGGAGATATCTTCCGTTTGGTCTCAAGAACGCTCCCGCCACATTTGTCAGGTTAACTAGACTGTTATTGCACGGCATCAAGGACGTGCAATCATATATTGATGATATATGTATCCATTCTTCAGACATGACTTCTCACTTACTTACACTCCAACAAGTCTTTAATCAAATCCTTCTCTTTGGACTTACTATCAAACCTTCCAAGGTTGAAATAGGCTATAAAGAAATAGACTTCTTAGGTCATAGGATTTCCGAAGGCAAACTATTGACAGATGATAGAATCGTATCAAAAATTCTCAACCTAGAAGTTCCAACTACAAAGAAACAGGTTAGAAGCCTGTTAGGTCTCATAAACTATTATGCCAAGTTTATACCAAACTGGGCGGAACTCACATCAGTTTTTTCTAATCTGTTGACAAAAGATCATCCAGAAAAATTTTGTAAGAGTATCCGCTTAGAGGATGTAATGTGCAAATTGAAATCAATTTTTTCTAACCCACCCGTATTAAGATTATCAAACATAGATATACCTTTTATTCTGACCACAGATTCGAGTGCTATCGCAATTGGAGGATGCCTGATGCAGGAATATCAAGGCGTAAGACATCCAATACTCTATGTCAGCCGCAAGCTTAAAAAGGCAGAGATCCATTATTCCACAGTTGAGTTGGAGGCATTAAGTCTACTTTTTTGTATGCGTCGTTTATCTAAGTTCCTCTTAGGTTCGCATTTTGTTGTTTTAACCGATAATTCGCCACTGCTGGTACTTAAGCAAGGTGTTCCAAAGAATCATCGATTATCAAGATGGTGTCTTCTTCTTCAAGATTTCGACTTCGAAATCCGCCACATCAAAGGTACTGATAATATTATTGCTGACATATTATCACGGCAAACTAATGCACCAGCAGACTAGCACTAGGCACATTAATCATTCGCCATATAATAAGCTGTGATATTTTAGTCTGTTGCATAGAACAGTGTACCGCTACACCTACCATAGAACAGTGTACCTCTACACCCACTATAGAACTTTCATCCAGAAGTATCAACGCCCAAATGAATAATCTACTTATAACACTCACGAACATGAAACTTGAACCGAGTGAATAATCTACTGATAACACTCACGAACATGAAACTTTGAGAACCCTATAGTGTATTAAGCCATATTACCAATTGCCAAGGCTTGAAAAACAATCCGAGCGATATATAATATCTGTGAAGTGATTTCAACCAGTGAACTGACAGTCATCGTGTAAATATTAAGAACACTGCATACTCGCTATTGCTAAGAAACTTCGCAAACAGCCGGAATAGAACTACGTCGATTACAACATGCAAGGGACAGCTATATTAACTGTTAACATTGATGGCACGACACACGGACAACAGGAGGACAACACACACATCGTCGTTGGAGTTAATTAATTAATTTACTATTAGTTAATATGTATTACACTTGTATTTAATTATATATATAAAATATGTCAACCTGTAACTTGTATATTTTCTACCATAATATTACAGGTATTTTCACTCATAGGTGAAATATTCTTCCTATACAATTTTTTCTATTTAAGTTATAAACCATTTTTTGATTACACGTACAAAAAGTACTTGTTACCTTAAAGGGAACATATCGCCTAATCCATTTTTCTAAGGGCAGTAAGACTTACCTTAACTTTATTTGTATATTTTAACAAAATACTATTTGTATGAAAGATGTATGAATGACAGAGTGAATGAATTAAATGAGAGAGCGATATACTGAGCGGACAAATTGTACGCAAAACGTATTTATTTTAATTTGTCTGCGTCTTTCATGTAAAAATGTATTACCTGTCTCAATTGTTGATACATGTTTAGTATTGAATACACTACATCTAAGCGCCACTGTTTGGAATGCCCCGATCATGCATTACACAGATTGGGTAATTCATGACAAAGGATATCCCAACTCGTGACTCTTGGAGTTAAACCACACAGTGAGCACACACTTTATACAAACTCAAAACTGAACACTAACAATTAAAATACAGTCACTTTATTAGAAACAGCAACATATCAGTCAATACACTAACAAGCCAACAGGAACACACGTAGTCAGATGTGATAAAACAACAGCATAACTACATATTCAGCAATATACAACATACGGAAGTAAAAATGTATCGAAATACACACGCAAGACAAGATTTGCAAGTGTACTTAAATAGCCAAGACATTTGTCTTGTTAAAACTCTCTTACACAGAGTTTTATATCTTGGTATCATATGGATACTTGAGAAGGGCGCGGTTGTAAAAACAACTGGAAACGTCACGGAACTTCGGTCAGATAAGCATGTTTAAGAACATAGAAGAGAGAGACCTCTTCAGCAATCATCTTGAAGTGGTGTATGGGAGAATACATGAGTTGTTGATGCAGATGTGTAGGTTGCCAAGTTACTATCCACCAAACTACAAACACCGACTTTATGTGATCCTGTGACAGAATTAGTACAGAACTAATTACCATATAATAACCCATCAGAGCAGGGGGGAGGGGGACTCCTGTCACAGCCTCACATAAGGGCGGTACCAACATAAAAGTAAGAGAGACTAGAGAAGGGATAGAACTCCAGCTAAAGGGAAAGAACCGAGTCACTCGAAGGCTCGAATAATCCAGAGCCTTCTCGAAGGACCGGTCAGTGTGTCCACAGCCCCGTGGACACCGATGGGGCCCGCCGATTGCGGGGTCCACGAGAAACTCAGAGAGAGTTACCACCCGTGTCGGATTGCGACACGTGTGGAAAGGCAGACACGGACTGGACATCGAGGAAGCAACATGGCTTACCTTAAGGGGGACTTGATAATTTAGACCCAAGTGTATTTAGGGGTCTTATGTATATGTTAGATAGCTGATAGAGTTGTTGTGATAATCATGTTTAGTGTAAACTCCTGTGATACGCAACTTGCTGATTGCTGGCTTGCGAAAACTCTCTTCGCCAGCTTACTGTAACATAATAATAATAAATGATAGTAGATTGCATATGAACGGAGTTTGTTGCCTGTATGAGCCCGAGTTTCATTCCCCTAGAGATCTAGGACGGTGACAGTGTCACTTGTTCTAGTATCTGCCCGTTTTCTGTGATCTTCATTGATGACCTTTCTTTTCCACTGCTAATTATCATAGTTTACGTTTTTAGGATGTTAATAACTAAGCCACATTCTGCACTATGCCTGCTTACTTGTTCCACTAGGTTTTGTAACTCTTGCTCTCTTTCTGCTAGTAACACGGTATCGTCAGCATACCTAAGATTGCTAATATCCAACGTGTTGCTGGAACAATCATCATCTACACCCTACGATATGTGCTGAGGGAGACGGATTATCTGTGTATTTGCCTTTAGTGATATAATGCCCATTCTTAGAGATCATAACCTCAAATATATTCGAACTAGACATCTTTCTAACTTTACGCGACACCGCATCCTTAAACCACACTTCCAACCCTCCTCCACCCTAAGCAATAATATCTGACCAGGAGTTAGTGCGACTTATGAGCAGAGATCCTCCTGTCTCACAGTCTGTGGTTCTTTCCATTGGGTTATCTTCTCCTCTGCTTATTGAAGCGGTCTTCCTTCACCGAGTTCAACATGATTCCTTGCAGTGTACACTATAGTTACGGTCGGAATCCTTTTCCACCAAGGATGTGTCTATGGCCAAAATTGCCGTGTCTCGCTTGCACGGCGCTTTTAATCATATAGTCTATTCACTTGTGTTTGCCTCCATATAAAGATCCATATCTCAGTACCAACTGAGGGAAAATTATGAGATATAGCAAATAACCCTACCATCATGTCCACCCAACAAAGCAACAACAACAACAAAAAATCTGGAGATTGTACAGCAAAATTCAATGTTTGTTTGTATGCGGTATATAAGAGATGAAGTCCATATTATGAAATGTATTACATCTTCATGCGAAAACATCAGCATTGAAAAGTTGAATTTCTCGTGCATAACGAGAGTGACCTTATGGCAAGAACCTCGCGCAGTTAAGTGCGAGTGTTCAGAAGTGTCATCAATAATATGGATGCATTCATGAAACGTGATTATTTTATAAATCTTACCATTTATCGCAAACATTTGAATGTGTGCATATTGTTGAATGGGATTGAATGTGAAATTGTGTACACTTCAACGCATCACTGTGAAGCTGTGTCACTAATTTGGCGGAAGTAGCTTCTGGGCGGGTAACCACTCAGTCAAAATCATTTTCTTTTAATGGTATGTATTTTTGGATGCAGTGGTAGATTCCTTAACTCTGTCATAAGGGACTAATTACCATCCCAGGTTGCAGATATAGATAAAATGCGGGACAAATGTATGTTATGCTGATTCTAGACACCGTCCGCAGATATTCAAGACAACAGTCACGACGTGGCTCGTTAAAAACAAACAAACAAACAAAAACATAGATTTAGCTTTTATTGGTATCACCAGGAGTAAGAAAGAGGAATTAAGACATGCAGAGTAAGCTTGTTACTTATGGGCGGCATAGGCAAGGTACCTCTCTGACATAATCTACTCCTGGAATATGGGTTCGAACCCCCACTAAATGTATTAACAATGTAGGTAATCACTTAAGCTACACAAACATTTATCGACATTTAGAATTTATACGGACGACCTGAGGTTCAGATACAACAATGTGTTTATTTCTTATTCATGATGATAATACAAAAATGATGATGACTATATTATGGTATATATAACTTAAGAGGGCACTTAGGTCATGCTTCCCCCGGTGAGATGCATTTCACTGTCGTCGTGAAAAAGTCCACATTGGTCCCTTATCTAGGCTCAGTCAATCCTTGATATGAGTTGTTGACTGTCCATGGCTCCAAAAGAGAGCTGGAGTGAAACGAACGGAGATGGGTAGGAATCTACGTTTACACATCTCAAAACTCATATGGATATGCATTCATATAAACATACATTCAAGTCATAATATATATGCATGTTACATAAACATATATCAGTTATATATAAATATAGATGAATATATATGTAGATATTCATAAAGCCATATATAATTCAGAACATGCATAGCTCAAAACATCATATTCACATCCACCTATATAATGGAGTGTTTCCCATGTAATTTCACCTCACTTCCTGTCTCCTTTTCTATTTTATTCATTCTGTCTTGTCGGAAGGGCTTGTCGTACATTCCTGTCGCACATGAAAAAGTCTTCCCTGCACCTATCTGGAAAATTGAGTGTCCTACGTCATGTCTGTCCACATGCAGACAAAAAATCAGGTGAACTGGCGACATTTCTCTCTCCAAGTGGTTTCACCCCAATCTTGGTAGGCATTCAAAGTGTTGGTCCAAATAATCAACATTAATTTGGACGCCATCAATAGACGGTTTGCTCTGAGGAATTTCTCCTAAGTAGTCAGTCTCCAATGTGTTGACCTCATACAGGATGACACTAAATGTATCTACTGTACATGAATAAGCGTGGCTCACGTGGCTTGGATAATGTTAGATTTCTCCACATTATAATATACAACAAATCAGACAACCAAGTAGCTAATGAAAGAAGAAGAAAACAAAGTTCACAGTCGAATAGTAAAGGCTATAGCTGAAACAATGAATATCACAGAAAATTCACATGCTTGAAGTTAGGAAGATAAACAAAAGCGAAACAGAAAACTAACGCAAGTCTCAAACAGCAGACAAAAGGATGAACCTTTTGTTGGTATTACTTGAGTTTGGCTAGGAAATTCTGTCACAAGATTTCGTATTGAAGTAACAAAGCGAGAGGCAAATCTCTCACCAGAAATTAAAATTCCGGCTTCCCTTGTACGCTATTGTGAACGCGTCTGAAGTCTTGTTGGCCACGCCTGTTGTTAAATATTCTGTTCGTCCATGACGTTCTTCCCATCGTTCTCCTTTTCACGTTAGATAATTACTTATGTCCAGTTTCGTTAACTCCACATTTGTTTATTCCACGTAGGTCGCGTTACAGGGATGTATTAAGTTCCAAATTCTTTTCACCCCTCCTCTCCTTTCCTGTCGATAAAATTGACCGACGCTCTGCCACGTGTCTGAAACAATGCTTCATTTCGCTACCCAGAGAATGTACGTCACGTTGCTTCATGCAACAGTTTCAATCGAGTGTTACAGCCTCGCTTTCCCAGGAAATAACTAGCTTTATCTCCTGGGTTTTGTTAGTTAGTTAGTTAGTTATCAGTTGGGGTATCTTCATTGCACTCCGGACATGTCCATAGGTGCTCAGATCCTCCCCCCCCCCCCCGCATATGCATCAGCGTCCGGTGGCTAATAGTGCCAGTTCTGTGTTGGTTGACGAGGCGCTTTGTTTTCCCGATGTACCTCTCGCGTCTGGCTGTGCCGATTCTTACTCCCAGGTCTTTCATCCTGGACGGCGATGTGGTATCACGTATTTATATTTATATTTTCTGCGTATATTTTTTTTGCAACAAAGGAATACGAGGTGTAAGGCCTGTATTATATTGCCGTCTTAAGAACACACGTCTGTCCACTGAACGCCCTATCTCCCAGACGCACTGAAGTGTTAGGCATCTGTTCCCTTCCAATTATGGGTGCTAACCTTACACGTCAGTCTGGCTGAAAATCTTATCTCCCAGTCGGGATTTTTAGACGTGTGTTAACCGGTGAAGTTTATCAAGTGAGAAGGTCGCACCTCTTCGTTTCCTTCTCCTTTGCTGAAAACAATGCGAGTTTTCAAATTTTAATGGAAAAGTCAATTGGCTTCAGTTTGTCATTGCCTTATATTTGATCTGGACATCAAAGATTCCTCAGACTTAGAGTTATAGAAATTATGGTGCGACGCGCAGTGAACTTGTATTTTTCTCTTGTTTCTAATCCATTTTATTTTGTCCGTATTCCTTTGTTGGGGACTCATATTATTTTCTGATGGGATGAAAGATCTATTTTGTATGTGTCCAGGCGTCTCGTCACAAGTTGTACACATATTTTTGTCAAGACGATGATCGCAGGAAACTGCTTTATACTATTACAAATCCCGATAAAAGAACCGTCCATCAATGGGTTTGTGTAAACGGTCATTTCGCCGATGGGTGTAGGAATCTGGAATGAAACCACCACGCAATAAGCAGGCGGTAGGTACAAAGGCGATTGTAGACAGCTTTGACAAGGATACCATAAGGCGAGCTATTATAATAATTCTGGGTGCCAAATAACAGGGACTGTAAGAAAACTTAGGGTGTGGTTGAGAAAGAACAATGACAGAGAGCTATACAAAACAACTTTGTGGAAAGTTTTTTGTGTCTTTTACAGCTTTTATTCTTTACTTCTGCGTTCCGCCAACTTGCTATTTTCTTTATCCGTGTTTTGCGTTTTTTCGTGGTTCCACATATTATCTTTGTGCTAGAATGTGTCTTGATACAATTCAAATATAACTCGTCAACAATAAATGGTCCAGGGCGGCACAAAATCCAGCAACTTATTAAAGCATACAAAATGAACGGCAATGAAAGACTCGAAGGAAGGCAATCATATCGTTGAAGGCATAATTTATTAGTCCAACGGTCAAGGCTGTTGCATCTCAACACGATCAATGAAAATGGCAGTTTATGTTTACCGTGTCTGTTATGGCCAGACGGGACGGTAATTACAATATTAAATGTAGATAATATCTAGTTGAATATGCTAGACCCATGTGATTATCAAGTCCATGTCTCGGTCCTTCTGTCGTTCCTAATCAGGATAGATTTCACCTTGCCGTGACGTTCTAAGTCCCTTTTCTGATATTTCTGATATATTCACATCGGTCCATGATTCTCGGGCTGATATATATATATATATATATATATATATATATATATATATATATATATATATATATATATATATATATATATATATATATATATATATATATTGTCATGGTCTTACAAATCTAGGAACAGGACTCGGGTTCAGACAGGCAACAAACTATATACTGTGTTTTAATAATCTAATTTATTATCTGGCGAATAAGGATTTCGCCATCAATCACAATATCACAGTATTTACACAAGTGCATCAACAAGTCATTATACACATAACTATCACAGCATAACTCTATCAAACTATCTCATTAATCAACAATCTTTAGATTCAACTAGTTTCTCTATCTTGTCCCCCTTAAGCTAAAACCTGCTTCTTGTCTGCTGTCCAGTATTCGTCTGCCCGTTGACGGGCGTCGGGTGGACACGGAGTGTGACTTCCCTTGAGCTTCTCGTGCAAGTGGCCCCTGCACGCTTCTGGCGGGTTCCACCTGTGTCAACGACGCAGTAGGCAAACTGACCCCTCGTTCTCGAAGGCCCGAGATTGTTCGGGCACTCGAGCTGTCGTAGTTCATTCCCTTCTTAGGGTTTCTGTCTCGGGGTTGTATCCCTTGTATATATCCCTATATCTCTATATAGAAATACTCTTCATTTGAGATCTTGACAGGGTTCCCCTGCCCCCGATGTTGTGGGTTACTATATGTTAATTAGTCTGAACTAATTCTGTCATGAGATCACATGAAGCCATGACTTGGTTGTAGTTTAGTGGATGGGAACTTAGTAATCTGTATCCTTGCACTATTAATTCATGTATTTCCCAGTACAACATTCCAGGGTGATTGCTGAAGAGCTCAACTCTCTTCCATATTCCTAAACCTGCGATCCGACCGAAGTTCCTTGACGCTTCCTGTTGTATTTACAACTGCGCCCTTCTCAAGTATCCATTTGATACCAGGACAATGAACTCTGTATTAGAAAGTTTCATCAAGACAAATTGTCTTGGCGTATTCAGGAACACATGCAAATCTTTTCCCCGCATGTGTATTTTGATACACTTTTACTTCCGTATGTTTTATATAGTGCCCAATATATGATCACTTTTGTTTTCACCAAGTAACTACTTATGTCCTTGTTTGCCTGTTAGTGTGTCTACTCCCTTTACTTGCTGTAATAAAGTGTATGTGCTTTACCTGTTAGTGTTTAGTTTTGTGAGTGTATGTTTTACCTAATGTGTGCTATGTGTGTGTTTGTGGTGTGTAGTATACTTCTAAGCGTCACGAGCTAGAATCTCCTTTATCATGAATTGCGCGATTTATGCAACGCATGAATTGGATATTCGAGCGGTGATTCTTAGAATAACACTATTATATCTAACAGTAAACATGTATAAAATATTTAGACAAGTGTTACCTTGTACATCAAACGCAGACAAATTAAAATGACTAATTTTTGCGTACAATTTGTGCGCTAAGTATATCGCTCCCTCATTTAATTCATCCACGCTCTGATTCGTACATCTTTCATACCACATAGTTTTATGTTAAAATATACACGTTAAGTTAAGGTAAGTGTTGTCGCCCTTAGAAAAATGAAAAATTTGGCGATATATATTGTTGAAACGCCAAGTACTACCTGTACTGGTGATAACAAAATGGTTTATAATTTAAATTGAAAAAGTATTTAGAAAGAAAATGTTGAAATTAAACGATAATGTTTTCGACATGTATGATAGAAAAATGAAAGAATTGACATGTTCACATATTTTATGCATATAATAATACCATAATTTATCAACACTCTAATTGAATTAAACTAATTAAATCCATCGACGATCCGTGTGTTGTCTTCCTTTGTCGCTGTGTGTCTAAAATGCTGTTACAGTTGATAGGTAACGCATTACTGTCACAGTTTCGTGTAGTTGTTTCGCACATGTCGTAACAGTAGTGACATACATTTGTGGGTCTGTTTAATGTTCTATTCCGTTAGTTATTGAAGTCATTCACTTTCACTAATACACAACGTTAAGAATGTTCACATTGCATCATTAGTTGTTAATTTGTCCAGTTGGTGAAGTAGATTCACATTTCTTAATAGGGAAAGTTCGTACTGCATCGTTTCTAATCAGTGTGGTATGATATAACATTTGTGGCCCTTTATTTTAAGAAATCTAATCTTTAGCGTTGGCTGTCGATATAAATAGCCTGTTGATATTCATGCAGTTCTGCGGTGAGTGTAGAGATACACTAGATTTGATGCATCAGATTAAAATATCAGATAAATATATCACAGTTTGTCATATGGCAAATATTTGAGTGCATATGTGACTCTGCTGGTGCATTGGGTAATCTTAATAAAATATCAGGAATTAATTTATCTGTGCCTTTGATATGGTGAATTTCAAAATCAAAATCTTGTAACAAAAGGCACCATATTGCCAATCTGTGATTTTTGGGTTTCCCCTCTCTAATGATCAACAGTGGCGAATTATCTGTGAGGACAACGAAGTGGGTGCCTAGAAGGAACTTACGTAATCGAAGAACACAGAAAATTAAACCTAAGGCCTCCAATTCAGCTGTGGAATATCTGGTCTCAGCTGCTTGCAACTTCCGGCATACATACAAGACTGGATGTTTCACGCCCTCATATTCCTGCATTAGACATCCTCCGATCGCGATAGCACTTGAATCTGTGGTTAATATAAATGGTAAATCAATGTTTGATAATCTGAGGATGGGTGGTTCGGAAAAAATAGATTTCAGTTTGCAAATTCTATCTTTTAAACTGATACTCTTACAATTCCAAATAATACATAATTGTATGATTATTGACGTAATAATAAATCTAAACAATGTAAGAGTGAATATGAATTTACAATAGGCATATATCAGGGTTATCTGAAAAATTTTGCACCAATCGGAGTTACTGAACTGTATAATGGTTATTGCAATCTTAATATGGTGCACTGTTGGTTGATATATGAGTGCGATGGTGAGTATGATGGATGGTTGGTTTGTTCTAATAATTGATGTCCAGGATCTATATATATATATATATATATATATATATATATATATATATACATATATATATATATATATATATATATATATATATATATATATATATATATATATATATATATATATATCGTTCATGAATATTCTCGTTATCCTCTGCAATATGTGTTGACCATGATAATGTTTTCCTGCCAGTAAATATTTTCTCAGGTTCCAGAGAATCTGAACGTGCAGCCTCCTTGTTCCAGCTCTAAGATCTGAATGTTTGTTGTTGTTGACAATCTTTCTGACGTATTCTGTTTTAGACGTCAGTGACTTAGTTTCTAACACTATTTGGATTTGTGATTTCTTCTATCACTTTTATTTACGTCATGTCAACTGCGCTGCTACTTGGCACTTTGTAGTATTTAAAATGCTTGATTTGAACATCTCCCATTCTTTTTCCACTGCCTTTCTTTCTATAGGTAATTTTACAAAGATTTCATTTAGCTCTTTTTCATAAGTTTCCCTCAATGCCTCGTCTTTGAGATTTTTTTAAGTTAACTGATTCGCTTGGCATGTATTTTCCTGATCTTTGCTTCCTTCTGCTAATGGTTCTTATAGTGGCAACGACTGCTTTGTGGTCGGTGTTTATATCTAAGTTCGGCACTGCATTTGCATCTAATATATTTCTCTTTCTGTTATTTCTTGTTAATATAATATCAATTGGGCTTTTAGTATTTAGATCTTTCCATTTATACCAGGTGTATATTTGTGAGTCTTTGTGTTTATAGAATGTATTTGTTATATAGAGGTCGTGTTGGCTGCATAGCACTATCAGTCTATTCCGTTAAGATTTCTTTCATTATGTTGGTCTCCAAATGCTCCTAGATGTTTTTTCTATGCCCGATCTGTTCTCTCCATGTCTTGCATTGAAGTCTCCCATAACTATTATGTTGTCCTGCTTATCTATTTTGCATAGCACCTCATTGATGTTTTCGGAGAAGTCCTCACATTCTTGCTCATTATTGTACTACATGGTGCGTATATTTGTACATATGTTGTAATTGTTTGTTTGTTTGTTCTTTTACTCTCACTGTTTTGATTCTTTCTGATATATATATATATATATATATATATATATATATATATATATATATATATATATATATATATATATATATATATATATAATTTCTAGTATTCCTCTTGCTAGCCGTGGTTCAATGACTATTTCCACACCGTGTCTTGCCCTTTCTTACTGTTCCCCTCCAGAATAGACACATGTGTAACTGTGGTTTAACTCCTTGCAACCTTCCCCCTTTATTCTGGTGTTCGCTATTCGCATCAGTACAATTGTCTTCTCTTTCACTATTTCTATAAGTTCTTCTTCTTTACTATTAAAACCGCAGACGTTCATTGTGCCTACTTTTTGAATCGCTGATCTATCTCGTAGTCCATTAACATTGACGGGTGTATATTTGGGTCAGTCCGTTTACACTTCTTAGTTTTTCTACGAGCGGTATGAAGATCCCCTGCCGGCTTGCT
Source organism: Cepaea nemoralis (assembly GCA_014155875.1). Lineage (NCBI taxonomy): Eukaryota > Metazoa > Mollusca > Gastropoda > Stylommatophora > Helicidae > Cepaea > Cepaea nemoralis. Next base: position 123,189 of record JACEFZ010027569.1, on the reverse strand, counting down.
AGGCCAGTCACAGGTTTAGGACAAATCTCTGACCATAGGGAGTCCATCACCTATGGCGAGCCATATAACCGTTAGCCCATGACCTCGCGGTCATGGTTTCCCAGTCTACACCACGTGGACGTGGGGTTGACTTGTGTAGTCTGCGGGTAATCGGCAGGTTAGCCGATCCTAACCCTGCTGGCTGCAGGGCCAGGCGAGGTGCACACATTGTAGACCTAGAATTGTTGTTCCTTGTTAAACAGGTGCATAAAAGCAAGAAATATCAAATCGACAAGTTGATAGAAGAGCATGGTCATAGGTACGTGACACTTCCACTGTACCATTCTCATTCAAACCCTATAGAACTTGTATGGGCTAAATAATTACAGGACAGGTGGCAATTGACAATACTACATTAAAATTGTGTGACGTCAAGATACTAAACCAGTCCGCGCTATTAAAAATTGATAAAAGTTACTGGAAAAAATGTTAGGACCATGTGTTGAAAGAGGAAGATGACTTTTGGAGAAAGGATAGATTGAATTTTATGCAACCGAGAGCAATCATCAACCTACAGGAATGGTCCGACACAGAATAAGGTCTGGGCAAATCGCAGACATTAATCCACATGCATACCAACTGGGATATGTTTCTTCATCTATTCAGAAGATTTGCAGGCCCTAAACATTAAGCATCGGCACAAACAATACAATTTGTCAATGGCAACAATGTTCATTGCCGCAAGCCCTCAAGGGTGACAAACAACTGGCATTAAAAAACAACAACAACAACAACAACAACCCTAAACGCATTAATACGAACAGAAGAGTAATGTTGCGGTGAAAACAGACATATTGTGACATAACAAGAAACGTGAGAACAAACACGCTGTCATATTAGGGAACAACACACGAACATACGAATCGATCTAGAAGTGCCAATGAAAAGAGGACCAACATCTTGGCCGTTAAGAAGGAAGCTCACAACAGAGACATTCACAACTATATTGGTCGTGCAAAACAGGTAATCATGTTTCGTCTCTGAACAGTCAATAGCAGAGTAGACAATCTTTCACGAAGACTCAAAGCGGTTCTGTCACCCATGTGCACGTGTGAACAAACTACACAGACAGCTGAAGGGATCCTTAAAATGTGACACATGTTGACTAAATTGTGGTATCATCTCTGTTCACTCCATACGCACATTAACGCACAGCTGTTTGGAAGCTTTCACGAACTCCATATAAAAAGCTAAAGGCATCCTAGTAACATGACTCCTTGTGTACACATTATTAACCAGCAGCTGAAGAAACAAGAAGGAAATGAAAAATAAGGTAAGAAATATATTCCTTCAACTTTCTTGTCCATTTACATTTCGATTCCACATTATTTACCCTATGCCTTTGTAAATTCTCTATCTTTACTAATATTACACATTGCACCCACTCCCATATGAATCTGGATACACCTTGTGTCGTCACCAGAATTTACGGACATTACTGTAAAACAAGTTATTTAGCGTAAACCACGAGTTTGTTGCCTAAATATCAAAGAAAGTCGCCTCTTTCGATGATTTAAGTTGCCTTTGGACCTATAAAAGACATATTCTTTGGGTGGGGGTAAATATAAGACGGCAGGAATAATTTCATTACGATGCAACTGACAGTTTTTTTTTTAAATGATCGTGAATGAATGCTATCATTTCTGAACCGACTAAAGTCGTGTGCTTCCAGTTGTTCTGTTAGCGTTTACAACAGGTTTATAAAGAACGTCCATTAGAATACGTCTGTCTGGCATTCACTAAAATGGGCCAAGCCATTATATTATGAGCTATCTCGGCAGTGTGTGCTTGGTGGTTTGATGATTGCGTGAACATTTCAGCATATGTTACTAAGTCCTTCCAGGTGATGTCTAGGATTAAACTCTGACATCAGCAGTGGGAGCTGAATAGTTTTTCTCTTGCTGGGCATATAATGTCTAGCCATATCTCATTACAGCAAAAGAAACATCGATAACGATATACACACAATGTATTATATTTCTTTCGTTTGCTTGAACTGTGTCTATAACTACAATGTTGTCTCCTGTATGAATTTAACTGTCTTTTTTCAATATATCAATCATTGCTCCATAGAGCTTATCTTCCATCTTTATTTCATGGACAAATGCAAGGTAGTTTACAGTGATAAATAACCATTCTTTGATCTTTGCAGATACTGGACGTGACACAAAAGCTGACAGATCTGTCTGTCACAGTCGTGACGTGTGCCAAGAAGAGCGGTATGTATATTGTGTGATGTTGCCCAATGAGAAAGTGAATACGTGATGAAAACGGCTAGGGACGTGTGACTCCTGCGAGCGAGCGAGAGAGAGAGAGAGAGAGAGAGAGAGAGAGAGAGGGGGGGGGGGGGGGGGGGGGGGGGGGTGGGAGGGAGGGGGAGGGAGGGGAGAGATAACAAACACAGACACAGTGTATAAACCGTATAATGAACCAAACCCAGTTAACTCAATTTAAAATGGGAAACATAGCAATAATAATATTAAATTAACGTACAATAAAAATGCGGACTGAAGCGCGTCCCGCAAAACATTTGAATATATATATATATACACACACACACACACACACACACACACACACACACACACATGTATCAATGACACCTTGCCGTCTTGACAGACGATAGTTTGTGCTTTAAAAAGGCATAATAACTTTTACCTATGGCGGTAGCAAATGTGACTGATAAGGCCAATTCGCACTGTGAATGTCCGTTCACAGTGGGTGCATGTGAACACGTGGTCATTTCCACCATCATGCACCATCTTACGTCTCACACGCTCGGTGTGTGACTTATCTGCAATAATTTTCTCCTTTGTCTTTATTCCATTTCTGATGTTTGCCCTACATGCAACACGTTCAGCGGCGACTTGCTCCCAATGTGCATTATCAATGCCTGTATCAATCATGTCCCGCTTACACACATCTTTGTATCGTAGTAGAGGCCGACCCTGAGATCTCTTACCCATCTGTAATTCACCAAAAAAGATGTCCTTTGGTATTCTACCATCATCCATCCTCCTAAGATGTCCTATCCATCTAAGTCTACGAAGACTGAGCATGGAATAAACCGTCACACAACCCGATCTTTCCAATACTTCAGTATTTGTGATTTTGTCTTGCCATTTAATACCAAGAATTCTTCGCAGACACCGCATATGAAAGCTGTTTAAGCATTTCTCTTGGTGTGAGTAAGTTGTCCAGGTTTCACTGCCATAAAGAAGAGTACTAAGGACACAGGCTTGATAGACAAGGACTTTTGTTTTGGCAGTAAGCTTCCTGTTCTCCCAGACTCTTTTTCTTAACCTGTTCATTGTTGTTGCTGCCTTACCAATCCGGATGTTGATTTCCTGATCTAGGGATAATTTGCTATTTACCACTGATCCTAGATATATAAAATGGTCTACCCTCTCTAGTTCGGCGTCGCAAATAAAGATTGATGGTACCCCATGTGCACCTTGTGACATAATCTGTGTCTTCTTTTTGCTAATTGTTAAACCAAATTCAGAACAAGCATTGGAGAATGGAGATAGTAGACATTGCAATTCTTCCTCAGAGTGGGTCGTACCTGCAGCATTATCTGCAAAAAGCAACTCTCTGATCAGTACCCTCCTAATTTTGGTCTTGGCCTTCAATCTCTGAGCATTGTAGAGGCCGCCATCTGAGCGTGAGTGAATGTATATACTACCATCCTGATCACGAAAGGCATATTTCAGTAGAAGTGAAAAGTATATTCGAAAGAGGGTGGGAACTAGTACACAACCTTGCTTAACTGCACTCTTGATTTCAAACTCATCAGAAGTTGCACCATCAAACTTGATTATACCTTTATGCCTGTGTGGAACTATTCCACAATGGACAGAAGTGTTGGTGGGCAGCCAATCTTCTTTAGTGCCTTTAACGGACCCTCACGACTGACCAAATCAAATGCCTTTGTGAGGTCGATGAAGGCAATAAACAGTGGCTGATTCTGTTCACAGCATTTTTCTTGCATTTGTCGCAATGAAAATATCATATCAATGGTAGACCGGTTCTGTCGAAAGCCACACTGTGATTCGGGGTAGACTTGATCTCCTAGGACTTGAAGTCTGCGCAGAACAATTCTGGAAAATACTTTTCCAACAATACACAGAAGTGAGTTACCCCTATAGTTGTTGCAGTCGCTCCGATAGCCTTTGTTCTTGTACAGTGTTATGATGCTTGAATCTTTGAAATCCTGTTATAGTGGGAAGTGTGTCCAAGTGGTCAAGAGTTGGCAGGGCCTCTATGGCGTTGAGGGCATCGTCCGCGAGTTTGGTCTCACTTGAGTAAAGCTCCAAATAGTGCTCTACCTATTTGTCCTTCTGCTGTTTCTTATCAGTTATGATTTCTCCAGTCAAGGTTTCCAAAGGTGCACTTCTTTTGATCACTGGACCACAGGCTTTCTTTATTCCTTCATACATGCTTCTTATGTTTCCCTTATCACTTGCGATTTGAATGGACTCACATAACTTGATCCAATAATCATTTGCACACTGCCTGGCAGCCTTTTGTACATCTTTCCTAGCTTGCCTTAGCTCACTCAGAGTATTACGCGTTGGTCTTTCCTTATTTCTTAAGAGAGCTATCTTCTTCTTATCAGTCAAGGGCTGCAGAGTTTAACTGTTTGCCGCAAACCAGTTCTGCCTCTTATGATCCACAGTGCCGTAAAACTCTACGGCAGTTTTATAATGAGTTTCCTTAAGCTGACCCCACTTTTCATTTACTGTACAATTTTCTGGTGTATCAGTGAAAGCGTCTTCAAGTTGCTGTTGAAACTGAAAGCACTTTTCAGGATCGTTAGTGTTAATAATATTAATCCTGGGGCTAGATCTGTGTTTAGCTGTGTAGATTCTCTTTGGTCTCAGTCTATCCCTTACAACAACCAAAGAATGATCCGTATCACAGTCAGCATTATGGTAACTTCGAGTTAATGATATATGGTTCAGATGTTGTCTCCGTGTGATGATGAAGTCCAGCTGGTGCCAATGGCCGAATTTTGGATGTTTCCATGTGACCTTATGCATCTCTTTTGCTTTAAAAAAGGAGTTTGTAATACATAGGTCATTTCTAGTGCAATGCTCCAGCAGCCTTTGCCCATTTTCATTCATGCGACCGATGTTGTATTTTCCAAGGCACACTGGCCATGAACTCGAGTCCTTGCCCACACGAGCATTGAAATCACCGAGCCTATAAATAGAATCAGATTTTGGAACTGTCTTGATCACGCACATCATCAGAGGAATCCCGTGTCGGTGCGTATGCAGTAATAATGGTGGCAAAATCACAAGAGGTTGCCAAGCGCAGGGATAATAGTCTTTTATTTCCTCCTGCTGGAAATTCAATCATTCCCAGTAGCGAATTCTTCACTGCAAAACCCACACCGTGTTGCTTTTTTTTCTGCCTGCCCTCTACCCTTCCAAAAAAGGTGTAATTGTTTTCCCTGAGTGACCGTTCCTCGGCGAGGCGAGTCTCCTGCAGGCCAGCAATATCAATGTTAAGACGATTGAGTTCAGCATCTATCACAGCCGTTTTTCTCACATCGTCAATAGTGGCCAAGTCAGGGGAAAATCCTAGACACGTGGTTCTCACGTTCCAGGTTGCAAGCCGTAGCTTGAGATTTCTATTTTTCATTTTATTAGTACCTTGTGCATTGGTTTCACAGCCTGCTTTCCAGATTTTGTCCTAGCCCCAAGCACCCATTGAAGCAGGCAGGCTGTGGCTGATCAGCACCCAAATGGCCGGGTGCTGCCCAACTTTAGGCAGGCGGTAGCTGATCAGAGACACCTGTTCGTGTCTCCCACAGTCAGAGGCAAGGCGTGGCGCCCCATGTTCTACGCTAATTGACAGGGACTTATAACCCGTAACAGTTGTCTCTCGCAACTGTGTGTGTGTGTGTGTGTGTGTGTGTGTGTGTGTGTGTGTGTGTGTGTGTGCGTGTGTGTGTGTTGCTTTTCCTTTCTTTACTCTTGAGATTATTCTCATCAAACATGGCATTTCCCTTGCATATTTATAACAGGATCACATATCTATAACACATTTTGTGTGGTTACTAAGATGTAAACAAGAAAAAGTATCGTTGTGGCACGTTATCTCAAGTTACAGGTTTGCAGAACTATTCTCCAACATGAACTTATGTCAATGAAATGCGTTATTAATATTATTCGTCCGCATAGAGAAAAAAATTCATGAAATGCACTTAGAGTGAACACTCTACAGCACATAGAATATTTGCAGATTAATAAGCATTGATAGTAAGACAGTTTTACAACGCATATACTAAGTTACGCATAGGAATTGAAATTGTAAGCATAGGAACATCGGCAGTGATTCAAACATGGCCGCTCAGTAGAAAACAATCGCTCAGGTCTTGTTCACATGAATTGTTGATTTATCATTTTGACAATTCTTATTTAAACGCATTGATACAATTACCTTATCAAAAGACATGGCATGAGGAGTCAATGTTTATATACATACAACAGAAGGAATCATCCGACTGTATTGCGACTTTGGAGTTGCAATACAGTCGGATGATTCCTTCTTTTCTATGTATATAAACATTGACTCCTCATGCCATTGTGTGCTGGAAATATTATTTTTCTGTTCTATGCTTGTGCAGGCCAACCTGGACATAATTCCAGATGATATCAATGAGTGACTCTCAGCATTGTATGTTCCTACACTGGAATGGATATTAAAGTATAGCTCTTTGCGGGTCCCATGTCGGCCTGATTGCATTGTTATCAAGTCTGGGGTGGCCTATCAGCCTGAGACTGGGTGTGTGTAAAAGCCTTATGTATAACATTTGAGATTCTGGAATTACTAACCAGAGATGCTTGACGGTCGCCATCTTTTTCATAGGAGTCAGTGACGTAGGGAAATACCTTCTGTCCAGACCAAAGAGAATCTACTGAAAGTTTGACTGACCCAGGCCTCAACTTCACTAGGACACATAGCCCACTTGCAAAAGAGTATTCTTGAGATTCTGAACCTGGATAAGGGGGTGTATGTGTGATTCTGTCCCTGGACAAAAGGGATTATGATGTCCTCTGGAGTAAAGTTACACTGGATATTAGATGGGTAGGACACAACTGAGTGCACTTATATCTCGGTTTCTGGATAATAGAGACAATATCTGCTAGGCACTATCTAATAATAGTAATAAATAACTATCTACAGAAGAGAACAAGAGAAAGAGGAACTAGGCCTGATTAATTTGTCTAGTTCTTGTGTTTTGAATTTGGAGTGTTGTTTTGGTTTTGGGTGTATTGATGAGGGTGCTACTTGGGGTTATCACATGTGAATGTGTTCATGATATTTCATATCACCCCATGCATATTCTTATCAACACAATACTTTTAATACATGTTTATATGTTTAATTTGGATCTTGATGTAATTCCTGGTAAGCAAAGTTTGTCCCAGTGTTGATGTTTACGTCAGTTTCTTGTTGATGTTTTTTCAACAGTGGTTGTTCTGTACGTTGTAAACAATCCATGATCCCTTACATTATATCAAATTCAAAAGGTGATCGAGTGGGAGGGGATACATATATGTAGATACCATTGCCAAAAGGAGTGAATTGTTTTTCCCCTTGTATCTATGGTAAATTTCCTTGATCACTTTGCCTTATAAGAAGTGGGTGAGAATGTCAATTCATCCCATCCGAGATCCCCTAGACAAACTAAGCACACATTCTTATATATTAAATCCTACATCCCACAAGGTCAGATATTTAAAAATCGAACGTGATCCCGTGACTTAAGTAAACGATCCCCAGGAAAATTAGTTTAATTGTTAAATCGAGTTTAGTCTAAGAGTAGCATCATCATAACCATGTGCATTGTCAGCTGTAGTAAGCGTTCATGTCTTTTCACAGATTTTGGACCTTGTTGCTCTGGATCAACTCTAATGATGATATTCCTTCATTTCACAATCTCAGTTCATCCAGCACCATTTATCTCTGTCACTTTCCACACTGATCTTTCCATCTGCCATGATATTCTCAGATGCCTCTCTTCTCATCACATGACCACCGATTGCTATTTGTATCTTTTTTTAAATAATGTGTTTACTCAATAACAATCAATTATTCTTCTAATTGTGTAGATTTTAAAGTCGACGGATTCAACGCTGAAACCACTTTTTCAACCACCGTTGCAGGAGTATATGTTGTAGGAATGTTTAGGCCTCGCACATTCATTGCAGGATGCCAGTTCAACTCAGACGCAGGGATTTTTACAGCTTCTTCGGAAGGAGTTTATATGGCATATGTCAGCATGTACCTTTACGAGGATGTTCTCGCTAGTGTTTCCTTGATTCGTCAATATACAGAGTTTGATGAGAATCAGGGTCTACTTGATAAAGAAGGTCAGATTTGTTGTGTCCATGCTGAGAAACAAAGTTCTACTGCGTGCAGCTCAGGTATTATTACAATGGAAGTGGGAGACAAGTTGTTTATCCGCACGTCTGTTAAATCACATGTCACCTGCCGGATTAAGTTTGTATGTTTTAGAATCGGTTGGTGGAAAGATAGTACAAAATGAAAGAACTGTGTATTTTGAGATCCTACGAATAAACAACAAACATAAACTCGTAATCTACACTTCATATAATCTATGCGGGCATTGGATACAGTCTGTTGGCAACAACATATAAACACAGAGCCATAAACAATATGTTGCACAATTTATTGCCTGGCATACTTCGCTGCATCTCGCTAAGTGCATTTTGTAGAGATATATATCACAGGTATTACACAGGAAATCAATTGAGGAAACCTTTGAGGCCACTAAGACAGTTCATAAATAAACGCACATAGTAATGTCTGCTAGTCACTGGAGATAAATACAGTATTTTACGGAGTATAAGACGCACTTTTTTCTTTAAAAAATTGCCTCCAAAGTTCAGGTGCGTCTTATACTCGAAATTAATATAAATATTATTTTGTTTAAAAATTGCTTACAAATTAAGGTCTGTCTTATAATTATAGTCCGTAGCGTCTTATAGTCCGTAAAATACGGTACCTACAGAATAGAACAAGAGCAAGAGGAACTAGGACTGTTTAATTAGTCTAGTTCTTGTGTTTTGAATTTGTGTTCACTTGAAACGACACTCCAAAATAAGTCTTCATTAATTGGAGTGTCTAGTTGGTCATGCGTCGAAGTACACATGTTCTTGCAACGAGGGGCTGCCGTCATTTGGAAGTGACAGGTTCGAATACCGGTCGGTAACTATAGCTTTCAAATTGAATGTTGTCTAGTTCGTCCTCTAATCTCTACTCCCTTCTCTTTCTATGAGCGCCAAACAATACTATGTGTGTGCATTTATGGGCTATATATCACATAACGTGGATTTTTTTTTTAAAAACGTGTCTCGAAGAAAGTCTTGCTGTGAGTCTGTGACGTGATATGGACATCACATTTTTTAGCCCTGACCGCACACGGATAGGTGGTTAGTCTTTCCTTCCTTAGCAAGCGACAAGCGCGGGCGTCAAATATGCGTCCGACCGCGCCCATGACATTATCAGCGCTGTTCCATATCATCTTCACTAACGCGCCCGCTATGAAATGAATAGATGAATCACATGTTGACTGACATGGATAACAAACATATTCACTGATACTTTTCGAAAGTGAAGCATTTGTTATTGCCACGGTAATTCAAGATTTACTATAATTTATGTCTGCACAACACTGGTTTTAAATACTTAATTGCAAAAGCTTCAACACATTTGAGTATTTTTTTCCGTACCGAGTCAACGTAAAGACTTTACTCCATCCCCACTCCGACATATCCCCTTTCAAAGTTCAGATGATCTGAACGTCAATGTATGGGGCTTGAGAGTTAGGACTCAGTCCTCTAGAATATTCACCATCCAACCAATCAGTAGCTCTATGGCTGCTAAGTCTGTAATTGTTTTTTTTTCTTCCCTGAGGATGTCTGCATGTCTGATGTTTCATATTGTATTGAAATATCCTATTATAACCAATCTTGTTTAAATTGATGATAAATAAAACCAGTTCTATGTCACACACTACAAATACTCGTGAATATTTTTCTCACGCTGTTTAAATGATAGATGCATAAAATATGTCTATGTATGCACTACCAGCTCCTGTTAATGTTTTTCTCATAATAATTACTTGGCTTCAGGGATTTCTTAACAATTGATATATCTGTGTAATACGTATAACGCAAAATAATCAACTATGAAAAACGAAGATACAAATGATAGACTGCAGACTTTATTGCCTAGCATATTTGTTTGTTTTTTTGGCATCATGTCATGTGCGTACTGCATATAGTTCACACAACATAAACTAAAGGAATAACAGACATCTATTATGTGTGTAATATACGAGGAGAGGTCATTACGTAACAGGAGTTTTACGAACAACGTTTCTAACAATCGTGTGATCAATTAACTTTTGTATACGCTATTTCTCATCATAGTCCCCATGCTTGGCAACACACATTGTCCACGTGTCCACTAGCTTGTTGATTGATGCCTTCTAAGAAAAAGGTTGTGGATGTGACCTGAATCCAATTTTGCACTTCCTCCATACCTCGTTGTCACCTGCAAATCTTCGAACCAGCAAAAGTTCTTTCACGGGTCCAAAAGTTGAATGTCCGATTAACACAAAGTCTGGACTGTATGCTGGATGTTTAGAGACCTAAAATTTCAGAACCAGACAGAGAGAGAGAGAGAGAGAGAGAGAGAGAGAGAGAGAGAGAGAGAGAGAGAGAGAGAGAGAGAGAGAGAGAGAGAGAGAGAGAGAGTGGGTGTCAGTGAGAGGGAGAGAGTGAATGCGTGTGTGCGCACGTGCATGCGTGTGCGTGGAGAGAGTGATTGAGCGAGAAATGGTGGGGGAATGTGTCAGTGCATGCATTCGTACGTGTATGTGTGAGAGTGAGTGAGGGAGTGTATGCGTGCGTGCATGCGTTCATGTGCATGTGTTCATGTGTATGTGTGAGAGAGTGTGATTGAGAGAGTGAGTGTGTGTGTGTGTGTGTGTGTGTGAAGGATTGTGTGTTAGAGAGTGAGACAGTGGGAGAGTTGATGTGTTAGTGTGTGTGTGTGTGTGTGTGTGTGTGTGAGCGCGCGCATGTGTGTGAGTGTGTGTATATGAAAGAATACAGACAGAGAGAGAGAGAGCTGAGCAGATGCATGTCATGTAACACGCATGTTATGTAACACGCGAATCCATATGTTTGTGTATTCTCATCTGTCATATTATCAGTTAAATACCATTTGATTTTATCATGCATAATATAAACTCATGTTCATTACTGTAGTTAGAGTCAGTGAGTGTGAATGAGAGACAGAACGAGTGAGCGTGAGAGTGAATGAGTGAGCGGGAGAGTGAATGAGTGAGCGGGAGAGTGAATGAGTGAACGGGAAAGTGAATGAGTGAGCGGGAGAGTGAATGAGTGAGCGTGAGAGTGAATGAGCGGGAGAGTGAATGCGTGAGAGTGAATGAATGAGCGGAAGAGTGAATGTGTGAGCGTGAGAGTAAATGTGTGAGTGTGTGTGTGTGTGTGTGTGTGAGAGAGAGAGAGAGAGAGAGAGAGAGAGAGAGAGAGAGAGAGAGAGAGAGAGAGAGAGAGAGAGAGAGTACATTTTATGTACACATTTTTCTCCATGTTTAACATTTTTATGAGGCTGCTCATGACAAGTGTCAGTGTATGTGTGTGAGTAAAGTGTGGGAGTGTGTTCATACTAGTTTCAATACTAACGTGAGACATTTTGTATGTGTCTAGATGTGAGGAAGTGTGAGTGTATGCGGAGGATGTGTGTGAGTGCGGGGATATGTGTGGGTGGGGGTATGCATTTGGATGGGTTGGGATGTGTGGGTTTTGGTGGGTAGTGGTATTCGTGGGTGTTGGTGGGATGTGTGGATGGATGTGTGGGGGTGAAAGTAGGGGTGTTGGAATGGGTGTGGGGGATGTGTGTATGGGTGGAGGATATGTGTATGGGACGGATGCAGGGGATGTGTGTTTATGTGGGTGGAGATGTGTGGATGGTTTGAGGAAGTATGTATGGGAGGCGGGGTTGTGTGGGTAGGGGATTGTGTTGGGTGGATTTGGGATGGAAGGGCGGGTGGGGAGAAGTGTATGGTGTGTGGGTTTGAGATATGTGTGCGGTGATTTGGTGGGTGATGTGTGAATGATGTGTGGGTGGACGGTATGTTTGTGGTGGTATGGGTGGAGGATAGTGTGTGGTGTGGGGGATGTGTGTGATGGGTGCGGGGAATGTGCGTATGGGTGGGGTATATGTGTGGGTTAACAGGGGATTGTGGTGGTTGGGGGAAGTATGTGGGGGAGTGTGGTGGGAGATGTGTGTGTGTGTGTGTGTGGGTGGGGGTGTGTCAGTGGCTTAGGGACATGTAGGTGGGTGAGGGAGTTGTATGTGTCGGGGTGGGATGTGTGAGTGGGTGGAGGATGTGTGTGGGAGTAGGGGTATTGTGATCGAGAGATGTTTGGTTGGGAGTGGGTGGGTGGGGGTGTGTGGGTGCGTAGTGGAGGATGTATGCGTGAGTGAGTGTGTGTTGGTGGACGGGTAGGGAATGCGTGTGTGGGTGGGGAGAGGTGTGTGGTGTGTTGGTTGGTGATATTGTGTGGGTGAGGTGTGTGGGTGGGGGATTTTTGTGGTGTGTGAGTGGGGGTATGTGGGGTGGATGGGTAAGGGTATCTGTGTGGGTGTGGGTGGGAATATTGTGTGGTATCTGGGTGGGGGATATGTGTGTGGTGTGTAAGTGGGGATGTGTTGGTGAGGGATATGTGTGTGTGGTGCGTGGGTTGGGAATAGTGCGTGGTAGGGGGTGTATGTGATGTGCGGGTGGGGGATTATGTGGTGGGGGATTAGGTTAAGGCATGTGTGGGTGGGTGGAAGTTGTATGTGTGGGTGGTGGGGTGTGTGTGAGTGGATTTGGGATGTATGGGTGGTTAGGGAGATGTGTGTATGTGGGGGAGGGGGGGGGGGGGGTAGGGACATGTCAGTTGGTGGTGATGTGTGTGTATGGTTTGGGGATGTGTGAGTGGATGTGCGATGTGTGGGTTGGCGGGGGATTGTGTGTGTGGGTGGGGAATATGTTGTCGATGGAGATGTGGCTGGGGGATGGGTGGTTTGAGGTGTGGGTGGGGAGAGGATGTGTGGGGTAGGATGTGTATGTGGATGGGCGTGGGATGTGTGGGTTAGAAGGGGAATGTTTGTGGGTGGCGAGTGTGTTTTGGTTGGGGGATCAGGTGAGGGCAGTGTGTGTGGGTGGGGGATGTGCGGGAGGGGGATGGGTCGGTTGGTGGGGTATGTATGTGTCCCTTGGTGCGCGTGTGTGTGGGTAGGTGGGGGTGTTGTGTGGGTGGGGTGATGTATGGATAGGTGGGAGATGGGCTTCTTAACATGATAATTAGCCTTGTTTATGTTTACAACATTCATTTCACAATGTTTATATTTCTTCCTATGTAAATGTATAATGCTCTTGATGAACGAAAGAAGAGTGATTGGAAGGGCCGAATGTAAGACGGGCCTGCGCGCCCAATTTGTGACCCTAATAAAGTTGATTTGATTTGATTTGATTTGAACCTGTAGTGCATTTACTATATGCTATGTGCAACCTAGGGGGGAGAGAGAGAGTTGTCGTGCAGCAACCATAATCGTTTTAAGACAAGTTCACGGTATTTAGATCGTATCACGGTCATCAATTTATTTACTAGCATGTCACAGTATCAAGCAATAGTCACAGTTTCTCTCCTTTCCGGAAAATGCACCATTTTAGGAATTTGATATCACAAACTAGCATGACGTTCCCAATGGATTCTTGCATCTTTTCTTAACCGGAGACAACGTGTGTTTCCTTCGAAACACCTAACGATTCATACACTCTCCTCTTTTTCAAACATCTGTCACCATACTGAACCAACATTCTTCTGTAGATTTCATAAGGTTACACTTCTCTGACCATACACACACACACACACACACACGCACGCATGCACGCACGCACGTCTATGAATAACGTCCCGTTGTTCGCCCACAGTGCAAGTCTATATTGGGGCATCTATTTCGTATTCGCTATTGCGTATTCGCAAAATGCTTCAGGGTTAGTTTGTGTCCTAATATAAGATTTCCTGGTATTTATATCTTCCATGCACTTTATAATTAATGAATTAACAACTTTACCTTAAATATTGAGCACAACCCACTACTGGCAACGCCGATCGCATTCTGGTATGAACCTAAGGCCTATCCACGTCAATATGGAAGCACTATACTCGAGTTCGCCCTCATTTGAGCTCGTCAGTAGTGCATATCCCTGACCGGATCCGGAAACAGTCCCGGATCACGCGTGTGAAGCGGGTGTGTAACCACGCGGCACACACTGGACACATCAAATTATCACAACAGAACATCACAACGCTACCCATCGTAGGCTATGCTCAAGATTGCCCAATCGCCGCGACCGACGTCCGTCAATCGATGGGACCCGAACGATCAGGACTTCTCACTGGCAAGGAACACCAGGCCTCCTAAATCCAGTGAACAATAATCAATTGATTATGTGGTTGTTTCGGGATTTGAAATTTAAATATTGAGCACAACCCACTACTGGCAACGCCGATCGCATTCTGGTATGAACCTAAGGCCTATCCACGTCAATATGGAAGCACTATACTCGAGTTTCGCCCTCATTTGAGCTCGTCAGTAGTGCATATCCCTGACCGGATCCGGAAACAGTCCCGGATCACGCGTGTGAAGCGGGTGTGTAACCACGCGGCACACACTGGACACATCAAATTATCACAACAGAACATCACAACGCTACCCATCGTAGGCTATGCTCAAGATTGCCCAATCGCCGCGACCGACGTCCGTCAATCTATGGGACCCGAACGATCAGGACTTCTCACTGGCAAGGAACACCAGGCCTCCTAAATCCAGTGAGCAATAATCAATTGATTATGTGGTTGTTTCGGGATTTGAAATTTAAATATTGAGCACAACCCACTACTGGCAACGCCGATCGCATTCTGGTATGAACCTAAGGCCTATCCACGTCAATATGGAAGCACTATACTCGAGTTTCGCCCTCATTTGAGCTCGTCAGTAGTGCATATCCCTGACCGGATCCGGAAACAGTCCCGGATCACGCGTGTGAAGCGGGTGTGTAACCACGCGGCACACACTGGACACATCAAATTATCACAACAGAACATCACAACGCTACCCATCGTAGGCTATGCTCAAGATTGCCCAATCGCCGCGACCGACGTCCGTCAATCGATGGGACCCGAACGATCAGGACTTCTCAATGGCAAGGAACACCAGGCCTCCTAAATCCAGTGAGCAATAATCAATTGATTATGTGCGTGATCCGGGACTGTTTCCGGATCCGGTCAGGGATATGCACTACTGACGAGCTCAAATGAGGGCGAAACTCGAGTATAGTGCTTCCATATTGACGTGGATAGGCCTTAGGTTCATACCAGAATGCGATCGGCGTTGCCAGTAGTGGGTTGTGCTCAATATTTAAATTTCAAATCCCGAAACAACCACATAATCAATTGATTATTGCTCACTGGATTTAGGAGGCCTGGTGTTCCTTGCCAGTTAGAAGTCCTGATCGTTGGGGTCCCATCGATTGACGGACGTCGGTCGCGGCGATTGGGCAATCTTGAGCATAGCCTACGATGGGTAGCGTTGTGATGTTCTGTTGTGATAATTTGATGTGTCCAGTGTGTGCCGCGTGGTTACACACCCGCTTCACACGCGTGATCCGGGACTGTTTCCGGATCCGGTCAGGGATATGCACTACTGACGAGCTCAAATGAGGGCGAAACTCGAGTATAGTGCTTCCATATTGACGTGGATAGGCCTTAGGTTCATACCAGAATGCGATCGGCGTTGCCAGTAGTGGGTTGTGCTCAATATTTAAATTTCAAATCCCGAAACAACCACATAATCAACTTTACCTTACACTTATATTCAGAGTATTTAGGTTTAATAATTTATTGGCCATCCATCCATCCATCATGTGCCATGCCAGTAAGCGTGGGCGGTCATGTTTTGCCATCTCACTCGATCACCAGAGTCGCGGATCAGCTCAGTGTTTCTGTCTCGACCATGCCACGAGGCCAAGCTATCCAGGAATTTGCTTCTAGGTCTTCCTCTTGGTCTGTTCCCTTCGATCTTACCAGTTGTCACAAAGTTCTCCAATTCATTTCTTCTCATAACATGCCCAAAAAATGTTGACTGTCTACGATGTCTACGTCTAATGTCTCTAATCAGTTTACGATCTCTTATTGGCCAGAGATAAGGAAAAGCAGATCTATCTAACAAGAGCTCAATTCTGAAGACGATAAGTTACTACGACAATAACAAACGAAGAAAAAGAAATATATTGAATATGTAACATTTCATGAAATCTGAAAAGATAATTATGGAGGGAAGTGTACCGGGAAGGCGGCAACGAGGAAGACGACAATGTAGACGTGTTCAAGATGTGATAGATAATTGACACATGACAGCAACAGCGACAGGACATCTGGATTGTGATAGACTGACATTTATAAACACTGTTATGGAAGTTCTGCACAGGACAGGTCACTGGGTGACTGATTAAATATACTAGATCCAGCACTACGGTCTGATGGGTGGGTTTGTTATTTATCCCATCAGTGAGTCAGGACAAGGCACTTTGACACGCCTTGTGGTGTATTTGACACATCATGTGTGACCCATATGTTTATATCGCCACTTAAGGGGTGAATATCATGTCAGCCGCCTTCACTTCCATTGAAATATTCTGGTACACATGTTCGACTGGTTCGACCTGGAAGCCCAGCTCAAGTTGTATAACCCACCTTATTTAACCTGTCCTTGGTTTACGAATATATCTGAAACATATCGTGTTATTGAACGATTAGGCTTGAATTGTGTCCACATTACATGGTTGTTGGGTGGCCTCAGTAGTGTAGTGGTTAGACACTCGACTGTCGGCTTGGTGGTCACGGAATTATTCCGCATTGAGGCTGATTCGACATTTCAAAAACTTGACCTCAGCTCCCAGGTCAACTCAGCCTAAACTGGCTACCAGGAAGTAAAGGCGGCGGTGTAATACTGACCCCCATGACCCACGAGTGCCGGCTGGTCTATACAAACTTGGGTCTAACAACAAACACAGATGTCAAATATCTTTACGGCGTGTGCAGGGGACATTTGTTTTGTGTTCACATTGACCAACTTACAGGTGTCGGCTCGGGTGGCTGAGAAAGACATTCATCGAAGTTCGGCAAGGTGCTGTCGTTATACCTAGGCAGTTCGAATCCCGCTATGACCACTCAAGCTGTAATTTGCTATATTGTCTAGTGTGTTCTATAATCCCTATCACTTTAATCTACTTCGATCACTGCCGATCAATACCCGTGAATGTATTTCTTATTAACTACCACAGAAATGTGAAGCGATAGATGTGTATGTCCACCCAGTAAATACAATTTACATCTTTTAAAATCTAGTACCATGTGGACTCTACGTCTTCTTCTAAGTTTGTGTATTTTAAAGACTCCACCGTTTAGAACCAAGGATATGTCATTAAAAGACTCCACCATGTAGAATCTAGGATATGTCATAGAACCTAGGATATGAATTAGGAGCGTTCAGTTGAAATTCGTTCGTGCCGCACCGCGCGTAATTGCGTACGTTGAACATGATCATGTCATAGTCATCTGATAAGTACTGACCAATGAATAAAAGAGCACGTGCTTATCGTCCCATGATGCATAAGTTCTGTTTCTGACCGTTGAGAAAGTGGCCGGGTTGATCCAAAATCCGTCCAAAGAAGTTCAAAGAGCGGTGATTCAGTTTCTTTCATTTGAAGGATGTCGACCAGTAAATATTCATCGAAAAATGCAGGCAGAGTACGGTAACAAATGTGTGTCAAAGACAACAGTGACAGACTGGGCACGAATGTTTGGGAAATGACGTCAGCTCACGACAGATCTTCTACGGCCGGGTCAAGCGCATATTGCTGCAACAACAACAAAATCATCGCGGAAATTGATGCAGCAGTACAGATGAACCGTTGTCGAAGCATACGTTCGTTAGCGAAAGAATTTTATGTGTCAACTGGGACAATTCAAAAGGTCGTTCGTAAGAAACTGCAATATGGAAAGATGTGTTCACAGTCGGTACCACGGATGTTGACCGAACATCAAAAAGAGGAACGCATGGAATGGTGTTTGAACCACTTGCTACGTTACAGAGAGGAGGGTGATGCATTTCTCTTCCGCATAGTGGCAGGCGACGAATCATGGTGCCACCACTTTGAGCCGAGCAGCAAATGAGAGAGCATGCAATGGAAGCATGGATCACCAAAAGACAAAACATTCAAGTTACAGGTTTCGATGGTAAGGTTATTCTGAGCGCATTATTTGACCATGAAGGGCTATTGTTGGCCGACTTTAAAGAACCTGGTGTCAACATCAACTCTACCCACTACTTGGAAACACTAGACAAGCTGCAAAAAAGCCATCAAGAATAAACAACCCGGTATGCTTTTTCGTGTTGTGATTTTGTTGCACGATAATGCTCGTCCGCATGTTGCAAAGATTGTGCAGGAAGCATTAGCTTGGAAGATGTGGGAAATTCTGCGAAATCCAGCCTATAGTCCTGATTTGTCACCATGTGATTTTCATTTGTTCGGACCTCTAAAAAAGCTCTCAAGGGGCAACGATTTAACACATATGCAGAATTTATGAACGCGGTAAACACTTGGTTCAGTGAGCAACTACAATCATTTTTTTACGGACGGCATTCGCCGGCTACCTAAGCATTTGGATGCTTGCCTGAATGCCTACGGTGACTTCTTCTGACCAACCCACGGTGTGTAATTCATTCAAAATGAATGTTTTGTTTAATTCTACCACACCTGTTAATGTTTCTTTCAAGCTTTTGTAATAAAACCATTGGAACGGGTTTCAAATGAACGACCCTTATAATTTAATGACCCTACCGAGTAGAGCTAAGATTGATTATTTATTGACTCTGCCATGAAGAGCCTTTGATGTGTAATATAATGACCCCAACATGTAGCGCATTAGACTATGCAATTTAATCACCACACTTTATAGCGTCCAATGTTGTGTAATTCAATGACTCCGTCATGTACTGCATATGTTTGTGTATTTCAATGACTCCATCATTTAGCATCAAATCTGATGGTTTGTAATGCAGTATCTAAGTTTGTATAATGTAATGACGCAACTTGCAATGTCTACGTATGTCTAATGTATATAGTCCACCATGTAGCAATACGTTTGTGTAATTTTATGGCTTCACCATGGAGCGCCTAAGATATTTTTTAACGAGTACATCATTACGTAGCAACTGGGTTTGTGTATTTTAATTACTACACCATGTAGAGTCTATGTTTATGTAATTCAATGACTCCACCATGCAGTGGCTCATCATGCAGTAGGTTATTTTTAAAAGAAAGTCACTCTCACCACAACGCATCCTAATTCCCCACTATCTCTAACTATTCCCCCTCCTCATGTACCCTCATGTTCACGGTGTCAACAATGCCCTATGCCCGTCTTCGTTCTGGTCGTTCCCTGCTTCAAGGAATCATGTCTTCCATCACTGTTTTATTCAAGCCACAGTGACGTTTAATCTGACCAAAGTGTTTTAGTTTCAGAGAACTGATGCTGCTTATGAGTCAATTTTCTTCGTTATTCTGGTCTTGTAGAATTCAATGTTTTTTTTTTCTCCTTGATCCATGATATTCTAAGTACGTTCTTTTCTGTAATATTTGAGCTTACCAGTTCCAGTTTTCTCCTCCATTGATCCCAAATGGTCCATGAGTCATATCCACAGGAAAGATGCAAGCTCTCAAAAATGTTACATTAAATTGTTTACTGTTGTTGCGGTATTGGATCCGAATACTGAGTATTCACTGCATTGCTATGGCCAGTTCTATTTTTCCATCATGTTGTTTATTATGATGCCAAGATATTCCAAGTTTGTGACATTTACAATTACTACATTGTTGATTTTTTTTTAAATATCTGTCATTACACGTTTTTAAAATATATGTAGCGACTAAGTTTATGTAATTTAATGACTCCACCATGTGGCGCCAAAATTTATGTCATTTAATGAATCCACCATGTAGCCCCTAAGGTATTTTCTTTATCTAAATTTGAGATCCAGACACCAAATCATGTTATACCAGACCAGCCAGTAGTAAAGTATGTGGTAAACATTACCTTGATAACAGGTAGAACCATCACCTTGTAAACAGGTAGAACCATCACCTTGATAAGCGGTTGAAACATCAATTTTACCTACACTCTTAGAAGTGAAGGGCAGTGGCCGTATCTACATTATCTGGCAGAATTATTAACTTGTATCCAGTAATACAGAAACTGCACTTAGTGAGGTACTGAAGTAATCAGCTAACCCACCAGAAGGAGGTGGACTACTGCATTGTCATTGTCACTTTACCATCAGATCAAATGCGGAAGCCTCAAGTTTGTTTCCAAGAAAGGTGTCGTGTGTTCTTTCACAATGATCCAGACAAGGCTGCAGAAACCTATGTTGGACCACGCTACGTATGTTAACCTTATTTCAGAAAGAGGTCAAAGGATGGTTTGCTCATAATCTGCAGTGCTCAGTTTTCTTCTAGAAATAATTCCTAGCTGTATCTCTTATCATCACTATCATTGTATGTCTGTTTCAACTTCTCTGTGACATAATAGTAAAGATTACATTAATAGTATTTTATAACGGACATTTTTGCATTGTTCGTTTTCTCATGTTAAAATTATGATATATATATATATATATATATATATATAGAGAGAGAGAGAGAGAGAGAGAGAGAGAACGTTTCAAGGGGTCACAAATTCGGCACGCAGGCCCGTCTTGCATTCGGCACGTCCAATCACTCATCTTTCGTGAGTCATGTAACTATTTTCCATGTTACATTCACATAGAGAAAAAAAAACTTGTCAAATGAAAGTTGTGACCATAAACAATGCATATTACCATGTTATGAGACAGGCAGTCAGACACATATACAAAGCACGGGCATTTTCACATACATGCATACATGAATGAGAGAGAGAGAAGCCATTTCCTGGGCAACAGGTCCCTTCGGGGTCCTGGCTAAGGTCAGTAGGATCGCTGATTCCTCCGAAGTCGGAGAGTGTCTGCCTGTACGGCGAGGAACCACCAGTCTGCACACCAATAAGCCAGACATGGGACAACGGATACTCACGCAAACCTCAAGTCCTGTATGACATCACACTGATGTTGGACAACAGGATGCCTTCATCCGACATACAGGACTTCGCGTTGTAGCTCAAGCCAACGAACACAAGCAAGCAAGCAACATATGAAGAAATACTCACATTGATCTCTGTGGGTGTACACAGAGCAGTAGGCGAGTATACGATGGTCTAAGACTTAGACAACTTATTCCAAGGGCATTAACTGCTGTATGATTACCACTACCATTGTATTGTAACATTATCTCCCTCACATTTTGAACAACTATAGCGGATCTAGAATGTAGGAATGCAGATGGTCATTTTTTAATGCACATAAAAAATGTACCCGATAAGAACGACGAGATATATGCTTGGGCTTACATGGGAAAATCCTGGTCTGTGACACAGGCAAGGGCTTACATGGAACTCACATATGGTGACAGACAGCCACTGGACCGTAATCTGAATAATCTCAATCGATTTTAAATAAGAATATTAAGCTCATGGTTGAGGCAGATCGCACATCACTTAATCACCACACTTGGTGGAGAGTGGTGTAATACTGGAGTTCTTACAATTGATATCTAGTGGAGGAATCTCTGCTACAATTAGGGGTACGATATGAGCACAATCAAACTACGGCATCGAGAATGAAGCTGGAACTGGCTCTCAGTCATTGCGGATTAGAGATGGTCCAGCGGGTAGTCTGGCCACTTCAGATATTGTCACTGATTACAATTCATAACTGGCAGAGATAGTAACAGTGGATACCAAGTATAAACACGTCTCTTTCACCAAAACTGACATGAATTTAGGCTCCGTTTAATGCTGAAGTGTGGGGCAATGAACGAGCAATCTCTTGGCTTCGATAGCGCTAGACATGCGAACACCCACGAAGGACAACGGAGATGTTTTGAAGGTTATCTATGCGCGGCTGCTACAATAATAAGAAACAATATATTTAGGAACATCTGAGTGTGAATCTAATTGTGGTATTGGCAGGAGCAACGTTTGAAGGAACTAAATGAATTGTTTACAATTATGTTGCTAGAAAGTCGCCATCAACACCCTGCGATGACTGCTGACTGGTAAGGGAGACTGCATCTATGGGTTTGCCAGGAGTATTATTTTGTTGATTATTAATTAAACATCGATCTTTCATAATTGGAAAGGGCCATGGTGGGCCCATTTCAACGCCGAGCCAAAAGGACCTAAACCGTGGCTCATGATGAAAAGCATGGGACAAGTGACATCTTAACGCCGAAGAGCCGTAATGGCTCACAAAGATACACATTCGGCGCGAAGATTCTGAGAAGGAAATCTCGGAGATTGAGCGCCCGAAGTTGAACGTGGCGAATCTCTGGGCTCGTTTTGGACTTATAGGATAATAGGTCGAGTTGAGTGTAAAAATTCTGTGTGAGTGAACGTGTGATAAATGGGATAGGAAATAACAGAAATCGTTTTATTATGCGAACTGCCGTTATGTGAGATATTGTGTTCAAAGAGATGGTTTGTATTCAGCCAGTTAAATTAAGTGGTGCTTAACAATGAGCCAATCATAATACAATGACATGGGTCAATCAGACCTTCGGATGTAATAGAGTATCAGTTTCAATACGAGCCGAAGAAGTGCTTCAAAACAGTCTGCAAACTAAGTGCTAGTAGATATACAACACAGATCCTAAAGATATGTTTATAGAAGAGGAACTTCCATAAAATCTGGATATTTCCCGTCAGCAGTCTGGTGTTAATGATGCGGTGGGCAGTATACAAAGAAGAAGAATCATCCATGAAATAGTGAAGAAACGAGTCGGAAGAATGCATCACTCAGTCGTATTTAAACTGCGTCAAATCTGGTCAATCGAGCCCAAACAATAATGGTGGCTGAAGAAGCTAGGCTACACATGTATGTATAAAGGTAGCTGAGCTGAAACCATACAATACAGTCAAGCGATTCCACAAAGGCCTTTATCTACTGTCTAAACATGCAGTATGAATACAATGTAATAGCCATTGAACTTTCCATATTAAATGTAGAGCTCTAGTTCTTGACACTTATTTTCTTCAGGTGCCTGGTCTGGAGCAGACATGGGCGATCATGACTCTCCAGTTCACTCGGCGATTGGATATTTTTTTTTATTGAAGTTGGTGTGGCTTAAACTATTATTCGGTGCCTGGCTGTTGGAGCTATCCACGTTCATCTTTCTGTCTTCATTTCCTTCTCATCATCACTATTTGCCCTGCCACCTGAATTGGCGTTCGTGTCTTTCCACATTTTCTCATCACGCAATGAAAGAAAGATGTTATTGTCTTCTTTATTATTGTATATAATGGTGTAGTTTTTTTTTCAGCCTCTTTTGGCCAATTGTTGTTAGTTACTCTGGCAGTAAAAGGAATTCGCAACATTTATTCGCAAGTCTGTTATTTCTAAGTTGTTCCTAATTTAGTCATCTACATTCCACGATTCATAGCTATATAGCAAAACAGGCTTTAGATATCATTTCAGCATTATCTTTCTTACATTCAATGATAGTAACATATTGCATATATTTCTCATTTTCTGAAATGCAGCTTTTGATTGCCCTATTATTAGGAAGAGACTGTAAGCAACAGAGATGTGGTTCCTGAGACGAATGTTGCAAATTCCTTGGGCTCCCAAAGTAACTAACAGCGAGTGCCCGAATGAGGCTAATGAAACTAGAACATTATATGCAACAATACGAAAGAGGCAAACAACTTTTTTTGGTCATTTGATGAGACGAGAGGCATTGGAGAACATCGTGACAAACTGGAAAGATCGAGGGGAAGAAAGGCTGACCAAGAGAAAATGATGCTGGATGGATTGCGACGGTGGCATGGAGGAATATCAACGGTAGAGTTGATCCAGAAAACCAAAGACCGAGATCTGTGGCGAGTCATGAACGCCTACGTCAGTCGGCATGACACCTGATGATGATGATTATGTTCTTAATCTATGTTGTGCATCTTCCATATGATGGTATAATTACCCTTAGGTATTTAAATGTATCCACTTGGGTAAGAATGATCCCTTCTATTGTTTCTTCACACATATATCTTTGATATAACTATTGTTTCAGTTTTTTTGACATTCAAGGAAAGTGCTTTCTATGCACTCTGTTACTACAATGTCCAACCACTGTTTGCAGATCTTTCGTATTTTCCAGCATAAATACTGTGTCATCTGCACAGCGCAGAGTGTACCTTATCATGCCCAGTTTTCTCCCACACAAGGCTAATTTCTGTTTAATCTCTTCTGTTGATATACCACACAAAGTTCATTTGTCTTTTCATGTATGGTTATTCTGAGTGATCTTCAAACACTGCAGATCTCAGTATCTCAGCGTTTCTTATTCTTCTTCTTTGTCAACTAGATATTCAACATTATTCTACAAAACCGACATCTCCATTTCATCTTATCATGGCCCATTGTCCAACATTGACATTCATTCAGAAGAATAGGTCACACACAATTTTTCAGTTAGCGGATATTTTGTACTTGTGGTATTTTTCTTTTTAATGACACTATTCGTTATTCTAAAATCATCTTTGAATATGAACATTCTGGTCTTTATCTCTGTGTCACATCTTGCGTCATATGTCATTCTAAGTACTAAATAATGGCGCCTATTATACATTGTATTCTGTGGCGTCAGCCTTACATTTTCTATGAGGAAACAATTGTTAATGAGCTTGTACCTAAGAATTAACTCCTAGTATAGAGTACATCACCTGTGTGCTAACAGAAACATAAGGGGTAGCAAAGAATATTAACACTGCAACTTATCACGCATGTCGTAAAAGGGAACCAATTATTTAGCCTGTGTGTTACCGGGACACGCAAGGGAAGCAAAGAACAGTAACCCTGCACCATATCAGTCATGTCGCAAGTCTCTGCTAAGGAAAGGTTGTGCTTAGGACAGGCTACTCCATCACTTAGAAACATTTAGTTTCAAAATCCAACCAACCATGAACAAGTCGCATACAGAACAAAGAATTACGCAGTCAACCAAGTGGAAAGGAAGCGCTTCTATTTTCTACAGCTCTTCACAGCTGCCAGTCTATTAGCCGTGCCGTGGCTCTCTCTTCCATGCCGAAACCACGCAATAATAGACCTATTCTCTCACTTACCTACCATCCTCATAATATTGCTGCCAAGAATATTCTCATGATTCATCTATCCATCCTCCAGGCAGACTCGGTCACTCGTTATGTCTTCTCAGAAGCCCCACTTGTGGCATACAGGCGTGATCGTAACCTGAGGGATGTGCTGGTCCATAGCACTCTATCACAATCCCACCAGTCTCTTCCTGGCACGACTGCATGTCTTCGATCTCGTTGTAAGTCTTGTCCATATGTCCTTCAAACCACCAGTCTGACTTTCCCTAAGACTACTTTCCACATCCGGGAGGGTTTCTCATGTACGAGTCGCAACGTTATCTATGCGATCATCTGCACACGTTGTGACATGAGGTATCTTGGAGAGGCGGGCCTTCGTCTGGCGGACAGATTTAGACAACATTTATCCGATATCGACAGTGGTGCCAAGAAACCGGTACCCCTACACTTCAACAGTTCCGACCACTGTGGGGTTGCCGACATACGTGTTACGGCGATAAAATCGTGCACATCTCACGAACGCGATCGCAAGACATTGGAAAACCGTCTTATCTTCCAGTTGGGTTCACTTTCCCCTCACGGCCTCAATGTCCAACACAGTTTTATTTAAGTCCCCTACGCCCCTTATCCCCACCCCCCCCCCATCCCCGCTATCTTATAGTCCACTTCATAGCCAGTTGCATGTCCTTCGCAGGACGTGGTAGTCAACACCAGCATTATCTCTGCTTTCTGTGACTTCTTGGTTGGTTTGTGTGAGGTCGCTTCTCATTGTGTTCCGAACTATCGTCACTTGTGCTACTTTTTGATAGCAAACGCTTGTTGGCCTGCATCCATATTGCCCACAGCAGCGTTTCGAACTTGGCGGAATTGCGAACTGCATCCGTTACATCGCCCCAGAGTTATACATCCATATTTTTCCATTCGCTCTCCTGGGCGCACCCCGATCCCCCTAGCGCGGGTTCCCTCACCGGTTGACTCAACCAATCACCGAGTTTCTGGCTGTACTGACCTTTAGTCAGTTGACCCCGTTAACACAACATCCGTTTCATTCCACCCATGGATAGCCGTTTCAAGCTAGGACACAGATAAGTATTTGTTAATCTATTTTTGTTTGTTTGTTCTGTGCTGACGAAGGCTTTGGCCGCAACGTCCATTGTTTTTTTTTTGTAGTTGTGCTTTGGTAAAGCTCTCAACCTACTTCTCGTTTTTCGGTGATTCATTAGAAGCGATATGACGCGTTGTAGGAAAAGCCACATGGAGTCCGGGCGCTGATTACATTTCTTTCACCTCGGAAATCTTCAGAATGACTAGACACTCTTTTTTTCTGGAGTCCACAAGGCAGACAAAATATTGGGAGACCTAAGACACTGGGAGAAGATAATTACAGAGATGAATAACACTGGGAGAACATGGAGGAAGCTGTAGGAAATAGCAACAGATAGGACGGCTTGGCTTGGTTTGGTTAAGGACTTATGCCGTCATGAATGAGTGTGGGAAGGGGGGGGGGGGGCTGTAAAGGACATCAGAAGAAGAATACCGAACGTGTAGGTCGACGTGGCCGAAAGACTCGCACTTAAACTTATAATGCTCTAATAGTAGGGTAGTGGGTTCAAGCCACACACCGGTCAGTTGGGTTTTAAAATGTTGACTACTCGGCCTTCAGTCGGGGGCGTAAATTACAAGTACCTCTGATGTCGGAGAGGATTCGACTGATGCAGGGAACACTGGTAATAAGGAAAGCTCACACACACACACACACACACACACACACACACACACACACACACACACACACATAGATCAGTTCAATGAATGTCCCAGCAATAATAACTACTAATATTATTAGCATGTGTGTGGAATATGCTTGAGTTGAACACGAGACGAGCGAACGAAAGAAACAAAAAATTACCCTACGCCACTAGAAGGGGCCCAATAATAGGTCCCAAATTTACCAAACTCCTCTTAAGGTGGTCCCGATACTTGAGTCTCTACACACACAGATTAAGACACATACATCGCTCGAATTCTATTCCAGTGTCTCTACATGTCACTTTCGGTACTTTCGTGTTGACATGCTGTGAAATTTCAGTTATAGATAGATCTGAAGAATTGAACTATTACTCTTCATAACTAAATATATAATCCCAAATATGAACTTAAGATAAGGCGTGGGCATTTTAAATGACGTACATTAATAGTAGAAGCGGGGCTGTTTATTAACTGTATGAAACCATCTAAAGAAGAAATCTGCAAATCAGTCGCGCTTCGATGGGATGGAGAAGTTGCTAGTCCAGAGGGTTTTTCAGGATAGGCTGTAAAAGATACTATAACACACCTCAAACAGAAACAGTATTTAGCAACGTATGAGAGACTGAAGAACTACCAGCAGACTGAAGATGTGAATAGCAGTGAAGTTGCCAAAGAAAGAGGAATTGAAGGTGTGCGAAAGTTATTTAGGAATAATGTTATTGGTAATTCCATCCATCATGTGCCATGCCGATAAGCGTGGGCGGTCATGTTCTGCCATCTCACTCGATAACCAGAACTATGGTTAACCTCTGTGTTCCTATCACGACCTTGCCACAGGGCCAAGTCGTCCAGGTATTTACTTCTCGGTCTTCCCCTTGGTATCTTCCCTTCGAACTTGCCAGTTGTAGCCAAGTTCTCCAAGTCATTTCTTCTCATAACATGCCCAAAAAATTTTGACTGTCTACGTCTAATGTCTCTAATCAGTTTACGACCTTCATTTGTTTCTTGAAGGATTTGTTCATTGGTTTTTCTGTCTGTCCATGGTATTCTTTGCATTTTCCTCAGAAACCACATTTCCCACAGCCATAAAGTGTTTTTCAGCTTGACTGCTTATTGTCCACGCTTCAAATCCATGCAAAACTTTAGGTTCTATGTAGCACTTCAACACTCTTTTTCTCGTTTCAATTGATATCTTTTTATTGGTCAGTATGTTCTTCATCTTGCATAAGGCTACCTTCGCAATGGTAATTCTTGTTCTAATCTCTTCAAGGCATCTCCCATCAGATGTTATGACTGTGCCGAGATAACAGTATCGATTAACTTGCTTAAGAATATGCCCATTTACTCGTATTCACATTGTGGTTTTTCCTTCGTCTAAGTGACGACCATAATCTGTGTCTTCTTAATATTCAGTTCTAACCTTTGTTGTTCACTGTGTGCAACAACCGCATCTATGGAATTTTGCAGGTCCTGTTCATTGTTGGGTAATTACGGTAATTACGGGGAAAATATTCATCAGATCAGTCTGTGGAGATTAAGAGATGCCATTAACAAACAACTAAGGAATGAACGGACAGGCTTCATACCAAATGTATACTGTAATGACCAGAACTGGCCGCTCTATTTGGGATTCGTGGACTATGGCGAACACTGTGACAACATTGATAAGGAATCCCTCAGAAAATTAATGATGCACTCATAAAATGATAAACTTAATAACGACAAATATAGATACATAAAATGTAGATATCCTCTTGGTGAGAAATTTACAGAAATATTTAAAACAAGAACAGTAATGCGACATGGATGTCTTGTGTCTTCTTTATTAGTCTTACTGACTGTAGGCTGTATCATGAGGTCAACAATAATTATTGCCAGTGGGACCAGGTGGAGAAGGTTGGGGAACAGATTGAGAACCCGTATGTGGAATGAATGAGATTGCGGGGGATCGGAGGGGTTCTGAAAGAATCTCAAAACTGAGAGTGAAGATCAGGAGAACTTTCAATAAGATAATGATGGGAACGATTAGTAGTATAACTCTTCGCTAGCTGTTGAACGAGGAGACGGAGCGCGAATAGGAATGTTCCTGAGTGCAGTGATGTCGGTTTTCAGCTCAACTCACCTCAACTCAATAATTACTTATGTTACTAAAGAATGGATTTTGATATTAAAATAAGAATACTGTAGTCAAAAACTTTCTTTCATAAAACAAGGAAATTTGAGGAAGTCAAAAGAAATTAATTCTAGTATCGAACTTAGAATGTTTACCTCTAACGTTAAATCTTAACGGTAATAAGAATCAGAAACACTGGGAACAATTAAACTAATCACTAAAATACTACTAGAATTCATTAACGAGTGCCAATTCAGAATAGAAGCACTAAAATGGTAAGACAGATTCGCTAATTCGGAGCTTAAAAAGAGAAGTAGACATGTTCCAGCGAATCAAGAGGCGAGGAAAAGATTTGGACACACAATTAGAAAACATGAAGTTAGTATAATCAGAAAGCCCTTGGTCTGAAGCCCACATGGCAAACAAAATAGATGGAGGTCTAAACACCCAAACAGCTGGAAGATATAAAAAAAAATAGCCAGGCAAATATAATTCAAAGCTAAATGGGTTTAGAATTCTCACCCTATAGAATACTTTTAGCAATGTGCTGGTTAAGATCGTTGCCTTTAAGCTTCAAGAATATTTAGAAAGAGAAAAGTTCCTCCTGTAGCAGCATTCGATCTCTAGGGTGCGTACAACTGAATCAGATATGATAGTTTGATGTACGCACTTATGGAGAGGTGAGTCTGTCCTTGGTTGGTGAACTGGATTGCAGCTGTTCTGTATTCTCGTAGAGTGGTTCTCCTGCTGGGTAAGTGGACCTCTCAGCCTTTTAGTATAGCCCCCGGACAAGCACAGAGGTCAGCAATTTCAATTGTGGTTTTCTATGTGTATTCTAGCAAAATTGCAAGCATGGAAGCTCAAGGGGCTGGAAGGATACTGAAATTTGCAGATGATGTTCTCGGATACAGGCAGGGGAGAGACATAAATCAAACAGATCAGGAGCTGCAGGCGACAATGGATCAGCGGTGACAAGGTGGTTAGTGCGTTTGCCAGCCAAGACAGTTGTCTTGGTTCAATTTTTGTCTATTGCAAGATTATTTTTCCGACCATTATGGAACCAGTATCGGCCCAGCCTCATAAAATTGATACCAGATCATTTTTAGAATATTCTGAATATTCTGAGTCATTTGAAAATGTGCCGATTGCTATTGGCTGTGGTTTCTTTGATTGAGGAGAATCCCTCCACCTCCACTGTGGCCTTTGATGACCCGCCTGTGTATGCATAGGTCCAGGTGCTGCGTGGGTAATGTTCTTCTATGTAGTTTACGATTGGGTTTCTTCTTTCTGTTGTTTTATTCTGTGTTATTCTTTTTTTAAATATCAGTAATGTATACTGTGGCAAGCGACGAGCCCAGGCGTCGAACCTGCATCCGGCCGTGCTCATGACATGACAAGCGGAGTTCCCTAACAACGTCGCTAGTGCGCTGCTTTGTGTGATACTTTCAGCAGGCCGCTCTGTGGAAACAGACAGGAGCGTATGGGATAAAACCCTGTGCTATGAAGTCGAACCTCTCACCATTAAACATGTAATTGTTTGGAGAACTGAAAATGCGTACAATTATCGGAGTGAGGTTAGTGTAGAGACTTTGTAACCGATCTCTACGGGGACTGTTTAAAAGAGCTCCCCTTTCCCTCAGCATACTCAGAAACCAGCGGGATTTACAATGCAGGTATTGAAACTTCATATTTGTCCTTTAAAGTACATTGCAATCAACTCCGGCATACAATGGCTGTGTGTAATTTACTAACTAATTTTAGTTCAATAATTTGCCACTGCAACTCCCAGGGGAGTGAGAGGATAAATGTCGCATGTTCTTTCAAGAACGTTTCAATCAGGTTTTTTGTCCCCTAAGACATGTTACGTTCAGTAGTTTGCCATTGCTTTCTGAACGAAATATCACAGTTTACGACCAACCGACATGTGGCTGGGATGAACTCACAAGCCCACCGTCAGAAAACAGGAAGTACGTTAAACCTCTCAGCCGCGCTGACTTCTTTTTCTCCATAATCTTCCGGGAAAGGTTCCGGTTTCTCAGATACACAATCTGGCGGCCCTTTCCTATTATTAGGATGTAACCAAGTCATGTCGGTCTCCCTGGCCTAGGTGTTTAACGTCTTTCTCCGTAATCCTGTATACTCTCGTGAGTAACGTGACGTGCGCGAGAATCGGTAGCGGTTCTCTCCGCGTCGGTAAATTACGAGGTATGTGAGTCGGCCGCTCAGAAAGCAATGGCAAACTACTAAGTGTAATCTTGCCAAGAAATCAACAATCAACTGAAAGATGCTGATGTTGACAGCGATGTCCTGTAAAGAATATGCGAACTAAAATTTAAAAACAAAAAACCAAGTCATAATTCAGCACAGCATTGTCGGTTAGATCTAGTTTGGTAATGTAACCTCAGTGTGGTTTAAATATGTCACTTTAACC
The DNA here is from genome assembly GCA_014155875.1 of Cepaea nemoralis. Lineage (NCBI taxonomy): Eukaryota > Metazoa > Mollusca > Gastropoda > Stylommatophora > Helicidae > Cepaea > Cepaea nemoralis. Next base: position 91,430 of record JACEFZ010027569.1, on the reverse strand, counting down.
CAACCCCCAAAGTAGGTCGACTGAAGCTGTGCGTCACCACTCCCACACTATGTGGGCCAATATCATTTCAAAGTACACTTGGAAACAGAACATAGGTCGACACTGATATAATTTCCCGATAGGAAGATGTTCAGAAAATATATTTCTAAATATTTGTAACTAAAACAATCAGGATTCACGGTAAGTGTATATATTTACTATACAGTTTCATATGTATAAGTCGTATCAGTTAGAACAACTAACCAACGACAGTTATCTAGTTGCAGTACCACTACAAGCTAGACTTCATTTTATCAACTGATTTTAACATCCTAGTTGTTGTAGTGACAGAAGAAGCAAGCTGTAGTAATCCATATATCAGTCTCACAATCACGCGGTGGCGCAGTTGTTAGCTCGACTGTGGTTCGAGTTCTGTGCCCAGCAATCGTTGGATTGTCATTTCCCACGACCAGAACTCTCTTCGGATCTATCCCAGCTTAAAGAAGACGTGTACCGTATCATGTGGAGGGATGTCTTGGAATTCTCCTGAATGCAAGTGCGGCGATTAAGGGAATTCGTCATACTTACTCATAATGCCGTGAATTATAATATGTGAAAGCCCAACAGTCCATCCCTACCAAATTATTTGTCTTGGAAGTAACTTATGGACGGATGGATGGGTTGGTTTGGGTGGCCTGGCGGGCGCTCATACGCATCAATCATGGATGCATGAATGGGTAAATTGTAGGAAGGGTAAGCAAGTAGTTAGGTAGGTAGGTAGATAGGTAGGTAGGAAAGTAAATAGATAGGTGGATAGATTAGAGGCTGGGTGGGTGGTACGTGGGAAGGTGGATACACAAACAGGTGCATGGAAACATTGATGTTTAGATGAATTCATGCATGAATGGATGGAAGAATGGATAGATGTATTGTTATATATATATATGGATAGACCAAGAGACAGATAGTCATAACAACACAGATATACAGACATACACGTAAGTAGACACACAGATACAAACAGGTGTGAGACTGGCTACATCAACACGTAAAACACTTAGCTGCAAAAGCCAATCTATCATGGTCAAAGCTAAACTCGGCATGGCGTGAGGTGGTTGAGGGTCTATGCTACATTGGGAAAAAACATGCCGAAGGGAGAGATTGAAGAGATACACTCTCAAGTACAATGTAAGGGCTCTTCTACACTTCCGTGTGGTGAGGTAATTATCTCACTCAAGTACAATGTAGGGGCTGTTCTACACTACCGTGTGGTGAGGTAATTATCTCACTCAAATACAATGTAGGGGATGTTCTACACTTCCGTGTGGTGAGGTAATTATCTCACTCAAGTACAATGTAAGGGCTGTTCTACTCTTCCGTGTGGTGAGGTAATTATCTCACTCACGTACAATGTAAGGGCTGTTCTACACTTCCGTGTGGTGAGGTAATTATCTCACTCAAGTACAATGTAGGGGATGTTCTACACTTCCGTGTGGTGAGGTATTTATCTCACTAAAGTACAATGTAGGGGATGTTCTACACTTCCGTGTGGTGAGGTAATTATCTCACTCAAGTACAATGTAAGGGCTGTTCTACACTTCCATGTGGTGAGGTAATTATCTCACTCAAGTACAATGTAAGGGCTGTTCTACACTTCCGTGTGGTGAGGTAATTATCTCACTCAAGTACAATGTAGGGGATGTTCTACACTTCCGTGTGGTGAGGTAATTATCTCACTCAAGTACAATGTAAGGGCTGTTCTACACTTCCGTGTGCTGTGGTAATTATCTTGACGACTGCCTATACTTCCCAGAACATTTCCTGGTACCCATTTTAAATTGAGTCCACCCAAGAGTCTAGTTATTTGTTTCTTTTTAACTGATCGCCTCGATTGGGATTCGAACACAAGATAACAGGCGTGGCAGGCAGGCGTGATCAAACCACGCCCTGGAAGTACACTTACTAGATCACTCGCCTGTCATGCTGATTGTTCTAGTGTTAAATCCCAGTCGACGTGGAGCCACATAACTCCTGGGTCAGTTCATCCTCATTAGAGGGGTGCCAGAAAGTGTTCTTGGGGCTAGGACGGCCTAGGTGATACTGACCACTCAGTTATTGAGTGTTGTGTGGTCAAAACCTACACACCTAGCACCACGTAACCAACATGCTAACACGGCATGAACGAAGGGGTCCTTTACATTCTTTGTAACTTTTAACCGTGCAAGGATACTGTCAGAGTCCTAGCGAGCTGATACGCAGCGAACACTTCCTGTCAGTGTCTTGCTTAGCTCATTCATTTAAGAACTGACAGGTTAATAATACAACTGCACAGATTCGGTCAATTTAGTCAAATATACCAATAGAATCTCTAATCAATTTTTCAAATACCAAAATCACACTATATTGCGTTACAGATTCAAGCGCACAGCGCTGCACTCGCCAGCACAATAAATCATATCCTTGCTCATACAGCGAGCACACACACACACAGTTGAAAATATATCACAGCTCTAGCGACCATTCGAGTCAGCTATATCAGCTATATAAGTAACTCTTTCAAACAACGCTCTCGCAAACACAACCGTCCCCATTCGAAGCCCAGTCTCGTCTCCCAAAGCTTTCGCTTTAGGTTTCCTATCACGTGGTGTTTACACACGTGGCGTCTATGGCCACTCGTGATCCCTATTGCGTCGCATCCTGAAGTCGTGTCCTGTCCCTGAACCTCGGGTCAGTCCGTCTGATGACCACTGTTGTCTCACGTAGTCCAGTCTAGAAGTGGATTGTCCTGTCTGCTGTTTAAGGGCATAATGTCCTGTCTGCTGTTTAAGGGCATAATGTCCTGTCTGCTGTCCAAGGGCGTAGTGTCCTGTTTGCTGTCCCCCCTGTCCTGTCTGCTATTACCATGTCCTGTCTCTAAGCTATGTCCTGAGTATCAGGTCGCTATGACTTGACAGATACAAATGCTAATTTTGATCTCCTTTACTTCCCATGGTAATCAGTGACAAATATAGTTCCACGGAATATGCTACCATTGGAAAATTAAGTATTAGGACTTCACATATTCTAGTCCACGACATAATAGGGGAAGAGTTTACCAATTCCCTTCCTTGTCTCATTTTTTTCTCAAACATTCCCAGAAGATGATACAATTGACTAGTACCCATTGTTTTCGATCTCGAAAACGATCTTACCACTACTGGGGAATTACCCCTGTCTCATGATACTTATCACGTCAGTCATGAAATGTGTCAATCAGTCGATCAAATGCATCATAAAGAGTAATTGACATGTTTTACTCTGTTCTTCGCTGTATTTAAATATATTAATATATGTACCGGGAATACGTTCACCCATTATGCCATATCTTAGAATATATAAAGGCCTAATACGCCACTCCTCAACAGTAATTTCTGTGTTGTAGGTATAGATCACGCAACACATCACTGAGGAGAACGACGCGAAATGTATGCAATATTTTAGCATTTGAGATATGATCAAGTAATTAGCATCTTGTAGGAGATTGCTAGATAGCAGAGGCAATACAGAGAACGATGTTTGTTGACAGCTGAAATATATGAGCGACAACTATTAACTTACACAACATCAACTTTATTAAAACAGCAGATGACAGAAAGGAGTGAAGAGAAATAATAGCAAATGTCTGCCCCAGAACAGACGCCTGCAGAAGAAGGAGTAGCAGAAAGAAAAAGAAGAAGAAGAAGAAGAAGAAGAAGAAGAAGAAGAAGAAGAAGAAGAAGAAGAAGAAGAAGAAGAAGTGGAAAAGAAGAACAAGAACAAGAACAAGAACAAGCAGAAAAATAGATAATAAAGAAGAAGAAGAAAAAGAAGAAGAGGAGGAGAGGTGGAGGAAGTGAAAGTAATAGTAGTTGTTGTAGTCTACTGGGTGCATCCATTTATATTGAATCAATAGTCATGTACCTATAATTGATCTCTAATCCTAGATGGCTGCAGCAACTGTTGATATGAATCAGAAGATTATTTCCACAAATTTAGACATAATGGAAGAACAACGGGGTCAGATGCACCATGCTATAGATCAGTATGTTGATAAGGTAATATAGTTCGTTATATAAATTCATCATCACACGGTGGGCCAGAACGTAACTCTCTATTCAGCCCGCCACAAAAGTTCTGGGGTTTCCATTTCTTCTGCCTGATGTATATTAAGGACAAAGATATGCTATGTCCATCTTTGTGCTAGTCGACCACTGCCTCTTATTCTAGGATCAATCCCTCCATCACTGTTCTTTCCAAACAGCTGTTACAATACAATTGGCTAATGTATTTCAGTTCTCCAGACATGATGTTATTTTATCAGCCAGTTTTCTTCCATATTCAAATCTTGTAGACGGTCAGCATTTTTCTTCTTCTGGGTCCAACGTATTGTAAGTACATTTATGTAACATTTAGGTTAAACTGTAGTGATTACAAAATGGTCTGCAACTCGCATCCATATGTTCATACCACAAAGATTCATGCTCCCAAAAATTATACTTTTGTTTAGCTGGTGTTTTGCTATAGGCTGTTAATAATGTTTAATCTCAGCATTGCTATGGCTAGCGCAAGTATGATGTCTTTTGAACAATCTCAAAGCTGTTTATTAAGAAGCTAAGATATTCAAAATGTGCTACATTATGAATGTCTTCCTTGTTGGTTGTGATTTTTTGTTTGGCGTGTAGATTTGTTCGTGTACAGTTTTTTTTGTTTTTTTAAAGTTCAGAAAGGAGGTTTAAATTGTCATTGTCTTTTGATAGATAGGATAAACTCTTCTAATCCTTGAGAGCTATTTGTGAGGAGGACCGTGCCTACTGCATATCTAAATTCTGGAATTGGATTTTCCGGCACTTATAACTGGATTATTAATTGCCGCTTGTGTGATCATATTTGACGGTATTCATTTTATTCTCTGTATGGGTGTGGAACAGATATGGGGATATGCCTTACTCCCCTTTGTACCTCGAACCCGATTAATGCCTGACAGCTGCAGGCTGTTCATGATATAATTTTTCGATTATTTGGACCAAATTTGTTGAAAACTACCTGTCTCTCCCGATGTTCCACATTTTTATAATTCGATAAAGTTGATACTGTTTATAATATTATGTATTTATGCATTCCATGTGCACCTTCCTATGTCTTTATTGCCTCATTTTAAATGTGTTATTCTGTGTTGGCATATTTAAGATTATAACTCGTTAAAAGTCTCTGAAATCTGAGATGTTGATAAGATTGATGTTGCTTATATTACTATTTGCTGGCCAGCTGTCAAAGCTTTCTGCATATATCTTTCTTTGTCTTTATTTCCTCTCATTTCCCTATTTGACTTGTAATTCTACTATATTAACAACTTTGTGTTCCTCTTATTTCTTTGTGCCGATGTTCCTGTTATGATTTAAAATATCAAGTTCTGTTTGAAAACTTAATTTAATCCAGGATTGCCTTGAAATGACATGCGACAAATTGTTTGTGAATATAACTAGGTGTATCCCTTCGCTGAGAAATATTTTATGGCAGTTGAAATGCGGTTTCTGAGACACATGCAAAGATTACCATGGGCAGACAGAAAAACCAATGATCAAGTCCTACAAGAAATAAATGAAAACCGTAAATTAATTCAAGAAATTAGGCGTAGACAGTCAAGATTCGTTGATAGGGAGAAATAAGTTCAAAAACGTAGTGACAACTCGCAAGACTATTGGGAAAAGAGCAAGGACAAGACAGAGAGATAAGTATCTGGATGGCTCGTTTCATGGCGTAAATGGGACAAAACATGGATCTGATCTAAGACTCTGGTGATCGTGTGAAATGGAAAACCATGACTCCCCACGCTAATCAGCATGGCACATGATGATGATGGTCCCTTCGCACCAAGTATGGTATATCCCTGTTAGCCTGTGGCATCTCGGTCGCCTATTCCATGGTGCACCACTTACATGTGCCCTTAGCTACACGAATTACCACATGTTGAATGTGCGTACATTATTGAACAACTTCATTCACCCAAGGTGTCACTATTTACATTACTGCCAGCTGTGTTACTTTCCTACTCCCAATGAATGCGCCGTCGATAGCTTTAGAAATCTTTTTCAGCGCTCTCATTTTCGTGTATGTTTGTTACTTGTGTGTTTTGCTTATCGTGTCTCTCTTACCATTAACTAATGTAACACATTTCAGTATTGCACTTTGTATAGTTTGATCATTGTATCAATTTGTGTCTGTTAATGGGATTGTACAGAACAAATTTATTTGATTTCTGCTAGTTCGCGATGCTAACTGCTATCTAGTGAAAGCTTCTGCCGCAAACTAAGTCTCTTGTTGTCTTTCTTCCCTGACTTCTCCATCCCCTCCCCTCTCTTCTTTTGACGTCGCTTTACAGATAGGAGATTGATTGATTGATTGATTGATTGATTGATTGATTGATTGATTTAGGAACCGACATCACACCATTCGGGACATTCCCATAAGCACTCCGTCCCCATCCTCAGCAGCCAGCGAAGAGTTCCAACAATAATAGTTCCAGTAGCAATCTGATTATATGTCCGTCTCGCCTTTCCTCTGAGCGTCGAGCATCGGCCAGATCCCCTCATCACACACCGCTGCCTCATTCTTACCAGATTATGGTGATCCATTTGCTCCTCCGAGGTGTACATGTGCTCCCACAAGGCCGCAACCACGTCTGTCTTGTCATGCATCAATACTCCGCAAATTTATGCCGAGCCAGCCAATCTGTCCGCCTGTTCATTCCCCAGCACACCGGCATACCCCGGAGAAAAGATCCAGGTGATGCTTGCTACCCGTGACCTCCGAAGCGAAGCAAGCCACTTTGCACGAAGCCTGCCTGTCCTCACCCTCCTCAGCATGCTTTCTGAGTCAGTTACAATCACAATGTGTGTATGTATCGTGTTCTCTATCCAGCGGAAAGCTGCATTGACCGCCTCCACCTCCATTCTTAAACTAGATGTTGTGTCATCATACGCCAGGCTCTCCTGCACCAAACGTCGACCATTAGATTGTTAGTATACCATGGATGTTCTGCCCGGGACATGCTGGTGTGCGGGGCAATATTCAGGCTGATAGATTAGCTTCTTCTGCCCTTCTGGGTGGAGAAAAAATGTATGATAAATGAGATGGTTCTCTGGAATCGAGTGGAGAGTGCAGTATTTCTGGAAGTGCTTGCTCAGAAGGGAGTGAGTAGAGGATCTGGGATGTACCGACAGCGTGAGGAAAATACAGGAGGAGCATTAAAAGCATGAGGAAAGTCCACGAGGTCTTTTAATCACATTTATACTGGAATAATCAGCATGGGAACTCTTAGGTAGATTTTGAAGTGGGTAACGGAGATTGTGTGGGAATGTCCCTAGTGCAGTGATGTCGATTATTAAATTCAGTAATGACGTATCTTCACCTGACTAACTTGCAGTTCTGACTAGTCTGTTGTAGTCTTTGATATTTCTTGTGATTCTCATATTAAACCTTCGGCAATCACAATCTTACTCTTCTAAATCTTTCTTCACCTCAACCCTGCAGTGGTATTTGTTCTACTGTTTGTAATGGTCTACATTTCCACCTTCGCATTACAATTATACTGTTTACATTGATAAGTCTCTTATTAGTCGATTCCCACGTCGCCCCTTTCTGGATTTCGTGTTATATTGTGTACATAAAGCACTATGTACAGACTTTTATTAAGACACCTTATTGACGATGAGTTGAGTGGTCTTAAGAACCATGTCAAGCACTGAGGGCATTCCCATTAGCGAACAGTACTCATCTTCAACAGCCAACAATAATAATGGTGCCCGTTGCAATCTGATTATGTGTCTGTCTTTCCTTTCCTCTGAGTGATGACTGACGACCAGATCCTCTGATCACTCCTTGCTCCTGCATTCTTTCTAGACCATGATAGTCTATCTGTTCGTCTGCCTTATTCACGTGCTCCCAGAGTGCTTTCACCACATCTGCCTTATCATTCATCAAATAATCCCTTAATTATGCGGCACCAGCCACTCTGTCTCCTGTTCATTTCCAACCACACCAGAGTGTCCTGAGGAAGAGTTCCAACGAATGCTGACAACCCGCGACTTCTGAATCGATGCATGCCATTCTGCACGAAGCATGCCATCTCCACCTTTGTCAACTTGCGTTGTGAATCAGTTACAATCACAACATGCGTATACAGTTTTATCTCCAACCAGCGGAAAGCTGCAGTAATCGCCTCCACCTCCATTCTCAGACTTGAGGTTATGGTGCATTTTTTTCTTGCCTCTTAACAAAGTGGCATCGGTATAGATAATCACATCGCCAGGACGTGAGTCATCATTAATTAATTGCTGGATTACTACTTCCATCATAGCGCCTGTTGGCCATTTCCTACACCCACGGCCCATTGTGATTATGACCCCACACAAGCCTGAATTTATGTTCGGCACACTGAGCCACGTTTTGCCTCTGGCAATCTTCTCAGCCGGTCTCCGTGGTTAAAGGCTTGCGAACGCTGTTCTTGAGCCGCTTACCAGACGTTCGAAACGCAACCGCGACCGATTGTGCAGCAGACCGTGTCGCGTTGTGTTATAATGTGTAGGCATGGGAGTCGGTCGTTCGGAAAGCAATTGCAAACTACTGAACGTAAAACCTGCCTAGTACATCAACAACAGCTGATAAATGCCTGTGTTGACTGCAACGTCCTGTAAGGGATATGCAACATTTTAAAAAAATCTTCTCAAGTGTGCACACTTCTATGATGATATCTTCTGCCTTAATCATCCATTAACTTTCTCTTAACAGCATGTGGCCCTAGACCGCATCCAGGTAATCATGTAGGAAGTGTTCCTTGTACGCTGCTACCTTGAGGTATGACCTTGCCTGCAATACCTTGAGTCTGTCTGCAATGGTCGGCAACGCCAGGATGCATCGCAGTCACACTATTGGGTGTCCCTTGTACATCCCAGAATCACTCATGGCTTCATTCTGTATGCGCTCTAGTTTCACTAAGCGACTCTTTGACACAGTGAGCATTCACAGTCCTTTATCTACCACTGAACTGATAAAGTCCTGAAAAAGTGTGAATAGCGTTTTCTCCCCTATGTCCCTTGCCGCCATACACTTCAGTGCATTGAGACCCTTCTGACACTTTGTAACCACCACTTCAATATGATCCCTAAAGGACAGGCTTCTATCAAAAGTGATTCCCATGTACTTCAGTCTGCTTTATCTATTCACACTTCTACAATTTATTATGAGGCTTGGGAGGTCAGCTTTAACAATCCTATTGTCCAGAGAGAACCATAAGACAGACGCCTTTTCTGGGCTAATGACAGCATTCATCTCCGTGCACTATTCCTTCACTTTGTCCAGTGTCACCTGCACCTCCTGAGCTATATGATTTCTGCCCCCCCCCCCTCTCGCCTGGATGCGAGAACATCATCTGCAAATGTTAATATCCTTCCAGCCTAAGGCGCTTCGAGGGTTGCAGTCTTGCTCGTATACACATTGAAATGCACCGGTGAAATTGCCGACCCCTGTGGTATTCCGGGGGCTATGTTACATGGCTCAGAGGTCCATGTACCCAGCCAGAGAACCACTATACGAGACAAGACAGCTCCAGTCCAGTTCACTAACCAAGAACAGACTCTCCTCTCCATAAGATCGCACATCAAAGATCGTACAAGAGAGCTTTTACCTTTCTAAATATTCCTGAAGATTAACAGCAAAGATCGTCTCCAGCACCCTACCAAAAGTATTATGTAGGGCAGGGTTATAAACCCATTTAGCGTTGAATAAACTTTGCCTGGTTTAGGTAGTGGTGTTAAATAGCTGATGACGTCCTGATGCACTAGTTAAAGTAAGCAGCCATCTCCATAAGTTCTCGATCACTCATACTCTCATATAGATGTACCTAACTACGTAGGGCCAGGTGCGGTGTCTTTTGCTTTTTTTTTCCCAATACATTTTTGATATCTTCCGACTGTATTATATCTTCACAATAGATATCTTTAATGGTGCCTAAGAGATCTTCTCTGAGTCTCTAATGTCCCCATCGTTTTCATTTGTCTGTGCTATAAATCTCTGCAGGAAAGCTTTCCCTTTAACTGTGTCTGTTGTCAAAGGTGAACCGCAATCTATGTATATTGTACCTACTGCGGTAGTACGATCTTTCCATTGCATCCGTCTGTGCAATTTCAAGATCTATCTCAGTGTCCTATCTCCTCCAATCTCATTCATAAGTGTTCCCATTTGGCTCTCTTGGCCTCAGCTGCATAGCGCTTGCATTCCTCCGCCTTATCTTTCTTTTCTGTCGAAGCTTTCTCCATTTCATCGAGTGAGCATTAGGGTTTACGCCGCACTAACTGTATCTGTTTGACCGCCGCTCTCTGTGATTTCCATGCCCGTTATACCTCGGAGGTCCACCATGGAGGCTGCACATAAATAGGTTTACTAGTGACACTGCACTTCCTCTGCCTGAGCCGTCCCAGGAGGGTGTTTTCCCTCTCATATGTAAAGGGCTTACGTGCTCCCACAGCCTTGGTCTTGTTGGACTTAGAAATCAATACTGAACAGGGTAGATGGTTACTCCCATGATCACACAGAACGTTTCATTTTACATCCAATACAGCCGAATGGGTAACAAAAGCCAGACCAATAGCCGTTTCTACATCACCAGTCCTCATCCCCATTCTGGCTGGTCTCCCATGGTTTATTTAGACTGAATCTACCACGACAATGTAAACTGGTAATTTTAGCTGCAAAATCGCACTTTGATAACTATCTAGCTACTAGTATGTCCGAGAATATTAAGAACCTTTCCTACAAACGTATGACACAATGTGCTTTGGTTTTGCTCAAGCCAACAAGATTACAGTAGCACCCCTACTTTTTTTTTACACACATACAGAAAGTGAGATGTTGTGTGTTTGTAAATGAAGTACTTACCATTTTTCAGGTGACTAGATGCTGGAAGGCAGTGGACATCAAGAAGAGAAAGAAATCAATCTACTTTTCTTGAAATTCACAAAATTATAAGCAAGGCAATGGTATTTCTTAGTATGAAGTGTGATGAAATGAAAAGTAAGTTCTCTTTGAAGATTTCAAGAAACAAAACATAATTTTTTAGATATCTTTAAACTGAATCAGTATCATTACATTATTGTTCTTTAAAATGCCCTTTAAAAATGATTAATGAATAGTAGCACAGCAGCAAATGGACAAAGCAGCCAACAAGGCCTCGTGCTATCTGTGGAACAATCGAAAGTTTGAATGGACAAGTCATTTCAGTAATATGGTTCACCTTCCTGTCTGCACATCGCAGTACAGTAAACCCTCGGTTTTCGTTGTCTTCGGTTATCGTCGGTTTCCGTTTTCGTCGATTTTTTTTCCCGCGAAAAATTATGTCTCGGATTTCGTTGGTTGCCTCGGATACCGTCGGCGTGCCCGCATGACCTTCACTTTGGCGTCTTATTTTCGTTGTATGAGCGTCACTCGCTAAAAATAAAATACGAGAGCGGCATTAAGATTGCTGAAATCGGTGGCATGTACGGGCCGTCGCCATCTGCGATAAGTTCTATTGTAGCGAACAGGGAAGCAATATAGGAGGCTAGGGTAACGAATATACCAACGAAACAGAGATCGCAAAGAATTGAAGATGTCGAACAGTTATTATTAATTTGGATAATTCAAGACCAGTTGGATGGCGATTCTGTTTCGGATGCAATCATATGTGAAAAGGCCAGACTGTTGTTTGCCGATCTCATTAAGAAAATGCCTGGAACGAGTGCTAGTGTATGTATTGATGTTAAAGACTAGCAGAGGATGGTTTGATTTCAAACTTTGAAAAATTCACCAGGTGTACTGGCATACATTGTGTTACTAGGCACGGCGAAGGTGCGAGTTCGGACAAGTCTGGGGCCGAAAAATGGTATTAAACACTATATTTATTCTCTATAAAATGTGTTTTTGGTATGTACTTTGGAGTTTCTTGAATTAATTTAATTTACATTGATTCATTTAGAAATAACTGCCTCGGTTTTCACCGGTTTCGGATTTCGCCGATTGTTTTCGAACGGATTATTGATGAAAACCGACGTACCACTGTATATACAAAGTCTAACATAGAAACAAGACAATCTCTCATCTGAGATCTAGAGCTGATACTGTCTCGTATCAGCTCTATAGCCATCTCTCCAAAAAAGTGCCAGACTGGGACTCTGCAATGTAGTCGAAACATCGCGTTGTAGCAGTCACCGAGATCAATAGAATTTCAGCCGAAATCCAACCTCCAGCCATTCAGTGGTGGTGTAAAATGTTTTGCGAGCATGGCAGTCCGCAGATGAGAAGGCGTCACGGTTGTGTAGTCCAACCCACAATCTAGTAGCCCAGCTTAAGAGCTGGACTACTAGAGGTGCTGCTGCAGTTACGACCCACTCTGAGGAAGAATTGCAGTGTCTACTATCTGCATTCTCCAATGCTTGTTCTGAATTTGGTTTAACAATTAGCAAAAAGAAGATACAGATTATGTCTCAAGGTGCACATGGGGTACCATCAATTTTTATTGGCGACGCCGAACTAGAGATGGTAAACCATTTTACATATCTAGGATCAGTGGTAAATAACATATTATCACTAGATCAGGAAATCAACATCCGGATTGGTAAGGCAGCAACAACAATGAACAGGTTAAGAAAAGAGTCTGGGAGAACAGGAAGCTTACTGCCAAAACAAAAGTCCTTGTCTATCAAGCCTGTGTCCTGAGTACTCTTCTTTATAGCAGTGAAACCTGGACAGCTTACTCACACCAAGAAAAACGTTTAAACAGCTTTCATATGCGGTGTCTGCGAAGAATTCTTGGTATTAAGTGGCAAGACAAAATCACAAATACTGAATTATTGGAAAGATCAGGTTGTGTGACGGTTTATTCCATGCTCAGTCTTCGTAGACTTAGATGGATAGGACATGTTAGGAGGATGGATGATGCTAGAATACCAAAGGACATAATTTTTGGTCAATTACAGGTGGGTAAGAGATTTCAGGGTCGGCCTCTACTACGATACAAAGATGTGTGTAAGCGGGACATTATTGATACAGGCATTGATAATGCACATTGGGAGCACGTCGCCGCTGAACGTGTTGCATGGAGGACAAACATCAGAAATGGAATAAAGACAAAGGAGAAAATTATTGCAGATAAGTCACACACCGAGCGTGTGAGACGTAAGATGGTGCATGATGGTGGAAATTACCATGTGTTCACATGCACCCACTGTGAACGGACATTTACAGCGCGAATTGGCCTTATCAGTCACATTCACTACCGCCATAGGTAAAAGTTATTAAGCCTTTTTGAAGCACAAACTATCGTCTGTCAAGACGGCAAGGTGCCAATGATGACTAGAGGCGAGCAGGAGTGCGGCTCCATGAGCCATGAACAGGGTACGAGGAAGTCAACATGACAGCAACGATATGTACTGGCGCATAGCAAACCGTTGGCGTGGAGGCGACATCAGAGGCGAATGGCCCGGGAAGAAGCTGGCTTCTCACGACAGAGGTGCTAGAATGTGTGAGGACATGAGGTACCCGGTGCACGATGCTCTTCTCCCCGAGGAAGGAGTGGCATGGGGGTCAAGCACAGTATGCATTTGTGGGACAAGTGGGAGACAACCCAACATCTCGAAACATGGTACAAACGCATGGCAGGGGAAAGACACCCTGAGTCATGACCCGGATGTGCAATCCCCTCTTCCAGGAAGTGTCAGGAAGATAAAGGGCTGAATCATTCCGGCGGGAAGGGGGACCGCTTCTGACGACCAGAAGCTTCTTATCGTGCTTGCTCCGCGATGGTGTTGTTATCACTAGTAGCATAAATAACAGACCACACAAAACAGCCATTTATATGCACTAATCTTCTAGTGGCCGGCTTCGCGGCTTAGAGGTTATGACTTTTCTCCGTAATCTCGTATACTGTCGTCGGTAACGTGATGACGGTGAGAATCAACAGTGGTTCGAATCGCATCGGTAACTTACGGGGTATGTGAGCCGGCCGCTCAGAAAGCAATGGCAAACTACTGAGCGTAATCTTGCCAAGAAATCAACATACAGCTAAAAGATGCTGGTGTTGACAGCGGTGTCCTGTAAAGGATATGCAAATAAAATTTAAAAAAATATCTTCTAGTGACGTAAAACGCATATTGTAAAAATGTTAAGGATCGTTTTCTTAGGCGTATTTTGTATCTTCTTATACGTTCCTCTGTCGAGGAGAGTGGGTCACATCCCACTTCGACATGCTTTTGTGTCAGGTTTGCTCCCTCTAGACAGATTCCATCCAAGGTGTATTTGGTATAAAGTTTAAGCCCATAATATTTAGATTCTTCATCACTCCGTGGTTTATGGGACCTTTGGGATGTCTTAACGTCCTTGAATTTTTCGTGATAGTTAATTTAGAATGGGCTGGCCTGAGTTTTTCACACACACACACACACACACACACATACACACACACCCACACACACACACACACACACACACACATACACACCCACCCACACACACACATATCTTTGCAATGTAGTTCGATCAAACTGACCAAAGTGAAGCAGTTTCGGCCATCACACGTTGTGTGAGATACTAACATGTTGACAAACTGTAACTGGCTACTTTTTAAGTTGATAATTGTGTGTGGCCCACGAATGATATTATAAAATTTCAAATAGCCCATGGCAGAAAGTATCAACTATCTTAATCTGAATGAGTTCATTTTGAAAGGATATACAGATTTTATCTATTTATTTAACTTTATGTTGTATGAAGTTTGCAGTATGTACCTGATGAGATGCCGCGAAATAAACCAAGCAATACATCGTGCAATATATTGTTTGTGTCTTTGTTATTCATATATTAAGATATGTTGGAGGTATTTCTCTCTGAGTGTTAGTTTATTATTAAATATTAAGGGTTAATCATTTCCATGTGCTGAAAGCTATATTCGCAATGTAAAAACTGTAAATGGTGATAAGGGGGTATTTTAAATGTTTGACAATGACAAAACGAAACAAATAGTTATGTTGAAATTACCTCATCGCTAGAGATTGGTAATATTGGCCAGAGGTTCTGGACTTTCGACCTGTAAGTGTTAAAGTAACATCTAACACAGGAGTCAGCAACCATTTTCTAGTGTTGTGCCGAAGTTCTGTTGCAAAATTATAGGGCGTGCCAAACTATGTCCATGGAAAATCACTCAGTGTGCCATTGGTAATCGTTGGTTCTGAATCATCTCATCTCATCATGTTCCTCTTGTACATTCCGGTGTCGAGGTGAAGTATAAACACCGTGAGAGTGCCCGATTATGGCTTTATGTATCGATATTCCCAAGAACTCTGCTATTCCCTCCGTCCAACGTTTACGTGGTCGGACCTCTTCCTCTGTTTCCATCTGGTCTGTACATCATTGCTTGTTGTGGTATGCTGTTGAATGGTAACCTACTTGCATGGCCAAACCATTTGACTTGCTGCTTTCTAATAAAATCTAGTGCTGCTTTAACCCCCACTTTAGTCCTGATTTCTTCATTTCTGATCTTATCTCTTCTTGATACGTTGAGTATTCTTCTCAGGAATCTCATTTCTGTTGTTGTGATTTTTCTTTTCTCTTTTTCTGTCATTGTCCAGGTTTGGCATTGGCTAGCATAGAGTTGGTAGGAAGATTGTGTTGTAAAGTGCTTTCTTAGTAGTTATTGATACATGTTTGTTCTTTAGTATTGGTGCCATTTGTCCAATGAGTTGGTTTGCCTTATTGCATCTATTTTCGATCTCGTCTTCTGATCTGCCATTTGATGATATTATACTTCCTAGGTACTTGAAACTCTGTACTTGTTTCAAGGGATGTTCGTTTAGGTGAATGTTGTCGTTTTTTCTTCTTCATTTATAGTCATTACCTCTGTTTTGCTTGTGCTAATTTTCATGTTATTTTCCCACCACATTTCGTTTAGACTATTCACGTGGTCTTGTAATTCAGCTTATGATTTTACTATTAGAGCCTGGTCGTCCGCAAACAGGAGTTCTTTAATGGTTAGATTTGCAGATGGTTCTTCTTCTATGTTCTCGTCATGTAGTATTCTAGCGGTCTCTGTTTGGCTGGTTTCTTTACATATGCTATCTATATATGTTATAAACAAGAGAGGGGACAGGACACAACCTTGTCGTACTCCAGATATTATGGTGAAGGGTTCTGAGTGTCCTCCAGTTGCCCTCACTATGCATTCACTATTGTTGTATAAGCTTCTACATAGGTTTGTTAGATGTGTACTCACTCCATATTGTTTAAGGATTTCCCACAGCTTGTTTCTATCTACTCTATCAAATGCCTTTACTTGGTCTACAAAGGCTAAGTAGAGTGTTTCATTGAATTCGATTGAATTTTCTATAATTTGTCTAAGCGCAAAAATGGCATCTGTGCATTCTTTGTTTTTCCTAAATCCAAGTTGTGTTTGACTTAGCTGGGTTCTATAGTTGTTCGTAATCTTTTCTCAAGAATTTTACAAAACATTTTCCTAGTATGACTCAACAGTGAAATGTCTCTGTATTGTGTGCAATCTCTTTTGCTGCCTTTGTTTTTCCAAATTGGGATAATTATGGCATTTCCCCAGTCTCGTGGTGTCTGCTGTTCTATCCACACATGGTTGAATAGCCTAAGCAGCCATGCTGTTCCTACCTTCTCTTGCTGCTTATAATTAGTTCATTTGGTATTTCATCTTGTCCTGGCAATTTGTTCCATGGGGCTAATCTGATGGCTTCTATATTTTCTTCTTTTAGTATGTCTGGTTCTAGTTCTTCGGTGGCATATGTGTAGGTTTCTTTCATTCCTGTGACATCATATGGGATGTTGAGACGTTGTTCGAAATACTGCTTCCATCTTAATAGGATTTGTTTTTGTTCACTTATTGGTTCTCCATTTTCGCTGTTAATTATTTCAATTCGTTCTGAATAGAGTAAATAAAAACATGAAGTGTGTAGTGACTATAAATGATGCCCAGCAGTGTTTTCCTTTTTTCACAGGTGAACTTAATTGTGAAACATCAGATTTGATTGGGAGAGATGAGTTTACCCAGCAACAGAGAGATGCACAAATGAATTCGGCTGGTAAACATGCAACAACACATGGAAAGGATAAAGAAGATGACACTGGCGATGTCAAAGCAACCCACACTTTTACAAATCCAAATATAGAAAGCGACCAACAGACAAGATACCAAGATGTTTACAATCAGCTTAAAAGTGTGTTGGCAAAACAAGATAAATTAGAGCAACAACTGAATATGAAGCTTAACAACCTCAGAGAAGACACAGAGAGTTTGAAGTCGGACGTCGGAACTTTCAATCAATATGTGGAAACGGGGAAAAGTTTACTGAAGGATTATTCTCAGAAATTGGAATCTCTAGAGAATACTGTGTCTTGCCTCTCGGGAAAAGTTAATGACATGTGTTCAGATCAGCTGGTACTAGTTGATCGTATTAATTCACATTTGTCGGTCAAAGATGATCAAGTTATCACAGACCTGACAGCAAAAGTTGATCAAATTACTAGAGACCTGACAGACAAAGTTGATCAAGTTAAAACAAACCTATCAGAAAAAGTTGATCAAATTACTACAGACATGACAGACAAAATTGATCACGTTAACCAAGGCCTATCAGAGAAAGTTGATCAAATTAACACAGAAATGACAGAAAAATTTGATCAAGTTAATAAAGGCCTATCAGCAAATGTTGGTCAAATTAACGCAGACCTGACAAATAAAGTTGACCGAATTAACAAAGGCCTATCAGCAAAAGTTGATCACTCTAACACAGCCCTATCAGGAAAAGTTGATCAAATTGCCACAAACTTGACAGATAAAATTGATCAAGTTAACAAAGAGCTATCAGCAAAAGTTAGTCACATTAACACAAATCTGATAGACATAGTTGATCGAGTTAACAAAGACTTATCAGCAAAAGTTAGTCACATTAATACAGACCTCTCAGCAAAAATTGGTCAAATTAACGCTGACCTGACAGACAAAGTTGGTCAAGTTAACAAAGACTTATCAGCAAAAATTGGTCTAATTAACACAGAATTATCAGACAAAGTTGGTGAAATTAATACAGACCTGTCCGGAAAAGTTAATGAAATTACGACAGTCCTGTCAGTGAAAGTTTACCAAATTAATGCTGTGTTGCAGTCCTTAACAACTAGTAGAAAAGAACATGCAGCGCAGATACATAAAATAATTGATCTGGAAAAGCAGTTTAATACGATAGAGGAGGACACGCAGAATAATGACAAACAAGTACAACAACGGCTGGATGAAGTGGGGAAAACTGTAAGTATTATAGATATGACTTGTTGTGTTGGCTGGATGAAGTGGAAGAAAATGTATTATAGATATGACCGGTTATGATGGCCAACAAACTAGAAACAACATAGATTGATCTTAATTATTCTCCACAAAAATCTGAATAGAAACACTGACATGCGATTGTAAAGCTGCGTTTAGGAGTCCCATAGCACAATGTACACATCACGAAACATTTTCTCTGATCAAAATCGACTTCGAGTGAATGAAGAAGCGTGAAGTTCAATGAACCACGCTTACCTTGGCGACATAGCGGAGATATGGCGCTAGGTCCAGTTTCCGAACTCTCGATTCACACACAATGTGGGTTAAGTGCTTAGTGTCACGCGGGTCACTTTACATCCTATAGTTTTGTGTGGTGTCCATTTTATGAAATTGTATCGACCTCGGATCACTGTAGCCATGAACAATTGTCACCTCGAGTGGGTTTTCCATTTGGAGTAACCGAGATACGAAAGGGCTTTTAGTCTTGTGGCAGTTACTGGAGTTAGGGTGTGCAGCTGTAGATCTTCATATACTCTAGACTACGGCATAACGGGGGTGTAATTGCCACTTCTATTACTGGCCGCATTTCCCTCTCTGAAAATTCTGAAAATATTCGGTACCTAAAGTATCCTGTAATTGCTTTGTGATTTTCTCAGACCGACCACTAGTATGTAGATGGAGGTGGCTGTGATCTCTTCAGCTTTGAGGTGGCTTCAGGAGCACTAGCAAGTGGAATTCCCATGATACATATGGCATCTAATGTGAGGGCTATCAATGAATGACTGTTTGTGGAAGACTTAGTCCTTCTCGTGGATGGAACAACATATTTCAAGAGACTAGCATTTGGATTTACGTCTGGTTGCAGCAAGAGAAACGTATGAGAAGAATATTGTGTTGCTGGAACGAACATCATCTACATCCTACGGGATTTATGGGGGAGTTACAATTTGATTACTATTATTATCTCTGGGGCTTTTTTGTTGTTGTAATAATCGGTCACGTTTCCCCTTCCCATCATATATATATATGATATATATGTATATATATATATATATATATATATATATATATATATATATACATATATATATATATATATATATATATATATATATATATATATATATATATATATATATATATATATACACACACACACGTTTCGTGAGACAATAATAGATGGGTAGATGATGACTACCTCTACCGGGCGAGGCTGCTCTTATGGAGCACTTATTTACGCTGTTTCTCTGATTTTCGATGATACCCCAAAACATAATTTTCTTTGCATCTGCGAAGAAGGTAGTTTGACATTGCTTTCCTTCTTAGCAGTGACCACACAGGTCAATGACTGTAGCCATTGTCTCCCCGAAAAAGAGATCTTCTACCTGTCGCATAAATTCTTGGAGATGTCGATCAATGGAAGACCGTCGCGCCATGCGTTAACAGGCAGCCGTCATTCTTTGATGTGTTGTCGATCGAAGAAAGACTGTCGCACCATTAGTCTACAGGCGGCCGTCATTCTTTGATGTTGGAGACAGACTGTCTTGATCTAGGTCGGCAGGATCTTTTGTTGTAGGGAGGAGATTCTCTAGATTACAGGCCGGCGGGACTTTTTGTTGTACTGGGACACGTCTCCAGATGAAAGTGGGATAGCTAGCCAGTTGTTTACATCCAGTCGGAAACGGAGAGAAGAAAATAGCCTCTAGACGCCTACTGTCTAGACAGACTTGTGACGTCATTCAGACACAGTATTAAAACCAGTCGGGATAAACATCTTTGGCGGGAGTTGACCAAATGTTGTGAAACAATAAGGACGTGTGTGATATTCCGAGTTTGATTCTGGAGAGAGACTACAATGTTTTTTGTTGATTTACATCGGCGGACTATTTCCTTTGTGTGATTTAGTAGTCTCGATTTCAAGCCGGAATAAATATATGGTATTTAATTTAATTAGATAGCCCTAAATTAGATTATTCTTAGGAATCGAGTGTAGTAATGTGCGTTGTGAGAACGTATTATAGGAGCGTAGGCAACAGTAGGCTATCGCATTGCTTAAACTAGCTTGTGTGAGATATCAATTAACTCAGTGAGTTAAGAACAATGTAGTGGGATGATGTTTAGGGAGATTGAAGATGGTTGGGGGGGGGGGGGGGAGTAAAGGAAATGTAAAGTCGTAGGATCTTCCAGTATTGTGTCTACTGGGTTTCTGCACTTTTCCTTTAGTCTTTCCTTGTCTTACCATGACTCAGACCAATGTGATGAACTCCTCTGCATTATGACAGCGTTTAGTTCTCTGTTATATATCTGAGTGCGGCCGTTGGCCTACACTCACCTAATAAAGGTCGGAATCGGGTTGCTCTCACCAGGTGTGTTCTCTCTTCAACAGGTTCCACTATATGTACCAAGAAGTAGCAGAAAGGTATGGCTCTATCAATTGAAGGAAGTTTTTTTTTACTCAGCAGCTTTTGCACTGGGCTTATAATCCAGAGGGTCTGCAAGAACCTGGCCTCTGCTGAGCAGGAACTGATTATCATTTCAGAGTGATTCCTCGGTGATGGTTCATATTATAGTAAAGTAGATAGACTTACAATACCACCAGTAACAGGAACAACAGTAGTATATAGAAAACTGGAAAATTAACATTGTGTTTTCTAAATGGGGAATTCTTGTGAACCATTACGAATTAACATTGAGTTTTCTAATTGGTGAATTCCTATGACCTTAACTACTAACATTTACTTTCAAGGTGACAGTAAACATTATTTTACGGTACAAGTGTTATCAGATCACAGAACTTTTAGTGACCTATTAGTTACATTGTGTGTGTCAGATTCATGGTCAGTATTGGACTATATCCACTACTGGTGACCAGGTATCCGGACTATCCAAGAGCCACTGGAGGAAGTCGACACCTGGCCGGAGAGACGCATCATTTGGTGAGGTCCTTCTGTATTTGATCTATGGTGTGGTTGTGTGGCCAGTACAGTGATGAAGCAGACTTTGATCCTGAGCTGTTCGGTCTGATTCTGCATATACACTAGTTTATACGACAGACATTCTACACATACACTTTGCACATACCTGACATTTTTTTAAATTACATTAATTTGTCATTTTGTTAGAAGCTAGAGTTGTGTGGGTATGTTTCAGAAAAGAATGAGAGGGGGCATGGTCCAGTGGTAAGAGAGAAAGAGAGAGAAAGGGATCCAAGGGCTGACGGGATGTTGTGGACAGAAATCCAGAAGATCCTCAAAATAATGATATGGGGTTAAAAGAATGTGGGTGTTGATTCCCCTCACCCCAGGGACGACACGTATTACGACACTACCTACCGTCGTGAAGCTGGAGACTATGACCTACAGCTATCTGTCCGCTGCTCTTCCACCTCATACACGACCTGCACCCATGGCTTCACGTAACCGTGATCGGGAGGCTAAACGGGTACTCCACCTTGCTAAAGGCTGTTTCGTAGGCTAGCGGGGGTAAGGAGGCACCTTACGCCTTCTTTGATAGGGGCTACCCCTACCCCGCTACCCTTAGACCCTAGACTTATTAAAAACTAATATTAGAAACAACAAGCTGCCATAAAGATTGATAATAAAGTAGATCAATATCAGCCTATTAAGAGAGGTGTGAGGCAGGGATGTGTAATGTCTCCAGATCATATTTTCCCTGTACAATGAAAATATTTTCAGAAATGTTGACGATATGAAAGGAATCATCATTGGGGGACATAACATCAATAACATTAGATATGCTGAAGATACAATATTGATTTCAGACAATAAGCAGGACCTGCAACATTTAGTAGATGTGGTTATTGCACACAGTGAACAATTAGGGATATAATTACATTGTAAGAAGACACAGATTATGGTCGTCACTCGGAAGAAGGAAATGTCACAATGTAATACACAAGAAAATGGGAATATTCTTTCACAAGTGAATCGGTACAATTATCTCGAATCAGTCATACCATCTGATGGGAGATGCTTTGAAGAGATTAGAACAAGAATCGCCATGACGAAGGTAGCCATTTGCAAGATGAAATACTTACTGGCCAATAAAAAGATGTCATTTGCAACGAGAAAAAGAACGTTGGGGTGCTACATAGAACCTGTGATTTTGTATGGATGTGAAGGGTGGACAACGAACAGGCAAGCTGAAAAACATCTGATATCTGTGGAAATGTGGTTTCTGAGGAAAATGAAAAGAAAATCATGGACAGACAGAAAAACCAATGACCAAGTCCTACAAGAAACAAATGAAAACCGTAAACTGATGAGAACATTAGACATATACAGTTACAATATTTTGGTCACGTTATGATTAATTAATTGTTTGCATATCCTTTACAGGACATTGCTGTCAACATCAGCATCTTTCATGTCTTGGCACGATTACGCTCAGTAGTTTGCCGTTGCTTTCTGAGCGGCCGGCTCACATACCCCTAAGTTACCGACGCGATTCGAACCCCTGCTGATTCTCACCGTCGTCACGTTATATACGAGAGTATACAAGATTACGGAGAAAAGTCGCTAACCTCTAGGTCAGGAAGCCGGCACGGACACGTTATGAGGAGAAATAAATTGGAGAACTGGTGACAACTGACAAGATCGAGGGGAGGAGACCAAGGGGAGGGCACAAAAGAGGAGGGAGGTACCTGGATGGCTTGGCCACGTTGAATAGTCGAGGCAGGAACGCTGAGCTGATCCACAACTCTGGTGATTGATTGGGATGGCAAAACATGACCGCCCACGCTTACCGGCATGGCACATGATGATGATGAATAGATGAGGTTAGGGTGTGTTGGTTGTGAATCCTCTAAAAGACTGAGTTTCCACTATTTTAAGACAAATGTATTAACACATTGACCTTCGGGTTGTCTGGGCCATGACAACGGGATGCATCTATCGGAATGAGGCTGGTGTAGTGAATCTAGTCTCGGCTCCATTATAACGGTTGCATTGCTGCATCAATGAAAGACAGTTACAGTATTTCGGCTGTATAAACAGGAACGGCTTGCCGAGTGGCTAGAACGCCGGACTCTCATTCGGGAGACCCGGGTTCGATCCCTCGGTAAGGTGTTGGATTTTTTTCTGTCGGGGGCAAAAGAAAATCCTAACCTGTACAGTTCGCGGCGACTGCACTAGCCAGGCTGCCTTAATTCCTCAGGCTCAAAGACCCCTCTGCCATACACCGCAAGGTACTATATTGGCAGTAAATTACAGTTTAACGACAGAAACAGACATAATTACTGTGTTCAAGTATGTCTTAGAGGGTATATAGTGGGGCAGTGGAATCTGCCAGAGAAAGACAAGATTACATGTGGGTATGCAACGTCACTAAATGTGCTCAAAGAAATCTGTGTGAGTGTACTGTAAAGTCGCAGGACTGGAATGCTGAACATTCACACAGCTAACTCTCAATGTCACTTGATGATAATGTATACAGAAATTCAGCATAGTTTGTTATTATGTATACTAAGTGACTAAATTAGACGGTACTACCAGCTTTCTGTCAGCGCCGAATGTCGGGCGGCGCTTACCAAACCCGACACCCCACATTGTGCCAACGGCTTCGGGTGGAAGAGCCCAATTGGGAGGGTACAAGCCTTACCCTGGTGCGAGGAAATGCAAGCTAAAGACAAAATGTCATGGCAGGGCAGACCAGGCCCTAAGCCTTGGTTGGCAGACTGGTCTAGGATCGAAGCTCCGACAGGCGGACAGTTAGAGCATTGCTTTGCTGATCCGGCAGCTTCTGCAGCTTGTCTTGTTCCAGATGTAGGGGTGTTATCCTTTCCTCTGGAGTAAACTAGGCAGGCCGAGAGAGGGATCATGCTGCATGGGCAACACATGATCTCTATATTTTAGCCCAGGCTTGTGCTATGGAGAGGCAATAACTCCATCCCTGGTCTTAACTGGTCTCGGAATCAAAGCGAGAGGCAACTGTTACGGTTATAAGTCCTTGTCAGTTGGCGTAGACATGGGGCGCCACGCGTTGCCTCTGACGGTGGGAGACACCTATAGGTGTCACTGATCAGCTACCGCCCGCCTCAAGCTGGGCAGCCCCCAGCCAATTGGGTGCTGATCCGCCACAGCCTGCCTGCTTCAATGGGTGCTTGGGGCTAGGACAAAATCTGAATCGCAGGCTGTAAAACCAATGCACCAGGTACAAACAAAAATAAAAATAGAAACCTCAAGCTACGGCTTGCAACCTGGAACGTGAGAACCATGTGTCCAGGATTTTCCACTGACTTGACCAATATTGACGATGCGAGAAAAACGGCTGTGATTGATGCCGAACTCAATCGTCTAAACATTGATATTGCTGGCCTGCAGGAGACTCGCCTCGCTGAGGAAGGGTCACTCAGGGAAAACAACTACACCTTTTTCTGGAAGGGTAGAGGGCAGGCAGAAAAAAGGCAACACGGTGTGGGCTTTGCAGTGAAGAATTCGCTACTGGGAATGATTGAAATTCCAGCAGGAGGAAATGAAAGACTATTATCCCTGCTCTTGGCAACCTTTTGTGGTTTTTCCACCATTATCACTGCATATGCACCGACACTCGCTACCTCTGATGATGTGAAGGATACGTTCTATGAGCAGCTAGACTCTGTGTTCAAGGCAGTTCCAAAATCTGACTACATTTATATGCTCGGCGATTTCAATGCTCGTGTGGGCAAGGACTCGTTTCATGACCAGTGTGCCTTGGAAGATACAACATCGGTGGCATAAATGAAAATGGGCAAAGGCTGTTAGAGCATTGCACCAGAAATGACCTATGTATTACAAACTCTTTCTTTAAAACAAAAGACCTGCATAAGGTCACATGGAAACATCCAACATCCGGCCATTGGTATCAGCTGGACGTCACCATCACACGGAACTGTGGGATGTAAGATTTAATATATGAAAATATTTTGTTTTGTTTGTCTAGGCGATCACTACTGGTATTATTTTAGATTCTCATTCATGTCACCAGTTGAGGCGATCATGGAATTCTACCAAAAACACAAGAAGGAAAATGCTTCACTTCTTTTTATAACTGTGCCTATGCAGAATAGGGCAAGCAAAGGCTGCATTTCAAAAAATGAAGAACATCTTATGCAATAAGTCGCCATCATTACATGTAAGAAAAAAAGTGCCGAGGAGCTTGTGACATAACGCTAACCAACATTATTCATTTACCAAAACATGCCGCAAGAAGAGGAACCAACATTAAAAGAAATTGACTTCACAACCGCAAACGGAGACTAGGACTTAAAACTTAACATCGAAACTGAAACTGCATAAGTAACAGATGACGTGGATTCTTAGAAAGATTTCATCAGACAAAGCTCGGAAACCCATTGGATAGGAGGAGACATGGGACCCGCTTTCGCGCCAACGCCGGATTTGCATATGTTAATATTTCATCAAAATCTGGGAAGCCCGCACTATTTTCTGCAACCAGCCTGATGAAGAGACGTGAGAAGCTGGTGTGACCAAATTTTCAAACATGGAATTGCGGGGTGTCTAGATCTGCGGTAAGCTTGTGATTCCCGAGATTAGACTAAGAACCCGATGTATCAGGTATCAAGTAATGGTAACCCGTGTTTGCAATGTCATTTGAAATGTATTATTATTAATTAAAACCTCTGAAATGTAAAAATGCTCGACTGTAGATTCTAACGACGCAGACCCGTTCCCGGGCAAAATGACTCTCCAATACTCTCTTCGATGAAACTGCAATCTCTGATATTCTTAGAGATAATTATTAACTTTAAGAAGTGCATTATACTACTCCATTCTATTCTGAACAACTGTACGAAGTGATGATTCTAAAGCAATCTTGTGCATTTCACCAGAAACACTGATAAAAGATGCTATCACTACCTACAGCTGAAATGACAGTTCGTGTACTAGAACAAGTGCCTTGTTCTAAAACAGACTTATCTATGCCTATTTACAATCTAGAAAGCTGAAAGAGAAATCAATCTTTCCTTTCTCCTTCATCTATTGAATCAATAGGGTTTGACGGAATAAATATTTATATTTATGTCAAATTTTAATTAGATAAGGGCACACATGAACTGCATTACATGAGAAAGTTGTGCTTCGCGGAACACCATCACGCGCAGTGAACTTAACTCATTACTCAACATAACTTAAAACACAACACCAGTCAACACCACTCATCACCACACAACCCAACACTCAACACAACAACAACAGATAATGGGAGAGAGTTATTAGACACAAGAAGAAGAAGAAGTTAATTGGGAAAACACAGAGAATTATTTATACACGCGATAAACACCACTGAGTGGAAGAAATGTTATAAATGTATGTCATTTATTTACATGCATCTTGACACCTTCTCACTCTTGTCACTGTCTTACTGTACACGTTCACTGACCCCAGGTCAAATGAGAACTTACATACAGCAGGAACCAGTTGATACAAGGCGTACACAGTGTGATAAACTCTGACCACCCCAAATTAACCCAACACTAGCTTAGAGAAAAAAGGAGGGGAGGGGGACTAGTTCCTACTTCAGGAATTTAGATTCTTCCGACCTACTTCTTATTATTGTATTGGGAAGATTGTATATATTTATGTGAATATTCATCAGTGATCTTGGTGGCTACATACCAACAACCACCCAACACATCAGCAAACTAACCACCTAAATCAGATCTGAGAGAGGGAAGCCGAGAGAAAGAGATGAACCACAAGTGAGATGGAGGATGACTTGGCCATGAGCAGAGTATGGGGAGGCCTTCAGTGGAGCTATACGGGCAGACCTGAAGTGGATCCATCAGTCAATGGACCCTGGCTTACCTAATCTTCCAGTCACCAGGTTACCTTTCTCATTGGTACACACCACACCCAATTTCAGGAAACTGATATTTAATTGTTGAATTACCATCACACTTAACATGTGCAACAACAAAAATGTTTACTATGTTTTCACACTTGTTGACCTCTCATGTATTGATGCTTGTTTATTGATGGTCTCTGTGTAACTGGTCCAATATGCAACTTTTCTAATATTTTGTGTAAATCACAATAGAGATGTACGTACTGGCCAGAAGGCTCAGGCCCAGTCAATAAATGATTAACATGAATTGACCTTCTGTTAATTTATCAGTTCAAACCTATCTGTGAGTCAGCATCTTCTTTGTACATCATGTTGTCAGAATCTAATGTGATTGATTATGTGTTTGATTGTTTAAAAATAAATTAACTCATAATCACTTACTAAAATGGGGGAGAGAAGACTCTAGATCTATCAACTGCTCAACATCCATGTTTTCTTCATCTAAATCAGGCTGAGAAAATTCTCCAGACTTTCCTCAGATTGATAAACAAAAAGGGGGCTCCAGAGCTACAGAATCCTTGGAGAAGGGGCAGAATCCCAGTTAGTAATCATTATTCTCACCAGGGCCATAATCTATATCTCCTAGACATACTTAATAGAACGAGGTATGCAGATAACTCAAGGTTCATATTCTGGGGTTATTGAAGATAGAAGAGGATGGGGCTCTACTTCTTTTGTTAGAGATGGGGCATGCACTACAGTGATCTCCCACTCCCTTCAAAAATATATGACATATTGTCGGCTACGTCCTGGATGGTTCCCATATATTAACCTTTAAACAATTACATAAAACATTAACACAATTATCTTTAGATTTTGAACATTTCATTTTCTTATATTGATTGACAGCCACATGATATGAATGACATTAATAGATAAATAAGAGTAGGTGACTGATCATTCCTTCTGAAGAAGGGGGCCATGTTCAAATAGGCTTATACTTCAGAAAGAGGTGCTCCAGGTGAAATATATAGTGTGTATCTACTATATCAACACTACTTCTCTTCCAGAGAAGGTGTTCTTTTCCTGTGGAGTCTGAACTTAACAGCATTTCATCAACCACCGGAAAATCTTATCCGTTGGGAAAACTCTGTCTAATTTCAGATTCTTTTCTTTACTAGGAATTAAATCTGGTTACTTCAGTGCCTGCGGCCTTTGGCTTTTCCAGCATTGACAGACCGACATAAAATAGGGTGTTTTTAATATTGCACATGTTCTGTTGTATATTTGCAGATCAGGGACTGACAAGCTTACGCAGATCAGACTAACTGCAATTATATTTTTTTAGGCAGAACAAAGCAATAAATTATAGACATGGCGGAAACTGCAAAGTTTAGAGCCCAAATAACAGAAACAGGTAGGGAATGCGGGTTAGATGGCCTTGAGCTAGCTAACTATGTTTCAGATGCATTCGACAAAAGAGAAAGATTGCAAGCGGAATTGGCTCTCAAAGAAAAACAGCTTCAGGCTGAATTGGCTGAGAGGGAAAAACGACTTCAAGCAGAATTGGAGGAGAAAGAGAAACGACTACAGGCTGAAATAGAAGATAAGGAGAGAGAGCGTCAACATCAACTGGAGTTGAGGAGAATGGAGATGGAAGTGGAGATCCGGAGAATAGAGAAAGGGAGTGGTCCTACACCCTCAACCTCATCAGGATCGCCAGTGACAGAACCACCTCCTCACGTCTCTCACCTTAATTTAGGAGCTATGTCATTTCCTCTGGAACCCTTTAATGAACAGACTGACCACATCGAAGGATTTTTATCACGCTTCGAGGCAATGGCTGTCAGCTGTGGGCTTGAAGAAAGTAGATGGGCGACGAAGTTAGCGCAGGCCTTAAGATCCACGGCGTATGATGTGTTCTCGCGCCTCACTAGAGAGGAACAACAGAACTACACAACTAGTCGAAAGACTGAAGTCATACATACAAAGATGGACTTGCTTGGGAGGATTTGAGGAAAGTTTTGAAGGACTCCGTGAAATGATCATCATTGATCAGATCAAGGGGAAAATGCAGAACATCGTGACAACTGGAAAGATCGAGGGGAAGAGAGGCAGAGGTAGACCACGAGAAATGATGCTGGATGGATTGCGACGGTGGCATGGAGGAATATCAACGTTAAAGTTGATCTAGGAAACCAAAGACAGAGATCTGTGTAGAATCATGAACGCCTACGCCAGATGGCACGACACTTGACGATGATGATATGTACGTCTCCATTCCCACTAGATCATCATTTGAATTTGTTATATAGTGCTAGAGGACATTTATTGTTTGCAACATATAGAACAACCACTGTTGAATAAACATCAACAGGCAATTGACGTAAACATTAACATTTCGACAAACAGTTCACCATTGAATAAAACCAAGATCTGTTGTCTCACTCACACACACACACACACACACACACACACACACACACACACACACACACACACACACACACACACACACACGTATATATATATATATATATATATATATATAGTTAGTTAGTTAGTTAATTAGTTAATTAGTTAGTTAGTTAGTTAGTTAGTTAGTTAGTTAGTTAGTTAGTTAGTTAGTTAGTTAGTCATTCCTCTTCAGCCCAAGTCGGCGCATAGGGCAGAAGTCATGGCTCTCCATGTCTGGCGGTTCGCTGCTACCTGTTGTAGATCTTGGATGTTCACTTGGCCGTTTTTGAGCCTTCTCTGATGATGGTTCTACGCAGGGTCTCTCTTGGTCTTCCCCGTTTTCTTTGTCCTACTGGTGACCATATGAGGGCTAGGTAGGGGAGTCTTGTCTTGTCCATTCTGAGTACATGGCCGATGTAGTTCCAGCGGCGTTTTCCTATAAAATTTGATATTATCTCTGTGGCTAAGGGCTTGCGAACGCGGTTTGTGAGCCCGTATACCCGGGTTCGAAACTCAGCGGTGATACCTTTTTCGAAAAAGGTATAGGAGCCGGTCGTTCAGAAAGCAATGGCAAACTACTGAACGTAAAATTTGCCCAGGAATCACGAACAGCGAAAATGCTGGGGTTGACTGCAACGTCCTCTGAAGGACATGCAAGTTAATTTTCTTGCTTAGTCTATTGTCTTATTTGCGCATTCGGTTTGAAATCTGTCCACTGGATGTTTAGAATTCTTCTAAGACATTTGTTCTCAAAATTGTCTAATTTTTTAAATCTAAAGCTACCGTTGATTTCCAACTCTCACATCCATACGTTAGCACTGGAATCACACAAGAATTGAAGATATTAAGTTTCGTATGTTGGCTGAGTGTCTTAGACTTCCAGATGTTTGACAGTTTATTGAAGGCACCAGATGCCAGTGCGATTCTAGATAATATTTCTGGCGTTGAGTCCCCTGTAGATGTCATTTTGCTTCCTAGGTATGTGAAGCTGTTGACTTTTTCAAGAACATGGTTGCTTAATTTGGTGTCGTCTGGACTGTTGGTAAGGTCAATAGTTTTTGTTTTTGTGGTGTTAATTTGGAGACCAATTTGTCCTGAAACATTTTGAAGATGGTTTATTTTCTCTTGGGCATCTGAGTGTGTTGAACTCAAAAGCACTATGTCGTCGGTAGAGTCCAGGTCTTCTAGAATTTTGTCAACCCAAAGGATACCCCTATCTGTGTTGTTTGTGCATTTGCGCATGACCCAATCGATAGCTATTCCAAAGAGCATCGGTGACAAGACACAACCCTGTTTCATTCCTGTTTCCACTGAGAACCAGTCAGAGTTGCCTGATTCTATTCTCACGCAGCAACATGTCTCCTTACATAAAGATTTTATGATGTTGGTTTATTTGGTAGGAAAACCATAGATGTTAAGTAGATTCCAAAGTGAAGGACGGTGGATAGTATCGAAGGCTTTTTGAAAGTCGACAAAGTTAGTGATTAATTTTGACTGGAATTCTACAGAGTCTTCAATGATTATTCTGAGGGTGAAAATGTGGTCTATACGTGACCGTTTTGGTCTGAAGCCAGCTTGTTCTTCTCTGAGCCTTTCATCTATAGACTTTTTCAATCTCTCAAGTGACATGCTACAAAAATGTTTTCCTTGTACTGACAGTAGGGTGATACCACGCCAGTTATTGCAATCAGACATATCATCTTTTTTGGCAGTTTAAAAATTACACCATCCTTCCACTGTTGTGGTGGGGATTCGTTTTGCCAGATTTCATTGATCAGCTGTAACAAACGTTGTAAGGTATTCTCATCTGCTGCTTTGAGCATTTCTCCTGAGATTTCATCTTCACCAACAGCTTTGTCGTTCTTCAATTTTTTATGGCTGCTTTAATCTCTTCCATGGTGAATGACTCACAGGAGGCATCTAGTGGTGGCATACAGGTTGGAACACTGTCAGGACGCGGTCTATTTAATATTTCTTTGAAATGTTCTGCCCATCGTTGCTGGTCATCGGATAACAATAGTTTACCTTGTTTGTCTTTGATGGGTTTGTTTGGTGTAGGTGAGTGATTGCATAGTTCTTTCATGATGTGGAATACGGCTTTGTTGTTTCCAGTTTTGGCAGCCGATTCGGCGTCTGCGGACAAGCTGTGTATAAAGGTATGTTTATCTTTTCGTGCGCTTTATTTCACCTCTTTATCCAACATGGAGTAATTTTGATTATGGGTTCCATAAGAAGCTGTGTCTTTTGTAAAAAAGAAGTGTTAGTTTTGCTTGCTTTCTTTCTTGAATCTTCGTCCAGGTGTTATCGCTTAGCCTCTTCTTCTTCTGCTGTCTTTGAAAGTAGCCGACTGTGTTTGTTGCTGCATTTAGCAAGGCCTCTTTCAGGAAATTCCAATTTTCTTCAATGTTATTTTCACTATTCGCTTTGCTCGTTATACTTTCTTTGTTAGCGTAGGTGTTTTGTACCTCTGAGTTGAATGCGAGTTGGTGTTCTTTAGTCAGTAGGGACTGTGAGTTTATTTTCTTGATTCTTGGTGTTTTGTATAGTCTTAACCTTTAGTCTTAGCTCGGCTATGCAGAGATTATGATCGCTGCCAACATCTGCTCCTCTGTAAGCTCTGGCGTCTTTTACTAATGAACGGAACTTGTAACTAATGCAAGAATGGTCTATCTGATATTGTGTGATACTATCAGGCGAATTCCACGTGATTTTATGTATATCTTTATGCAGAAATAGAGAGTTTGCTATTATCAGATTTGCTATTTCACAGAATTTTAGCAGTCTCTCTCCATTTTGGTTCATGTCTCCTAGACCGTGAATTCCCATATATATATATATATATATATATATATATATATATATATATATATATATATATATATATATATATATATATATATATATATATATATATATATATATATATATATATAAAATGACCATACTGAATTTCAAGAACAGGCATGGGATGATATGCAATATCGGAAACACATTAAAATGTGATAACCCCATTGTCCCAAAAAATCAATGTTATTACAACTAACACAACCACCACTATTTGGTTCTACCACCATTGACACATTCATTGATTTTAAAAAAGAAACTATGGTATGAGTTCAAAAAAAGACAACATTAATAGTCAATCAGTACATCTTAACTAGACTAATTATTTAAGTCTTTAGTTGCATTCCTTTGCTTTCTTCTGATGATAGTTATTTATCTCTATGCCGAACAGATATTGTCCCTATCATTCGGGGACCAGAATAAATGCATTCGCAGTTGTGTTGCACACATATAATATCCACTGAAAATGTACTCCAGAGAACATAATAATCCCTATTATCGAGGGATCGAAATAGAACATAATCCCCATCCTCCAAGGGCTGAATGCATGAATAATCTGTTGCGAGTGGGCTCTGTGTCCTAGTGAAATTGAGGCCTAGGTCAGTTTTTAAGGAGGTCCACTTCGGCCGGGCAGAAGGTAATTCCCTACACCATTGCAGATAATGAAAAAGATGCCTACCGTCCAGCAGCTCAGCTTGTTAATATCAGAATCTCAATTATTTTTCACAAGGCTTGATCACACACCCGGTCACCAGTCTATAAGCCATCCCACACTTAATGATAGGACATTCAGGCCGACATGGGACTAGCATAGATCATTCGTTGCTATCTAGTCCAGTGTAGGAACATACAATTCTGAGAGTCACTTATTGGTATCATCTATGACTATGTCCAGGATTGATTTGCACAGACATGGATCAGAATAATATTTCCAGCACACAAACTGGGAGTCGCAGACAGTCAAATAATTCTTTCTGCTGTGTATGTATACACATTCACTCCACTAATTTCTTTCAGTGTCGTTGAGTGGTATTCAGGTCTGGGACCTTGTGTTGAGCTTGCTTATTTCATGGTCTTTCAGTGTCTTTCCATTTGTGTTTATACTAGGGCCTGGTGTTGACTTTGCTGCTGTACGACTGGTCGACGGTTAATACATTTCAGTATTCTTTGAACTCGGGAATCCACCATGCAGTTTAAGAGTCCTTATTGCTGTTAGTTTTGTTAAAATTTGGATTGTCCTGTAGCTTTGTCGAACTTGCTGATTGATGGTGCGTCAGGCGGTACCTCTCAGAAGTAAAGGCAGACGATACTCTGGTGTCTGTGTACTCTGTATCTCTGTTTATCTTGATAGATATTTAGATATGGAAGTCCGTCCTGGATATTCAAACATAAGTAGGATATCAATCGCGTTGTGTCAATCATCTTCGTCCATGTCTTTTACTGGCTAAGGCAGCTAATATTGCAGAAGTCAAAATTTGATTCTTAGGTCTAGACAATATGTATAGGACCGTTTGTCCTGTATCACTTACTACCGGCTGTTGACCCAGCATCCGGTTTGGTGATACCATTCAAAAACCGCAACCTGCCTTTCGAGAGCTAGGCTCCAGAGATTGATATATTTTGAGCTGTTATTGCCATCCACAACGGCGAGGCTTAAAGTGTGCGTACTTTTTCGCCTTAAATGTATACCAACTCTTTGTTAAATCAAGCGCCAGTCTGGTCGGTTACTCGACCAATCATTGGCTTTCTATTTGAACTTAGATGACGTCACAGAGGTCAGGTCTAGCATTGCCTCTCTCCCCCTAAGTATGATATTTAAAAAGTCAATACTAGGGATTTGTAGTGACGCTACAATTATATTACATGTCTCACCCCTTTTGAGCCAGTCGTTTCGGTGAAGAAAATTGGTCTATCAGTCTCTACAAATTCCGACTTTCCATTGACGCACGCTGCTCTCCTTCTAGCTCTACATTTCTTTGCTATGTTAGAATAATTTCTCAGGGCCACATTCATTTTTCTTCTAGTCAAGACAACTGGACATAACCTTGTAGGCTTATTTTCCCCTCTTTTAAAGAGTGTAGTCCCCTTTCCATTGTTGTCCGCTATTGCATGAAATGTGCGTAGTAATCTGAGAATTTGCTACATGAAGGACATGTTTGTCTGCAATCAAACCGACTTTCTGAAGCAATTGAAATATCATCCTTAAGCTTGTAATAGCAAGATGATAATTTTATATGAGATCATTTGCTGAATTTCTTTTCCCAATATATTTAGTCTAGCATTAGGATTTGGATAAAGTTTAACATATAAATCCTGGCTTGTCAATGAGTACTCCTACGTAGGTTAAACAAACATCTTACAACTGCATTTTGCTGATTCTGGGTTTGTGCGACCACTGCCCTAAGATTATTTTTCCCAGCAGAAAGCCTCTACTCTCCTTGTATTTCCCTATGTCCACGTTTGTAGCTATTGCCAATGTCATTATGACTAGTTGGGATAAATACCAGCTTTATTTCTCTCATTAGAACTCTCTATATTGAGATTTCATGTTAAGACAGCATGTAATTCTCCGTCTACTGACAGCCTATTTAAAAATCGCCCGTCTTTATTTTCTCTACTTTGTTTTAACTCCAGACTTAAATCTACATCGACATTCGTCCTCTCTACCTGATCACCTGTCTACGTTTTAAAGGAAGCTTTCAGTGGTCCCTATTTGTCATCCAACAGCATCAGTGCTGGGTTATTCCAGTCCAGTAATGGGGACTTCCGACATCACTAATAACTACCGGTTAGAGTTGTAACCCTTCTCTGCGGGTTTTCCTGGAGTTAATTTCCTCAAAATGTAAACAAGGGTCCCATTTAATTTGACCAGATGTCCGTTCTGAGCCGAATTCTTACGGAGAATATGAATCTGTCCTGATGAAGGTAGTTCAAAGCTTGCTTTATCTGTTTTTCCTTCGAACTGAGATCTAATTTTCAGCTAGAATCCTTATTATTAATTCCAACCTGACTATTCCAATTTATATAATCTGTCCATCGAGGAAGCAAAGTCCTTTTAAGGTTCCTTTTAATAGTCTTCCAGACAATCAAGTTGTTGGTACACTCCCGGTTGATTTTATGGGTTACTGTCCTTGTAAGCTCTTAAAATTGTAGTACATATGTATATCCCTCTCTCCTGGTGTTTCCTGATTTAATTCCTCAAGAAAACAGGTAAAGGTACTCTTAAGTTTCTCTCCAGTTTTGTTTCCATCCGTTTAATACATGGAAACTTTGGATTTGTCGAGATTGAAAGAGGCTTCTTCTCTGAACTGATACATATTTTACAAGCTGGATTCCTGAGTGGAATTTATAATCTAGTAATCATCAAGCAAATTTTCAGCTGGATGCTCCGAATCGCTTGGTTTAACTCTTTCAGTGCCAAACAAAAATTTGTTCCTGACCAAACAGAAATTCATGGCAGAAAATTGGAAGTACGGGTGTGTCACAATAATGCTTTTAAAATGATTAAAATGGTAGCAGATCTATTGTATTATATATCAAATTAAAGGGGATTGCACAAGGAACATGCAGTGTTAATAATTAATTGATAGGTTAGACATATTATGACAATAATGAGAGGTTTAGTAATATCACTTCCAATTAAAAAGGTAAAAGGTATTTAAAAATCTCACTTACCAAGGCGTTATTTATAATCCACTGCAGCTAAACCAGTTAAATTTGCTGAATATTATTACACACGCCAATTTTGTTCAATAATATCACAAGAATTGCACCACAACACCAATAAAACATACAGAAAACATAATATTTTGAAGCATATAATTTTCACACAAAATGAAAAATGTCAGAAACACACCACTCAGAGTGTACCGAGAAGAAGAACATGAACACTATTTTCTATTTAGTTATGATTATTATTCTTTTAAATTTAATTATTTAAATACTCCTTAACACTGCTATAGGCCATATTTAGCTGTGTTTACTTCTATTATAAGTATTAGGCGTATACCTCTCTTTCCATGTCAAGAGGTCCGTCGTTTTATAAACAACAGCTATTTCAAGAGTAATTTAGTTAATTTGCTGCTTGACACAAACTCTTTTGTACCAAACTAAGATTGGTTGTTGTCTAGGGTCTAATACTTCAACTAACGCAATGTAGAGTGGAAGCTGAGCTTGCCACCTATCTCACACCACCAGTCCCAACTGCAGCACACATCCGCGAGTCAATTAACAAGAGTTAATATGCGCACATCAATTTCTTTTAATGACGAAGGAAAACGGACACACGTAACATATAAATCCAGGAACAATAATTCTCTCAGAATATATTCTTCACAAATGAACACTTCGAATAACACTGCCTCTCAAGGAGTACTAAATCTCCTCCAACACGACAGGTATACTAGCCTCTCTCCAGGCTCGAATTCACTCCATCCACCCTCACTGGATCTAAGCCTCCGTTAACTATCCGACCCTCTCAAGGGCTAGGCTTCAATTCACTATGTCTGCTGATAACCGGGCTCAGTCTTTAATCCTTAGTCTCAGAATTCCCATCACTGAAAACCCACAGGGCAGAGGTCTATCACTAACTCCTCTATCATTCACTTTGCAGACCACGGACCTACACTTGTCTCGTCCCGACACTCAACTTTCCATCCGACCCTCTCGGGATCTCGACTTCAACTGTCCCCCGTCAATGCTTTTCCCTGTCTTTTTAACCCTTCTTGCAGCCCTCCCTAGGCTCCACACAACACTACCCCCAGCCTAACTGTCTCTCTCTCCCACACCTTTCCCCGTTTATCATCTTATATTTTCTTTCCGGTGAATGCCCTTTCACCCCGTGAGCTTGTTTACATTTTACGGACACTCACCTTAATGTCAATGACACCAGGCATGTGTCACTGCTCCTATTCCACTGATTAATATAAGTGTTTTTGGAGTTCATTTCTGTCAGTATGGGCATGCTTTAACATATTGAATGCTTGCATATATTATCCAAACCCAAAATGATATTTAGAAATCTTTTTCGACTTGCGATTGGTTTCTGATTCATCCACCTATTGGTAGGCTTCGAGCTGTCTCTAGAATTCGATGCTCGGTTATATAAAGGAAGTACTTTGAGCTACGCGCACTCTTTTGTCCTTCTTCTCTGCCTTTCATTCCTCCCTTAGGAGAAGATTAATGTGCGTTAGGCAAGTTTATGAAGTAAGCCACTTGTAAGCTAGTTGCTGACCGAGCTGTGTCACTCCTCTTAGTTAGGATAAACTGGAAACTGTCGATGCTACGGAGCCATTTCCTGGATGCTTAATCTCATAATGGAGATTAGCGCAAGTTTCGGTATCTCCCGAAGTTTATTCGACATCCCAATTTCTTCAGGGTAATTCTTGTTTTGTTTCGCCTGTGACATACCTATACGGTCTTTTTCCGCTACGAATGTTAATAGAATTGGGCGGCTAATTTAAAGAACCCTGGTATTCAATTTGTTTACTCAGTGAATTGATCAGGTTCACTTTTGAGATTGTACAAACTGAATAATTTAATATAACTGGCCTGTGCCTTTTTCAACACATGGGCAGTCTATGAGTCTGTTACAAGTAACTACTCATATCACTGGTAGTGCAGAATAAGTGTCTGTATAGCTGTTCTTCAAAAGTAGCCACCAGTTATTCACTTTCCTTACTTCCGGTGTTGTCGATCAGGTTATGTTATATGAAAGCGGATAAAATTATGGTTATTATGTAGCTGTTATTGCCCTCCCCAGCGAGGAGGCTTAAAGTGTGCGTCCTTTATCAAGC
Organism: Cepaea nemoralis; assembly: GCA_014155875.1. Taxonomy (NCBI): domain Eukaryota; kingdom Metazoa; phylum Mollusca; class Gastropoda; order Stylommatophora; family Helicidae; genus Cepaea; species Cepaea nemoralis. The sequence goes on along the minus strand of JACEFZ010027569.1, from coordinate 53,168 downwards.
ACCAGTCTGTTTGGTTACTCGACCAATCATTGGCTTTCTGTTTGACCTTAGATGCCGTCACAGACGTCAAGGCTAGCGCCGCCTCTCTCCCCACTAAGTATGATATTTAAATATCAATACTAGGGATTTGTAGAGAAGTTACAATTATATGACATCAACATTTGAACCGAACATAATTAACTCAAAGTGACCACAGTGTTGACTGTGATACGGATCATTCGTTGGTTGTTCCAGGAGTTAGACCAAAGAGAATATACACAGTTAAACACAAATCTAACCCCAGTGTTAATGTTATTAACACCCACGAACCTGATAAGTGCTTTGAGTTCCAACAGCAACTTGAAGATGCTTTCACTGATACATCAGAAATTTGTACAGCAAGTGTAAAGTGGGATAACATTAAGGAAACTCTTTCAAAAACAGCGGTAGAGTCTTACGGCACTGTGGATCACTAGAGGCAGGACTGGTCTGCGGCAAACAGTCAGATACTGCAGCCCTTGATTGATAAAAATAGAATAAATCTTTTAAGAAACAAGGAAAGAACAACGCGTAAAACTCTCTTTCAGCTGAAGCAAGCTAGGAAAGATGTGCAAACGGCGGCCAGGCAGCTCGCAAATGACTATCGAATCAAGTTATGTGAGTCCATTCAAAATGCAAGTAATAGGGAAAACATCAGAAGCATGTATGAAGGGATAAAGAAATCCTTTAGTGCAATGATCAAAAGAAGTGCACCACTGAAAACCTTGACTGGAGACATCATCACTGATAAGAGACAGCAGATGGATAGATGGGTAGAGCACTATATGGAGCTGGGAGTCTCTGTGGCGAAGTGGTCAAGCCGTTTGACTCATGCTCCGAAGGTTGTGGGATCGATTCCGGGCCGCGTCCTTCGGTTTACGAGTTAAATGTTTCGGAGACTCCTGTGGGTCGTCGCTTAAAGCTACGGAGTTCGTTCTTTGTGCGACGCATTCAGCGCTGCGGAAAGAGACCGAGCTATATGGGATAAAAACACGGTGCAATGAAGTGGACCCTGTCGACATTTAAGCGACTTTTTAAGCGACTATATGGAGCTTTACATAAGTGATACCAAATTAGCGGAAGATACCTTCAACGCCATAGAGGCTGTCACGGGATACTGTGAGTTAATGATTCCCTGATGAACTTTAATAGTAAGATTAATTGCAATGTAGGAGGAGGGTTAACAATCGAGTACTTCAGTCTGAGATGAGGATAAATTAAAGATCATTGACCGACAGGTATAAAAATAGGATACATTGTGAGGAGTCATTGACCAGCGATGTTAACGGACAGAACGACGCGGAGACTTCGACAACGGGGGAACACAAGAAGACGGTGATCCAAAAGTTAAACTCTTTGATCTGCGACGAGTGGTGAACGAGGGGACCAGCGGAAGAACGGAGCGAACACGAGACAGAGCGCCACTAACGAATACGTGACTTCACAGACTTTTGATGTGGGGACTTACGGCAAATTTGATTGTGGATCAAAAACAACGGAGGATTGGACACTCGGTATAAATGGGTGGAAAACTTGTTTTGAAGTTAGTGTGTGTTCCCAAACTGGGCAGAGATATCTATGCATCCTGTGTGTGGAAAGAAATTATAGTCCCTGATTGTTTACGGCGATGGGATATTAGTGCATATGTGCTTATATATATATATTTCAATTCATGGATGAACATAGAAGTGATAAGGTAATCTAACCTTGGCGTAATAGTTTAGCATAGGGAAATAGGTGTTTGTGCTTAGCGTTTACCATTGCTTTCTATTAGTGAATAGTTTAGACTTTAGTGAATTCATCTGTCTTATGTCAGAGTATCTTTCGGAAGCTTTTTCATTACGGCTGGAGAAAGGCACTCACATAAGAAATAGTATGAAGCAGACTCATATCACCTGATTAAATATATATCCCACAGGTTCCAATACACCTCCTGACATATCAGAGAAGATAGACAGTATCGTCTCTTGTACAGAGAAAGCATTGTTGCTAAACCAGGGAAAGAACTTTCTATTTATAAAGGCATTTCACTTGTGCAGGGAAAGTTGTCACTAGAGCAAATTCAACATAGCCATTCACTAATCGTGGGCTGACATACGAATGGCCAGTAACAGGTTTTTGTGAAAACCATTGAAAGAACTTTCAGTTTATACAAGCAGAGCGAAATAGGCTAAAATATATTTTAATTGGGTATTCACCTAAAAGAAACATTGAAGAACCACAGAACGTTTGTAAATGTATTCAAAAAACTGATAGACAGTGCTGGACAGTAGTGATGTGTTTTCCATGATGGATTTATTAACTAAATAATAATCAAAGAAAACTCGGTCTAGGCATAAGACTTACCGTGATCACATTAATCTACGGTGATCCAGTGGTGAACAGTTTTTCCTCCAATAACGGATTTACCTCCAGACTCAAGCAGAACGGAGAATCCAGGGTGAGAGCTGTCCATTTCTATGTTTAATGTCCTGTGGTTTGGCCGTATGACGATGCGAGATGCGATACGGAGACTAAACAGTCAGAGTCCTATCTTGCACCCACAATAGAAGACACTACCAACTATATATACACAGTCCATACATACACCAGCCATAGTTGTAATTAATAAATATTTTATTAATTGTTGAAGGAAACTGTTGTCGGAGTATGTGATGAGGGAATAAGAGAGAGAGAGAGAGAGAGAGAGAGAGAGAGAGAGAGAGAGAGAGAGAGAGAGAGAGAGAGAGAGAGAGAGAGAGAAAGAGAGATATATGGAATAGAAGACAGAAGGGAGGAGTGTAGACGGAAGTCTGGCAATAATCCCAAAGTATAATAAACTAAAGGTGTGCTTGTTGATTATACGTTCCTCCCGGGACGACAAGCGACAGAGGCCCTGCCAACTCTTGACCACCTGGCACGCCTCCCACTATAACAGAAGTTAAGTGTGCTATTAATGAACTTGCATCTGGCAAGGCTCCAGGTAAGGATGGGATTCCAATAGAGGTTATCAGGAGTGAACAAGACACACTAACTCTACAGATCCACCAGCTAATAGAGCTATGCTGGCGATAAGGACAAGTCCCACAGGATTTCAAAGATTCAAACATCATAACACTGTACAAGAACAAGGGCGATCGGAGCGACTGAAACAACTATGGGGCTATCACACTTCGGTGTATTGTTGGGAAAGTATTGGCCAGAATTGTTCTGCGCAGACTTCAAGTCCTAGGAGATCAAGTCTAACCCGAATCACAGTGTTGCTTCCGACAGAACAGGTCTACCATTGATATGATATTCTCATTGCGACAAATGCAAGAAAAATGCCGTGGACAGAATCAGCCACTTTGTGTTGCCCTCATCGACCTCACAAAGGCATTTGGTTTGGTCAGTCTGTTCAAGGCACTAAAGAAGATTGGCTGCCCAGTAACTCTTCTGTCCATTGTGGAATCGTTCCACACAGGCATGAAGGGTATAATCAAATTTGATGGTGCATCAGAAGAGTTTGAAATCAAGAGTGGTTTAAGCTAGGTTGTGTACTAGCTCCCACCCTCTTTGGAATATACTTTTCACTTCTACTGAAATATTCCTTTCGTGATCAGGATGGTGGTATATACATTCACTCACGCTCAGATGGCGGCCTCTACAATGCTCAGAGAATGAAGGCCAAAACCAAAATTAGGAGGGTACTGATCAGAGAATTGCTTTTTGCACATGATGCAGCAATTACCACCCGCTCTGAGGAAGAATTACAACGTCTACTATCTGCATTCTCCAATGCTTGTACTGAATTTGATTTAACAATTAGCAAAAAGAAGACACAGATTATATCATAAGGTGCAAAGGTGCACATGGGGTACCATCAGTCTTTATTGACGACGACGAAATAGTAGACCATTTTACATATCTAGGACCAGAGGTAAATAGCAAATTCTCCCTAGATCAGGAAATCAACAGCAGGATTGGTAAGGCACCAACAACAATGAATAGGTTAAGAAAAAGAGTCTGGGAGAACAGGAAGCTCACTGCCAAAACCAAATTCCTTGTCTATCAAGCCTGTATCCTTAGTACTCATTTTTATGGCAGTGAAGCCTGGACAACTTACTCACACCAAGTGAAACGTTTAAACAGCTTTCATATGCGGTGTCTTGAAGAATACTTGGTATTACGTGGCAAGTCAAAATCACAAATACTGAAGTATTGGAAAGATCAGTTTGTGTGACGGTATATTCCATGCTCAGTCTTCGTAGACTTAGATGGATATGACACGTTAGGAGGATGGATGATGGTAGAATACCAAAGGACATTTTTTTTGGTGAATTAAAGGTGGGTAGGAGATCTCAGGGTCGGCCTCTACAACGACACAAAGATGTGTGTAAGCGGGACATGATTTATACAGGCATTGATAATTGACAGTGGGAACATGTCGCAGCTGAACGGTTTGAATGGAGGGCAAATATTAGAAATGGAATAAAGACAAAGGAGAAAATTATTGCAGATAAGTCACACACCGAGCGTGTGAGACGCGAGATGGTGCATGATGGTGAAAATGGCCATGTGTTCACATGCATCCACTGTGGACGAACATTTACAGCGCGAATTGGCCTTAACAGTCACATTCGCCACCACGATGGGTTGTAGTTATTAAGCCGTTTTGAAGCACAATGTAACAAACTATCGTCTGTCAAGACGGCAAGGTGGCAATATAAGTGTAAAAGAACTGGGCTACTAATTTACCTGTAAATTTTAGTGCAGAATACAAGAGATAACGAAAGTACTTTTAAAAAGATGAAGTAGTTTACTTTAGTAAATTATCATTCTTTGATCTTTCCAGTTACTTGATGTGACTCAAAAGCTGACAGATCTGTCTGTCACCGTCGCGACGATGTGTGCTAAGACGAGCGGTAAGTGCATTTTGTGATGTTACGCATTGAGATAGTGAATCTGTGATGATAACGGCCAGGTACCTTTGACTCCTGCGAAAAATAGAGAGGGATAACAAACAAAGACACTGTGCATAAATCTTACAATGAACACAAACCCAGTTAAAATAAATCATAATACGGGAAATAGCAAAAATAATAATATTAGATTAATGTTTCATCTTTAATAATGAAATGTTGTTTAGATCAGTTTGTGTTGTTCCAGAAGAAGATCATTAGGATAGAAAAGTCGTACTTATTGTGTTATGTTTCAGGTTTATATTTTCATGATTACTTTACATTAATGATTAATGTAAAGTCATCATGAAAATATAAACCTGAAACATAACACAATAAGTACGACTTTTTTTATCCTAATGATCTTCTTCTGGAACAACACAAACTGATCTAAACAACATTTCATTATATAAAGATGAAACTGGGAAAGTTAATAACAAGCCATGTACTAGATAGGCAAACATTATACCCAAAACCAGTTTAAACTATTTGACTAGGAATCTGGATAACAGGTGCTGTACAACCAGATATATTTTCTCTAAGAAAATGTTGATTAATATTTGCAAGGATAATCGCGTTAATAAATAATGTATATATAGATCTTAACCTTAATCTAATAAAATAATTTTTACATCCACGCGATCAGTCAGATGATTATTCGTTTTTATTGTACATGACAGGACAAGTTATTATCTTAAAGTAGGAAACAACAGATTCAGTAATCACATGTTCACAATGCTAAAGATAGGACTCTATAGGAATGTGTACATGCTGGCTAGATCACCCATTGAAAAACACAGACAGAACAACATTGTGTCGAATACTGATCATGATGGCCGGATATATCGCTGGATGAAACAACCTCCAATGTCAGGCTGTCCGGAAACCTGAATGGTAAGTCAGCGCAGTTCACCAGGAATCAAATTTTCAGACATTGACTTATTCCAAGCTAACAAACCGACAAACAAGAAGCAGTAAAACTATGGTTTGTCATTCACAGTCTCATTACAGCGTGTACACTATGAACAGAACCGAGCGCTAACAGAACATAGTTTGTGTACACAGAGATACGAAACCCGGAGACAAATCGACACATCTGATTTTTAAATCTAGATATAATGGCAATTCACGAGGACACTTACGAAAATCTTTCATACTGGACACCACGAAGACAACATTTGTAAACGCAGCTAAATTCCACATTTGACGGTCGCTTCTACATTTTTAGTTTTCTGACTTCTCATTGCACTCTCACTTCGTCTATGACGACGCGGTAGCGAAAGCAATTGGCAATCCCACATACTGCGTTCCATATCAGCTGCAAGCTTTTTGGAAGCAGACCGTCTTGTGTTGATATTTACAAGCTGGGATTAATTAGACATCCTGGAAAAGATAGCAACTAACATTTTTCACGTGCCGTCTAGATTATTCTACCTGAGGCGGTGGCAGGTAACTGACTTTCATGTTAAAATATGAACATTCAACCCCTCCTCCCTCCTCCTCCCCCACTCCTCCTCTAGTGCGATCACTTGCTATACAGTCATGCTTATGGCAATTATTTTGTATTACAAAAACTAATATTGACATATAGATGAGAATTCCGGAACATGCAAACACAGTCCAAGATGAGTAATTAATTGGGATTTATTTTAAATCCTGCCCCTCATTTGTATCTTCACATTGGAAAAAGTGGTGCTTGGGTAGGGGTGCTTGCATGTTCCAATGGTTCAAAGAGCAACACCGACGGCATCGAAACTGCTGCTGTATTCTAATGTCCCGCTATGTCGGACAGGTCACAGGATTGAGACCAAACTAAGACAGATATAAACCTGTTGCCTTGCATGTGGGCTGGTAGTTACTCCCATGTCGGACAGGTTGTTAAAAATGTTATTGACATGCTATTGACCACATTATCCATCGAGTGCTGATAGACCTATAAAAACGGGCTTGGTAGAATATACCCAATGTCACTGGTCGCTAGAGTATTTCTAACTATAATAGGCAGAAACCCCTACTCAAGTATTAGCCTAAAGTCTCTATTAATTTTGGCTAATTTTCAGAAGGATAACTAAAGGGATCGTTCCGACAGAAGAGGATGGGATTCACTTGGGAGACAAATGGCAGATTGTGAAAAACACTTATGTATGTAGGAAGACTTAACACGATTGTCTAGTTTATCTGGCCAGGTGCTTTTGTCAGAAATAATATCCCCCTGTTAAGTATTACACTTGCACACACTCACTCGCACACCTTGCGTTCCAAGAATCAAGAGTGGAGTACATGGGTGTCGCAACAAAACAAATGTATAATCTTTTAATGAAGGAACACATTTTTTAAAGTTTTTAGTTGAAACAGTGAACTAGAAAAAATATGTGTTATTTGGATACCAAACGATGCCTATATTTATGTAACTACCATCATCTGCACACAGATGCAGACACAGACACTCATAGACGATGCGTTGATACAAGGTCACCTGGGGTGTTTTTGATCCCATCTAGGGCTACATCTCAACTGAGCCCTATTGTTTCGGTATGGGAGTCGAGATACAAACAGTTACTCCATGCTCCTCGGGATTCTGAGTTCACTGTCCCATTATATATTTAATCAGCATCTCTGTAACCTTCCACTTGTTACATCCGTGTGCTATGATGTGGATCCTTCGACTAAAGTAAATTAACACATCTTGGTCTGTGACTGTCTCTTTTCCCACTGATCTTTCCAGTTGTTACTATATTCTACAATGCCTCTATTCACATCACATGACCAAAGAATATTGTGTTTATTTTCTATCACGATTTTTACTTACACAATAACAATCGATTTTACTTCTAATTGTTTAGATCATGGAGCTGTTGGATTCAACGCTGAAAAACATTTTCGATACGGCGATAAAGAATTATCTGTTTTAGGAACGTTTAAGCCACCCACATTCATTGCAGGATGCCAGTTCAACTCAAACACAGGAATTTTTACAGCTGCTTCGGAAGGAATTTATCTGGCATATGTCAGCATGTGTCTTTACACGGATGGTTACTCTTGTGTTTACTTGGTTTGCGAATATACAGAGTTCGATGAGTATGAGGGTCTACATGAGGACGAAGCTAAGATTTGTTTGGTTGAGGCTGAAAGAAAACATTCTACTGAGTGCAGCTTAGGCATTATTAAAATGGAGGCAGGGGACACATTGTTTATCCGCACGTCTGAAGATTATAATGTCAACTGCCGGATTCAGTTTTTATGTTTTAGAATCGGTTGATGGAAAGATAGTAAAGTATGAAAGAAAATATGTATTTTTAGATACTGCGGATAAACAATAAACGGAAACTCACAATCTAAACCTCATATAATACATTTATTCATTGGGTGCGGCCTGTTGACACAGAGAAATAAACAATGTGTTGCACAATTTATTGCCTGGCATATTTCGCTGCATCTCGTCAGGTGCGTGTTGCTACAGTTATATATCACATCATGTTCATTTTTTTAAACGTGTCTTGAAGCAGTATCTGGCTGTGAGTCTGTGACGTGATATGGACATTATATTTTGTAGGCCTGAATGCACAGAGGAATAAGTGGTTAGCCTTTCCTTCACTTAGAAACGAGTGCATGCCTCGATCACGTGTTCGTCCGCCCTCATAACAATATCAGCGCAGTTCCCTATCAACTTCGCTATGTGCCGACTATGAAGTTAATAGATGAATGATATAATGGCTGAAATGGGTAACAAACATGGTCACTGATACTGTTCGAAAGTGAAGCATTTGTTATCGCCACGGTAACTTCACATTCACTAAAGTCTTTCTGTCTTCGAAACACAGGTTTTAAACACTTAATGACCGAAGCTGCAACATATTTTAGTATGATTTTCGGTACCGAGTCGGAAAGATTGTTTCTACACCAAGAGCAACCCGACAGATCCTTTTTTCAGAGTTCAGAAGATCTTAACGTCAATGCCTAGGACTTTAGAATTAGAACTACATCTTCCAATGAATTCACCAACCAACCAATCAGTACCTCACATGGGCGCTAAGAGTCTGTATTTCTTTTTTTCTTTTTTTTTTGTCGCTAAATCTGTAATTGTTGTCGTTTTGTTTCATGTTGTATTTTCAGATACTGTTGTAACGATTATTTTTTAAAACGATGAATATATTTCTATGTCAAGCACTATCAGGTCCTGTGAAAATAATCCGCATACTATTTACATGATGATACATAAAAATATTTATATGCCTTTACTACCAATTCATGTGAATGTATTTATCATACTATTTAAGAGATGATGATGGTGATGATGATGATGATGATGATGATGATGATGATGATGATGATGATGATGATGATGAATGACGCTATTTCTATGCTATACACTATCAATACATCTGAAAATACTTCCAACTCTATTTACAAGGCCTCAAAGGTTCCTAAACATTGATATTCCTAGTATGACGTATAACTCAAACGAATCAACAATTGTGTCTCTTCATTATATGAATAACGAAGTCACAAACAAAAGATTGCACAATGTCTTGTCTAGCATATTTTGCTGCATCTCGTCAGGTACATTTTGCATAATTCGCACAACATAAACTAAAGCAATCAGAGACGTCTTTATATGTTTGTAATATGCTCGTACTAGTAAACAGAGTATTCGTAACTCATTTAACGGAGAGACGGACAAGTAGATATATCCACGATACCTCACATTGATGATGATACGTTAGTAACATAAACACAAATGAGGAAAATCACATACGAGGAATAGTCATTAAGTAACAGAAATTGTATTATAAGGTGTATCGATGATTATGGAACACAGAAATTTCATTATAAAGTGCATCGATGACTGTGGACAACGGACAATCTTATTTCAGCACACAAACTGGCTCTTAAGCAAGCAAGCAAGTGTGGGTCGTGAAGACAGAGCGGTAGTGCGCCTGCTTAATAGCGATTGCAAACATGGCTGCCTCAGTGTCGACTTGCACTGTAGAAGAAAAATGAGACGTTATTTGTCTGTTGTGGTCAAGGGGCATTAAACCTTGTGAAATCTACAGAAGAATGGTTACTCAGTATGTAGACAGTTGTTTCAGTCAGGGGAGAGTGTATGAATTGGTACAAAGATTTCAAAATGCATGACAAAACGTCATTGATGAACATCGTAGTGGAGACCTGTAAGTGGTGACACTGTGAAACGGCATACCGACCAGCTATTCCATGACAACAGGTTATAGATTAATAATGAAATAGCCGTGGGTTTAAGCATGAGTCACGGTACTGCGTACACAATTGTCCATGAAGGCCTCAGTTATAGGGACGTGTGACAGATGTCGCGGAATTCGATGGAGTTGTCGATAGATGAAAGACTGTCGCGCCATTAGTCTATAGGCAGCCGCCATCCTTTGCTGTTGGAGACAGACTGTCCTAATGGGAGTCGGCAAGATCTTTTGTTGTGGGGGAAAGAATCTCCAGATCACAGGCCGCAAGACTTTTGAAGTACCGGAAACAATTCTCCAGAGTAAAGTGGGACATCGAGTCGGAAAAGGAGAGAAAAAAATAGCTTCTCGACGCCTAGTGTCTAGTCAGATTTGTGACGTCATTCAGACACATTATTAAAACAGTCTGGACAAACAACTTTGGCGGGAGTCGACCAAATGTTGTGAGGCAACAAGTACGTATGTGATGTTCCTGTTTTGATTATGGAGACAGACTACAGTGTCTTATGTTGATTTACATCGGCGGACATTTATACATTGTGTGATTTAGTAGTCTCGATTTCAAACAGGAATAAATAAATGGTATTTAATTAATTTAATTAAATTAATTAATTTAATTAATTTAATTGCCGGTCTCTCTGGCTGAGGGGTTACAACACTTTCTCTCTGTAATTCCGTTTATCACGCAGAGTCTCGTAGCGGGGCGAGAGCTGAGGCGGTTCGACCCCCGCTCGTGACTTGCGGGTTACTGAGCCGGCCGCTCAGAAAGCAATGGCAAACTATGAGCGTAATCTTGCCAAGAGATCAACAGACAGCTGAAAGATGCTGCTGTTGACAGCGATGTCCTGTAAAGGATATGCGAAATTTTTTTTTTTATTAATTAGACCAAAATTAGATGATTCTTAGGAGTCGAGCGTAGTAATGTGCGTTGTGAAAACTTATTATAGGAGCGTCGGCAGCAGTAGGCTATCGCGTTGCTTACACTAGCTAGTGTGAGACATCAATTAACTCAGTGAGTTAAGAACAAGGTGGAGGAATGATGTTCGGGAAGATTGGGAATGGTTGGGGGGATAAAGGAAATGTAAAATGGTAGGATCTTCCAGTAGGGTATCTACTGGGTTTCTGCACTTTTCCTTTTGTCTTTCCTTGTCTTACCATGACTCAGACCGATGTGATGAGCTCCTCTGCCTTATGACAGAGTTTAGTTCTCTGTTATATATCTGAGTGCGGCCGTCGGCCTACACTCACCTAATAAAAGTCAGAATCGGGGTGCTCTCACCAGGTGGTTCTCTCTTCAACAGGTTCCACTATGTTTTCCAAAAAGCTAGCAGGCAAGTCATAGAAGAAGATTATGGCTCGATCATTGCAGGCAGTTTTTACTCAGCGGCTTTTGCACTGGGCCCATAACCCACAGGGACTGCAAGAACCTGGCTTCTGCTGAGCAGGAACCGACGATAATCTAAGAGTGATTCCTCAGTAGTAGATCTCATCATAGTGGAGTGAAGATACTTACAATACCACCAGTAACAGGAACAATAGTAGTTATATAGAGAAATTGACAATTAACATTGCGCTTTCCAAATGGTGAATTCCTGCGAGAACATAACACTTAACATTGTGTTTTTCCAATTGGTGAATTCCTGTGAGAAATTAACAACTAACATTTTGTTTCAAAGTGACATTAAACATTATTTTACTGTACAATGGTTATCAGATCACAGAACTTTTAGTGACATATTAGTTGCACTGTGTGTGCAGGATTCATGGTCCGTGTTGGAATACATCCACCATTGGTGACCAGGCATCCGGACTATCCAAGAGCCATTGAAGGAAGTCAACACCTGGCCGGAGAGACGCATCATTTGGTGAGGTCCTTCTGTACTTGATCTATGGTGCTGATGTGTGGCCGATACTGTTATGAAAGCAGACTTTGATCCTGAGCTGTTCGGTCTGATTCTGCATACACACTTGACTATACGACAGACATTCTACACATACACGTTGCACACATTGGCACTTTTCTTTATTAAATTAATTTGTCATTTTGTTAGAAGCTAGAGTTGTGTAGTCATCATCATCAAGTGCCGTGCCGGCTGGCGTAGGCGTTCATGGCTCTCCATAGATCTCGGTCTTTGGTTTTCTGGATCAACTCTGCTGCTGATATTCCTCCATGCCACCGTCTCAATCCATCCAGCATCACTTCTCTTGGTCTACCTCTGCCTCTCTTCCCCTCAATCTTTCCAGTTGTTACGATGTTCTCCAATGCCTCTCTTCTCATCACATGACCGAGGAAAGCTGTTTGTCTCTGTCTTATTGTTGTATATAATGTTCTAGTTTCGTTAGCCTGTTTCAGGCAGTCGTCGTTAGTTACTCTGGCAGTCCAAGGAATTCGCAACATTTGTCTCAGGAACCACATCTTTGTTGCTTCTAATTTCTTCTTAATTTGTTCATTTACATTCCAAGATTCACTGCCATACAGTAAAACTGGTTCTACATAGCATTTCAGCACTCTCTTTCTTACATTCAGTGATAGTGACTTATTGCATAAGATACTCTTCATTTTCTGAAATGCGGCTTTTGCCTGCCCTATTCTGCTCCTAATCTCTGTTGTACATCTTCCATCTGATGTTATAAATGCCCCTAGGTATCTAAAATTATCAACTTGGTTAAGGATTTTCCCTTCTATTTCTATGTCACATTTTGGTGTCACCATTTTCTTTGATATTACCATTGTTACTGTTTTCTTGATATTCAAGGAGAGTCCTTTCCTTGCACTCTCTGTTACTACTACGTCTAATAACTGTTGTAGGTCTGTTGGATTATCCGCCACCAATACTGTGTCATCTGCATAGCGTATATTATTTATATTATAACCTCCAACTAGTATTCCTGGCATCTCTTTGATCTCTCTCATTATTACTTCGCTATACAGGGAGAAAAGATCTGGTGACAAGACACACCTTTGTCGTACTCCTAGCTTTATCTGTTCGTAACTACCCTCTTTATTTCCCATTTTAATTGCTGCTACTTGGTTCCAGTAAATATTCTTTATTATTCTTAAATCTTTTCCATCAGTGTTGATATCTTCCAACATTTTAATCAGTTCATCATGTTTTACTTTATCAAATGCCTTAGTATAATCTATGAAGCACAAATATATGTCTCTCTGTTTCTCTATTGACCTTTCTATTAGTGTCCGTAATGTATAAATTGCATTGTTTGTGCCCTTTCCTTCCACAAATCCATACTGTTCTTCACTAATTTCCATTTTTATTTTCTTTTGGTTCTTCTCATTATGATTCTGAGTAGAAGCTTAGTGATATGGTTTATAAGGTTAATTGTACGAAAATCTTCACAATCAATTGCTCCTGGTCTTTTTGGTATAGCTATAAATACAGATTTCAGCATATCACTGGGTAAATATCCACTGCTGTAAATATCATTCAACATTTTGGTTAATATATCTACTCCAAATTCTCCCAATACTTCTAATTCTTCTATTGTGATTTCATCTGGCCCAGCTGTTTTTCCTTTCTTCATACGTTTCATAGCGTCAGAGACTTCTTCTTTCAGAATAGGTGGACCTTCTAAGTTACTATCTTCTGTTAATTCTTCCCTTTCTCCTTCATATAATTCTCTTATATACTCATTCCACCTCTTCATTATAGCATCTTCCTCTAATATTATCTTTCCTGTTTTTGATTTCAAACACCCTGTATTTATTCTTATTTTTCTTCCTGTAAGCTCACTGATTTGTCTGTGCATATTTTTTGTATCTTTAATGGAATTTAATTCAATTTTTTTTTGCATTGCTCGTTTAACCAACTTTCTTTAGCCTTCACACATTTATCTTTTATTTCTTTATTTATCTTAGCGTATTCTTGTTTGTCATTTTTACTCTGTTTTCTTTTGTCCATCAGTTTTAAGATATCTTCATTCATCCATTTTTTCTTAGCTATTTTGCCTCTCTCCGGTAATACTTCTTTGCTAGTTTGATGAATGGAGTCCCTTAACATTTCCCATTGTTCATCTATACTCTGTATTTTAGTTATTGCATTGTACCTATTTTTCACAGTCACTCTGTATTGTTCTTGCATTTCTTTATCTATTTTCAGAATCTCTTTATTAAGTCTCATGTTCTTAACCATTTTTTCCCCCTCTCTTTAATCTTACTTTTATTTGTCCACATAGTGGTACATGATCACTATTACAGTCAGCACCAGGCATTGTCTTTACATTAATTAAAGCATTTCTAAATCTTTTATTAATTAGTATGTAGTCAATTTGGTTGCGTATTTTCTTATCAGGGCTTATCCATGTGTACAGTCGTCTTTTATGGTGTTTAAACCATGTGTTTCCAATTATCATATCATTGATATTTGCCCATTCTATTAGCTTTTCCCCTCTTTCATTTCTTGTACCTAAACCATAATTCCCCACTACATCCTCCATTTTTCCCTTTCCTACTTTTGCATTAAAATCACCAAGTATTATCTTTATTTCATGTGATCCAATTTGAGCCATCGCCATTTCTATTTCGTCGTAAAAGTGTTGTATTTCTTCATCACTACTGCTTGCTGTTGGTGCATATACTTGTATAATATTTATGTCTATTGGTTTACCTTTGATTTTTACCATAATAACTCTATCTGAAATACACCAGTATCCATTAATTGACTTGGCTGTTTTTTCGTCTAATATTATTCCTACACCTTTTTCATGTGTATCCCCTCCAGAATAAATTATTGTGTGATTGTCAGCTATAATTTTGCCCGATCCCTTTCATCTCATCTCACTAACGCCTAGTATATTCATTTTCATGCTATCCATCTCTCTTAGAACATTGGTCAACTTTCCTAGCTCATTTAATGTCCTAACTATCCATGTTCCTACTCTAAATTTATTTATTTTAGTTAAGTTTTTGCCATCAGTAGCTGGATGACGGTCTGGTGTCACCTGTGGCTCATGACTGTCCCTACCGGACGAGGATGCCCTAAGACAGCCATTAACGTCCTTCACTAACTTTGAAATATGTTTTGCCATGAAGTCTTGGGAAGATAATGTGGTGGTTTCCCCTTGCCTTCCACATTCACATGGTGGTCTTTTTACCTCTGCCTTTGACAGCCATTTCCAACTGTAAGGACAAGTGAGTGCCCTGGTCTGCTCAGCTGCAGAGTTGTCCACTTATTCCGGTGGATACTCGGTCCCCAGAGCTGTGTTAGCCACACCGTAGTGTGTTTCCATCCTCTACCGCGGGGAGGTGCAGTTGGGATTTTCCCTTCATAAAGTTATGGTCTCTGACCAAAACTCTCCAGTACTTTTAGAGGTTGTGTAGTATGTTTTGGAAAAGAATGAGATTGGGGGGGGGGGCATGGTCCAGTGATAGGAGAGAGAGAGAGAGAGAGAGAGAGAGAGAGAGAGAGAGAGAGAGAGAGAGAGAGAGAGAGAGAGAGAGAGAGAGAGAGAGAGAGAGAGAGAGAGAGAGAGAGATCCAAGGACTGATGGGGTGTTGTGGACAGAAATCCAGAAGATCCTCAAGATAATGATATGGGGTTAAAAGAATGTGGGTGTTGATTCCCCTCACCCCAGGGACGACACTTATTACGACAAGAGATAAGTCCAAGACAGCTTTCCGATAAACACAAACGTGCACGACTGACAATTTGTCAGAAGAATGTGCACAGTCATGCCCAATAAGGAGATGCATTTCTATATCAAACTGTGACAGCAGACAGGTCCTGGGTGATCATTCCATCGGACTTTTTTGTGCCCTTGGAAGAACATTTTCGGGATCAGAGATTAGCAGTTAACTAAGAGGTATTGGAGGCGGTGCCAAACTTTGTTAAGGGCACACCTACAATCATTTTCCCAATACAAAGCAGCAATAAACTAGTAGATTCGGCGCACCAAGTGTGTTGCCAGGCAGGGGGACTATGTTGAGAAATCACACACACACACACATACACACACAAAAACACACACGCGCGCGCGCAATCACTTTCTGGTTAGCACTACAGTTAACAAGTTATTCGTAAAATTAATATTACTAAATGACATCTTAAACGACATGTAAATAGACACGGACAGCTGGAAAGGTAGTTATGGAGGAATGTATACTGGGTGGGGGGTGTGGGGGGGGGAGTGAAAACGAGGAATACCACAGTCAATAACATTAGTTATACGGATGATACTGTATTGATTTCAGACAATGAACAGGGTCTGAAACATTTAGTAGATACGTTTGTGGTACACAGTGAACAACTAGGGTTAGAATTAAATTGTAAGAAGACACAGATTATGGTCGTCATTAGGAAGAAAGATACGTAATATGTAATATGGCGGTAAATGGGAATATTCTTAAACACGTGAATCGGTACACTTATCGGGATCAGTCATAACATCTGATGTGAGGTGCCTTGAAGAATTATAACAAGAATCGCTATGGCTAAGGTAGCCGTTTGCACGATAGAAAACATACTGACCATTAAAATTATGTCAATTGTAATGAGAAAAAGAAGTGGTGAAGTGCTACATGGAGCGAGTACTTGTGTATGGATGTGAAACGTGGGCACTGAGCATTATGCTGAAAAACATCTGATAGCAGTGGAAAGCGGTTAATGAGGAAATTGCAACGAATACCACGAACAGACAGAAAAACCAATCACCAAGTCCTACAAGAAACACATAAATATCGTAAATCGGTTAGAGAAATTAGACGTAGACAGTCAACATTTTTTGGACGCATTATGAGAAGAAATATATTAGAGAACTTGGTTGACAACTGGCAAAATTTAGGGAGAAAGTAATAGGGGACGGCAGAGAAGTAAATACCTGGATGGCTTGATATTGTGGCATGATCGAGACAAGAATACGGAGCTGATCCACGACTCTGGTGATCGTGTGAGATGACGATACAGACCACCCACATTTGTCGGCACGGCACAAGATGGTGATGATGGTGTATTGGTATTGTATGTGTGACCCATATTTGTTTAGCGCGATCGGCACCCCGGGTGTGATGTGGTCAATATCATGTCAGCCGCCTTCTCTTCCCAGGTCATTTTCGGGTACCCACTTTAGGCTGGATTGACCTGGGAGACCGGGTCAGTTTTGATATCCGCCTTATTTAACCTTTGGTTGATTGCTAAATATTTCTAAGAACATATGGTGCTATTGAATGTCTAGGCTAGGGGTGGGCAAACTTGTAGTGCTGAGGGCCGCATTGGCAAATGTAAAGCTATTGGGGGGGGGGGGGGGGGGGGGAGGGGGGCCGCATATATATATATATATATATATATATATATATACACACACACACACACACACACACACACATACACACACACACACACACACACACACACACACACACAACCTATCACAATAAATAATTATTAAATACTTATACGTTATTAAGCAGTATAAATAAAATATTGCAATTTTATTTTTATTATACATTATATTTGGCAATATGGACAAATCTTTTACTAATTTGTTAACAAGATTTTACAACTTGTTATTATAACAAATATTCTTTATTACCTTTTAATGGCTTTAATTTAGACACAAACCGATTACATTGTCACTATAATTGTTGATTTCTAATGAGACGTATGTAACTGCTTGCAATTTTTGACAATATTCTTGGAATCTGGAGTAATCTTGTTGAAATTCGCATGACAGCATGCAAGTTGCAGTCCGACAATAAAGACCTATTCTTAGATGTCAAAGACTGCAATAGAAGGGGCGGAGGTATGCCCCAAGATAGAACACCAGTGGTCAACCTCAAATAGAATAGAGGTTATGCAGTGCCCCGATATAGGGGCAGGGTAGGTGAGAGAATGGGGGACTATTAACTAGTTCTCTCATGAGACACGGAGACGTTGACCAGATAGTTAGTACTCTGGTCACGATAGAATCACGCCTACATAATAGCCACGATTGCTACTCACCAAGAGACAGCGAGTGTAAGCGTGCCTAGCACGCAAAAGCCGAAGGGCACGTCAAGGTCCTTCCGCGTGGTCTGTAACCACGCGAGCCAACTGGTCAGACCGGGGACTGACATTGTAGAGAGCAGATCGTTAGATATTGATAGGAGTTTTGTGTAACCAAATAGATAGAGTTTAGCAATAGGGTTTAGGAAACTAGTGATAGGCAATTCTGTGGCTTTGTGTGTGGTTTGATAGCGACTGGTATGTACTTGTAAAGAGCCAACGGTAATAAAATGTACCATTCAATTCCTTTCACACGACTTGCAAGTTTCTTGTGTGGTGTGAAAGAAGTAATCCGATGATGCCTGACACATGAGTTGTTGACAGGCAAGGATTAACGTGGTGTCAGAAGTGTGGCTTGGACGAAAGTTCAAGCTAATACACTCACCCACGGCTCTCGACTAAGGTTACTAGCATTAAATAGTGAATAGAATTTAATTTGTGTCAGTGACGATGACGTGTGCAGACTAGGACAAGTTGCTAGCGAAACTGTGCCTATCGTGACAAAATAATGCTTATTTGTGTTTATTAAGATATTATTTACTTAAATCTTGTGTTCTTCAAAGTTGTAAGTATCGATATTATTATTTTCTTTATTTATTCATGTAATTATTCATGTAATTATGTATTTATTTATGAATAACTATCAACTATGATTCATGGCGGAGCGATACACAGCCAGCAACATTATCGATTTTTGGAAGCTAAAAATAGCGCTGCGCCTCTGACGTGTTACGATTGACAGACGGTTGTGCTACGCCATTGGCAGTCAGCATCTGAATGTTTACAAATCGGTAACCGGCTGCCCGCCTGAATCGTTGCTTTATATAACCTATTATTTGTTTATTTCAATTAGTAATTGAATATATTTATTTATTTAAACAATATTATTATATTTTTATTTATTTCAAAACAGTTATTGAATGTTTTTTTCGTACTTTTTCTTGCGTTTACCGTCACGAGGGTACTACTTTCAGGCATGCGAGTTAGACTTGGTCTGCACAACACTTGCATAGATTAAATTAGGTTAGTGACGAAAGGCATAAATAAGGTAGAACGAAGACAGGACATTGACAATTTAACATTAATTAAACCATATTCTGTTTGTTCGTGGGTATGTCATTGTCATTGTTCTAAGTTGTCAAGAATATTACTTGTCGTTTACTATTTGGTAATTGTTGCTGCTCTGTAAACCAGGGTGAACAACATCTGAATAGAAGATTTGTGTGTGTGCGAAGTACCAAACAGGTGACCTAATTAGAAGACTCGTATCTGTGCTGAAGTGGCAAACAAGGTGACCTGTCTTAACGGATTGTTGTTCCCTGATTCTCGGGAACATTAAGTTGAGTATACTCAATATTTTTGGCATGCAATGTGATTAATAGTGCATCTCTTTTTCAGCTTGTGATGCATTAGCATACTTTTGTGCTCTGTTTTCTCAGGATTAACGTTTTTAGGATTAATTTTTCAGGCAAATATAAAGAGTGCAATTGGCATTGCTCAGATATTAAGTAACATAACATAGCAAATAGAAATAAGTGATTAGAGAGTCCAGTATAGGTCAACGCTAGCTAATTACCTAACAACATGGCAACATTAGAGGACTTTATAAAAACTGGTAAGCAATTACAATACACAGGTAAAGAGCTAGAACAATATGCTGATCAGAAATTTAAAGAAGCAAAAGATGCTGAGACTGCTGAACGTATACGAAAAGAGAATGCAGAAAGAGACGAACGCGCACGAGAAAGAGAACAGGAAAGACAACATCAGTTAGAAAGAGAAGAACGAGAAAGACAACACAAAAAGGAGATTGCAGAACTAGCTGAGATAACAAAACAAAAACAGCTAGAAGATGACAAACAGGTTAAGCAAAAAGAATTAGAATTAAATCAACAACAGTTAGAACATGATAAGGAAAATAAACAGAAAGAAATAGAGATTAAACAGAAAGAACTAGAATTAAAGCAAAAGCAACTAGATCAGGAGAAAGAACTAAAACAAAAGACATTAGATCAAGAGAGAGAACTAAAGCAAAAAGAGATAGATGAAATGGCAAGAGTTAAGGAAAAACAAATACAAGTAGAATCAGAGACACAGTTAAAGATGAAAGGTATGGATGTAGACTCACACGCAGAGATCTCTGCCACTAAACTAAAAAGTCAACAAGAAGAAAATAAGTTCAACAAATACAAAAATATTATCAAACCATATTGTAAAGAAGATTCCATATCAGCCTGGACAGAAAATGTCGAGTATCAGTTTAAATATCACCAAGTTCCAATAGAAATGTGGGCTATGATTTATATGAAGAACCTGAGTGGTGAGCCCCTTAAAGTGATAGAGTCAATACCAATAGATCTTAGATCTAACTATCAGTACATCCATGATAGGATAATGCAACACTTTTTACTTGATGCCCCTGGGTATCAGGTTCAGTTCTCAAATTTAAAACCTAAACCTAGTGAGACTTTCATTGATTACGTCTCAAATGTTCAGAGTGTACTAGATAAATGGCTTAAAGCAGCTAACATAGGAAAAGACTTTGATAGACTTAAAAATTTAATAGCCATGGACAAAGTCATATCCACTATACCATCTTCTTTTTTTTTACAGCAGTCAGACATTGAGAACATAGAGCAGTTCGAAAAGAAAGGGTCTGCATATTTTTCTTCTAACAGAAATATTTTTAAGACCTCAAATGACTCTGAAATAGTTTCTTTTGTGAAAGACCAACCTAAAAACTATCAGAGTAACAGAAAACCCTTTCAGAAAACTGATAAGAAAGATGGAAAAGTGTCAAAATGTATTTACTGTCAACTTTTGCATGACACTTATTCTATGTGTGACAAATCGCCAAACTACCCGGCGCATCTTGAAAATGTTATCAAGAAGCAACAAAATAAAAGATCTGCATACAGGCGTGCAATCAAATGCTTCTTTTGTTCCAGCTACGGCCATTATTCAAATAAGTGCCTGGGCCGCCAACGTATGAAAGCTAACAATGCTATTTTGATTGATACATCTTCTGATAGTGGTAGTGAGACTGAGTGTGAGATTGAAAATACTTTACCTTTTAAACAATCTGAAGATGTATGTTGTGTAAACGATATATTAAGTTTTGACAGTTGTGAACATTGTCACCAATTTCATGCAGACGGAAAATTAGAATGTGGACATACAGTAACGTTCTCAACTGAGAATGCAAATGCAGCATTAGCCTCCAGAGGCAATTTGGTGTTCCACAATGCAATGGTCAACGATAGACCATGCGAATGTTTGCTGGACAGCGGCAGCACCCTTATTGGTCTTAGAAAGGATCTAGTGAGTCCAGGTGATTATACGGGCGACTCTGTCAAATGCCGAACCTTTTCGGGTAACATTGAAATGTACCCTTTGGCCAAAGCCCGTATTAATACTCCTTTCCTTTCTGGTACCTTTACTTGTGCAATACTTGACAACCCTTGTACTGATTTAATTTTGGGTTGCTTACCCCAACTGAAACAATGTACTAGCGATGAAATAGCTGCATGGGAAAGATTAAATGCAGCTCATGCAACTACTAGAGCAGACACTGTAAAACATCAAGACACACTACAAGATGAGAAAATACTGTTGCTTTCCCCAACTAGCACAGATGATACCAACAGACAAAAATTCATAGAACAGCAGAAAGCTGATCCTAGTGTGTCTCCTTATCTAAAATTATTGAAAGAAAGATCTAAAGTGACCAAAAATGCTTCATGGTTCCTGAAACCTAATAATGGCTTTCTTACTAGATATTTTACAACTGATAACCATGAGAATCAGCAAACGGTGCGACCTGTACAACACCGCCTAACTGTGCTAAAAACTGCACATGAGTCACCGTGTGCTGGTCACCTGGCATACGACAAAACCAGGGCTAGATTTCAGGCTCATTTTCATGGGCCAGTATTTTGGAATGATATAAAATTATTTTATCGTTTTTGTAATGTCGGTCAACAATTAGTACATAAGGGTAAACAGGCCACAGCTAAAGTACTACCGTCTACACTGGCCTCTAGACCTGTGAGAGGGAGGGTCAAATTTACCAATACACAAACAAGGGTGCTAGAACAATTGATCTTGAACCAGATCAAGACATACTTTTGTAACTTCCAGACAAACGAAATGGCAGGGACCATTCAAGGTGGTACGTAGGATTTCAAATGTTGACTATGAAATATCGATAAACAGACACTTAAAGATATTCCATGTCAACATGTTGAAACTTTACTTTTCACGACAAGAGACAGGAGTAGAGACAGACGAACACAGTGCACCCACACCTAATGATAAGACGACAGACATACATAGCGCAACTACACTAGTTAGCGAGACTGGCAAATCCGACGAGATGCATACATTTAGTGAGCTTACAGAATACGCATGATATATGCTTCCATATTGATGACTGGACAACACACTTACTGAAACTAAGACATGTCTTTGACAGAGTGCGACTCTTCGGTCTCACTGCCAAACCGAGCAAAGTTGAATTGGGCCTAAAAGAGATTTACTTTTTGGATCATGTCATTTCACAAGGTCAACTTAAGACTGACAATAGAATTATTACAAAAATTATGAATCTGACCATGCCTACCACAAAGCAGCAGGTCAGAAGCCTTTGTGATTAGGAAATTTGTATACCAAATTCATACCAAATTTAGCGGAAATTACAAGTGTATTTTCCAATGTTTTAAAAGCATCTGTAAAATTAAATGTCAAAGATGCATTATTAATTTCTGCATTGTCAAAATTGAAAATCTTGTTTAGTAATGTAACAATCCTCCGCTTGCCTAATCCTAGGCTCGTTTATTATCCTAGGACAGATGCCAGCAGAATCTCCATCTCTGCAGTACTAGGCCAATTTTATGATGGCATCTTCTACCCGATTTGCTACGTGAGCCGTAAGATCACACCGGCTGAGTCCAGATATTCCAGATCAGAGTTGAAAAACCCTAAGCGTCATCTATGCGGTGAAAAAGCTCCATCGAGTTCTAGCGGATGTTCACTGCATTGTCCCGATTGACAACTCCCCAATCACGGTCATACAAAGTGGTATGCATCGGAATGACCATATATACAGGTGGTCGCTAATACTATAAATCCATACTTTTAGTATAGAACATATTAAGGGTAAGGACAACATTCTGGTCTGATACCCTTAGTCGACCATCTGAGGTAGAAATACCATAGATTCCCCATAAGATTGTAGAGGAATAAACGTCAAATTAGTACAGTATAATATTCTATGTAAAATATTGTATGAATACATAGACTTTGTAAGCTAAACTATGTACTAAGAACAGTAATCCACCATGTGTCCGTAGACATCAAAATAAGAACTGTGCTCCGAAAAACAAATATATCACCGTGTGAACTGGAACAGCTCGTGATTTACTAAGCTCCAAATTTGTCCGGTGAATCATTTGTGTTAAGCAGAGCAAAACAGTGTCAGAACAGTCCATAAATACAGACACTAAAAATACGGGTCTACGACACAAGCGAACTCTACAGATGCCATACCAATAGGACACAAGTATGACTGTGTATTGTATTAAATATACCCAGGACAAGTGTAATTATATAGTATGCCAATGAAAGCAATTTCTGAACATTGGGGTAACAACTAACCTGGGGTATTTGAATACTATGTATATAAATACTTATTGTGATATGTATTATAACGTTTTAATATAGTGATAAATTATAGGTAGATTAGGGAACTTTAATTTACATGAAATAAAATAGTTTTCATTTTTTTTTAGTAGTTTAAATAAATCATTATGTTAATCACCTACTTACCTTAAAAGTAGAATAGATAGTAGTTTAGATAGGAATAGTACTAGTTAGTTTATTACATTCCACTTTGTTTCATTTTAGTTGATTTCATTCCATCTTAATGAACCATTCCATTTAACAAAGATTATCAGTTAGTATTATGATTAGTTTACACCATAATAGGATAAAAAGATTATATCATTAAACATACATCATTTACACCATTTAGATTAAGAACATTTTTTTTTCTTGTAAAAACACCATTTATAATTTTGCTATATTTCAAATCACCCATCTTAAAAAAGGTACATAATTCATTACACTTCACATTACCCATTTCAGAAAGTTATATAACTCATCTCACATCAATTTCATTTTAAATAATTAGATTACATCCCTTAAGTTAGAGAAATATTAGGATTAATGTAAGCATATCTTATGATTAATGTGACAAAATAGATTAAAATAGTTAACACATTAAATACACATTTATATAAGTGGTATTATTAGATCAATAGTTAGAATATTAGAGTTAGAGTATTATTGTAGTAATATATAGTTGGTCATAATACCAGGGTACAAACCATCAACCCTTGCTCTTACATGTAAATATATTGTATATACATGACTCGTGCAGCGATTTACGCACAGTCATTAAGCTCAACGTTCTCAAACTGAGCCAAACTTGTACAGTGTCACTCCAAGGTTTTTAAATAATTGGGAGGGTAAAAGATGTGTGACAGAAGTGAGAGTAAAAGATGTGTGACAGAAGTGTGAATGTGAGAGCAAATGTAAAATATACAAGGGAGAGTGAGATCAGTCAGCGGATTTTTCTGCCGCTCAACGGGACTTTTTATTTATTGTCTGCGTCAAATGTTTGCGTTCAATGTGAAAATGTGCTGTGATGAATGTGTTGTGTGTAGTTTAGTGTAGATCTTAAATAAAGTATTTTAAGTCTCATAAGACGGAAACGTAGTCACGAATTAGTGTTATACACTTGTTTGTGGCCACATTTAACCGAATTATGGCACTTGAAAAACTAACTTACATACACACGATAGATAGATATACATGTTAGAAGGTAGACTATATTAGTAATTACATCCAACCACGCAAACAACCAGAAAAACAAACATATAAATTGCATACATATTTCGCAGATCAAAGGGAGATAACTCCGGGTCAGGGGACATAATAGACAACGAAACACTAACTTAACAGTGAAATATAACTTTACACGCGGAAGCGAAATAGGTAAAGCCTGTCGCACACAGCTTGGGTAATGGTTGTTTAATATTATATGGGGGCCATGAAGCAATTCATGTGTTGACCCTAAGAAAGTCAACTTTGTATGGGTAGTAAGTTAATTTACTATTGGAGGGCAGGTCTTATAAGACAACGGTCCGGTTCAGACATACCTCTAATTAATAGAATATTGCATTTGAGAAGAGGGCTCACGCCAACCAGACAAGTTTGTGGCGATTGCCAGTAGCCAAGTAAAGTGATACTACATTGTGACATTAGTCAGTAGAAGTCTATGGAGTTACCCAAAGCCAGGTTATCTACAGTCTTTGACAAAAATTAGAGACACTAATTTTTTAGAAACCTCTTGCGTCACAACCGATGACTCAAAGTTGATGACGCAACACAGGAGGGGAGGGTGTGTGTCAAAGACAGCAATAGAAGGGGCGGAGGTATGCCCCAAGATAGAACACCAGTGGTCAACCTCAAATAGAATAGAGGTTATGCAGTGCCCCGATATAGGGGCAGGGTAGGTGAGAGAATGGGGGACTATTAACTAGTTCTCTCATGAGACACGGAGACGTTGACCAGATAGTTAGTACTCTGGTCACGATAGAATCACGCCTACATAATAGCCACGATTGCAACTCACCAAGAGACAGCTAGTGTAAGCGTGCCTAGCACGCAAAAGCCGAAGGGCACGTCAAGGTCCTTCCGCGTGGTGTGTGACCACGCGAGCCAACTGGTCAGACCGGGGACTGACATTGTAGAGAGCAGATCGTTAGATATTGATAGGGGTTTTGTGTAACCAAATAGATAGAGTTTAGCAATAGGGTTTAGGAAACTAGTGATAGGCAATTCTGTGGCTTTGTGTGTGGTTTGATAGCGACTGGTATGTATTTGTAAAGAGCCAACGGCAATAAAATGTACCATTAAATTCCTTTCACACGACTTGCAAGTTTCTTGTGTGGTGTGAAAGAAGTAATCCGATGATGCCTGACACATGAGTTGTTGACATTAGATTTGTTGATCTTCAAGTAAGAGAATGCTTGTTCGCAAATGTATGGTGATCCAAACAATGATAAAAGTTTAGCTGCACAGTTTTTCAAGTTGGGAAATGATTCTTCTGATAAATATCCATAGAAATCTAGATAACCATCTGACTTGAATTTCTCTTTCATGTCATCATCTGCTTGTAAGTCAAGCAGCTCCAATTGTATGTCCTATGTGGCTGTTTCAGCTTCTGCACTAAAAGGTGAACTGAGAATATTGAACTGCAGCTCTAAGTTCTTGCAATCTTGGGATCTAAATCCGAATTCTTCAATCAAAGCATCTAACTGGGCTTTGAACTTTTCAGTCATTTAACCAGGTATGGTTTCTTGTTTCAGCAAAGGGAAGTGACAATATCTTTTTTCACTTGCTTGTCTGGAGAACATTGAGAGTTTTGCCTGAAATTATTTTACATGTACATACAATTCATATGCAAACACACCTTTGCCCTGAAGTTTGATATTCAGTTTATTTAACTTTTCCATAATTTTAATGGCAAACGTAAAGTCTAACTTCCACTCTTTATTGACAAAGTCACATTCAATGCTATTCATCTCTAGGAACATCACTATTTCTTCTCTGAGTTCAACACTGGCCTCGATACTTTGCCGAGACTCAGCCATCGAACATTGGTGTGGTACAGGACATCGGAATGTTCCGTTTCCAAATCGTCAAGTAATGCCTTGAACTGTCTGTGATTAAGTCCTCTTGATCTGATGAGGTTTATGACACTGACAACTGGGTCAATAACATGCTTGATATGCAAAACAGTTTTACAAAGACTCTCTTGATGAATCACACAGTGAAGTGGTCATAATTTGTGGTCTGGATATTCTGCTTTAATCTTATCACTTATCAACTTTCCAGACATACATTTTTTTCAGTCAAAGCACGAGCTCCGTCAGTTGTAACACTTGCCATCTTGTTCCAAACCAACCCAGTTCTTTCAATTCAATTAGTAACATCATTGAACATATCATGGCCTGTGGTTGTGTCTTTGGGTGACTCAACACTCAGTAACTCTTCAGTGAGTTTGAAAGAAGTGTTTATTCCACGTATAAATATTAATAATTGCGCAGTATCATCGTACTCTCATCCAATGCAGGAGAGTACCACAAAAATTGTTTACTTGCATCTTGAAGTTTATGCATCAAATTGTCTCTTATCTTGTCAACACGTCTGACCAAATTTCTCCTTGATAAAGTGATGTTGTCAAATCTGTTGTTGTTGTTGTTTTGTTTTTTTGTGGTTTTGTTCTGGGCACATAATGTTTTCTGCATCTAGCAAACATTCCTTGGTGAAATCGCCATCAGAAAATGGCTTCTTCTGTTTTACAATTCTGTGTGACAGTACAAGACTAGCTTCAGTTGCAGCATCTTGAATTGAAAACTGTATAGTGAAACAGTTTGCTGTTTCTCCAAATTTTTCACCAACTCCAGGCATTTCCTTTCCCTCCCTTCGGTGTTAAACT
Source organism: Cepaea nemoralis (assembly GCA_014155875.1). Classification (NCBI taxonomy): domain Eukaryota; kingdom Metazoa; phylum Mollusca; class Gastropoda; order Stylommatophora; family Helicidae; genus Cepaea; species Cepaea nemoralis. The sequence continues at coordinate 25,459 of JACEFZ010027569.1, read as the reverse complement.
GTATCCGAAATCGGAATGTTTTGTTTGATAATATATTTTTAAATTGTACTCCTTGAAGACAACCACTGACTCACGACACAACAAGCAGACTGATTTGCTATCAACTTTTATAAAACAGTACTTAGTTGTCGATTCATCATTAAAAACACGGCTTTCATCTTCAATCTTAATTTTGTTATTGACACTCATTGTTTTAATAAAAATTCGAACAATTAGAATTGTACACAACTTTAAAACGGAAATGAAACAAAACCTATTTCCTGCTGTGTGTGAAAATAACATATTCGGAAAACAAGTATTAAACTCAAAACAAATTTCAGAAATATATCAAGACTACTATAACAAATAAATTAATTTCAGCATTGCAAATGTGGAAATATTTTATCACAGCAAAGACACATTTAAATTTACTATTTTCTTACAACATAAATCATTTTATTCATTGGATAAATATATGTCCCCCCCACCCCCCCCACCCCGACTAAAATCATCCTTATTAAATTTTTACATCTCAATAAATATTTATCTATATGAAAATCGATAAATTCGCATTTTAGCATTACATGGTTCCAAATGTTGCTGTATGTAGCCAGGGGCGAGGTTGGAGTTACGGCCAAACCTTGCATAAATACCCCAGTGGCTCGTGTATTCATCGCCTATGCAGAAAAAGTGCAACTCCTGGCCTTATCGTGGAGAAACTGTTTTAACTAACAGGAGAATGGGCGGCGGTGAGTCACTGGCGCCGAGAAATAACCAAAACGCTCTATATGTATATGCACGTACATGCATGCTCAGACATGTGTGTGCGTGCCTACACACCTAAACTCGAGTAAGACCACATTCTGCTCTAGCAAAGGAAATGTGCTGAAGACGGAGGCAGTCAGCCAGGAGGCGCACCACAGAAATCAGGATGCCACGCAATCACACATAATGAAATAAGTCGAATACTGCTAAATGTTATGGTGCTCGCCCTGCTTTGGACCCCCAGGTAGGTGCAGTGCCGGGCCCTATGCCTCGAAAGGGTCCAACCATAACTACTGGAGGTCCTTCTCAGATATCTTGTGGAGCCAGGGGACCTGAGAATAGAGCGTCTGGCCATACCAAACAAAGACTAAAACTAATGTACTGGAATGAGGAGGGAGTCAGCAACAACACAAAAATAGAACTAGAAAACATCTTCGACCAAGAATAGGTAAGCGTATGTTGCTTGCAAGAAACTCACCTCAACGAAAACAAAATGATGTCTGGGAAATTGCCAGTACTAAAGACACTATTTTCTGAACTTAGCAGTCAGCATAAGGTCACTATAGAGTGAATACCATCCCACTGTGGAGTACCCGGAAACGACAGAATTGATCGATTGGCTAAGGAAGGAGCAAAAGAAGAACAGCATGATGTACCCGTTACATACCACCAAAAGAAACGAATGATCAAATCAGTCAGAAGACCACCAAAACCTGCTCAAGACGACTACGACATTATGGACAGAACAGGACACAATGTATTACGCAACCACGTGTATACAAGATTCAAGATTGGTGATTCAGCCATGTGCACATGTAGATTGGCGTTGCCGACAGCAAAGCACATACTCAAAGACTGCCCACATTACAACACGTCTATGCAAACCTTCTGGCCTAGAGAGACAACAGTGGAAGATAAACTCTATAGACTGCTAAGTGAACTATAAAGGACTGTTATATTCATACAAGAGGCAACATTTCAGTTACAGACATATTTAAGGCGAACAAGAGAAGAAAAAGAAGCATTACATTACCAAGGTCAAGGACTGTTTACAAAAAATTGATAATGAGAAACAAATTTTATCAAAAATGTTAAAACAATCATAACTGTACATTGAACTCTGTAAAATACAACACAACTTTAAAACGACGTAAAAGTTATTATTTCTAAATGCCGTCGCGGGCCGCATAAAATCAGTTGCCTGGCCGCATACAGCCCCCGGGCCGTAGTATGCCCACCCCTGGTCTAGACAATCATCTTTTCCATAGTACGTAGATGTGGGATCAGGTAAATAACAGATCTGACTAATAAAGACAACTTCTTAGTGGTATTTAGTTGAACATGCATATAAATATATTTTTTCCTTCAGCAACACGCTGTAGTAATGTGGAAGAGGTTCAAATCCTGCCGTCACCATGCTAGGTTTCATTAATTTTTAAATTGTCTAGTAAGTCTTCTAATTTTGGCTTCTTTAATTAAATTTCAATGACTGCTGACGTTTATGTAATTTAATGGCTCCACCATGTAGCGTCCACGTTAATGTAATGTAACGACTCCACCATGTACCCCGTAAGTTTATGTAACTGAATGCCTCCACCATGTAGGCCTAAGTTTATGTAATTTAATGTCTCTACCATGTAGCGTATAAGTGTATGTAATTTAACGACCCCACCATGTAGCGCATGCGTTTATGTAACTTAACGACGCCACCATGCACCCCTTAAGTTTTGTAATATAATTACTCCACCATGTAGCGCCTAAGTTTATGTAATTTAACGACTACACCATGCAGCACCAAACTTTATGTAATTTAATGACTCCACCATGTAGCACCTAAGTTTGTGTAATTTAATGACTTCATCATGGAGCACCAAACTTTATGTAGTGTAACGACTCCACCATTTAGCGCCTAAGTTTATATAATGTAACGACTCCACCATGTACCGCGTAAGTTTATGTAACTGAATTCCTCCATCATTTATCGCCTAAGTTTATGTAATGTAATGACCCCATCATGTACCGCCTATGGTTCTTTTTTTTTCTAGTTCCAAATTTGGGTTCCAGTCACCAATAGATTGAAGGCATAACAGACCAGTATCAGTAAATTATGTGGTAACACTTGATAACACGTAGAACCATCATCTGGATAACAGACATAACCATCACCTTGATAACAGTATCACCTTTTGCCTATACTCTCAGATGTGAAGGAGAGTGGTCGTATCTATATTCAGTCAGTCAGTAGTAGCATGTCCTTTGCAGAACCTCGCTCCCATAACAACCTTCCGGAAAACCTCTCGATCATAAGCAAGATGTTCCGCGTCTGATACACCCATCTGGAGATCATCCGCCACATCCTGCACCCATCTTCTCTTTGGCCTTCTTCTTCCTCTCTTCCCAGGCATATACCCTTTCATTATTGTTCTCTCCAAACTTTCGTGACGTTTCAACTGACCGAAATATTTCAATTTTCTTTGTTTTATCGTCTTTAATAGCCACAACAATGTTTTGCATATCCTTTACAGGACATCGCTGTCAACATCAGCATCTTTCAGCTGTGTGTTGATTTCTTGGCAAGATTACGCTCAGTAGTTTGCCATTGCTTTCTGAGCGGCCGGCTCATTATCCCGCAAGTCACGAGCGCGGGTTGAACCGCTTCCAGTTCTCGCCTCGCTGCGAGACCTTGCGTGGATAAACGGGATTACGGAGAAAGTAGTGTAACCCCTCAACCAGAGAGACCGGCCTTTAATAGCCAACCTTCTTCAATATTCAACTCTTGAAGTATGGATGCATTCGTTCTTTTCTTTACCCAAGATATTCTTAGAACTCGTCTATAACATTTATATTCAAAGGCATTTATGCGCTGTTCAGCTTGTTTAGTAAGTGTCCATGTCTCACAGGCGTATGTTGCAATGGGAAAGATGCATGCTCTTAAAAATCTAATTTTTATATTTCTGTCTGTCCCACTCCATAATTTATTCAGCTGTTTTAGTCTTTGAAGAGCAATTGATAGTCGCCGTTTAATTTCTGTCATTGTGTCACCATTGTTGGTAATCAGTGACCCAAGATATTCAAAACTTTCCACCACCTCCAATTGTTCCCCATTAACGTATATTTCTTTCTCCATAGTAGTTTTGTCTGTATGCATTATCTTTGCTTTTTGCTATGTTAAGATATAAGTTGTGATTTTCACTATTCAATTGGGTTGAGGCTATTAGGTTTTCTATGCCATTCTGTGTTGTGGATAGTAATACTGTATCATCAGCATATCGTATCTCTGGTATGTCATGGCCGCCGATATTTAGGGCATCATATAGCTCCCTGTTTATATCATCTGTTACATTTCTCATTATATTTTCGGCGTACAGGTTAAACAAACAGGGTGACAGCACGCAGCCCTGACGGACTCCTTGCTTGATGTCAAACCAATCTGATGCCTCGCCATTTATTCTAACTGCTGCTTGTTGGTCTAGATAGAGCATTTTTATGAGTTGTACTACATGTGATGGAAAGCCCATATTCCTCATGATTTCCCAAAGTTTCTGATGTTGTACACAGTCAAATGCCTTTGAATAATCCACAAAACATGAGAATAGGTTTACATTAAATTCTCTGCACTTCTCTGTTATTAATCGCATGTTGAATATGTGATCTCTTGTTCCTCTTACTTGTCATAATCTAGCTTGAATCACGTTAATCACTTCTTCCATTTTCTTAAGAAGTCTTCCCATTATGACTTTTAGTAGAATTTTATTTGCATGACTGATCAGGGCAACAGTTCTATAGTTGGTGCATAATTTCAGGATGCCCTTTTTTAGTATTGGAATGAAGATAGTTCTCTTCCAATCTTTTGGCCATATACCATATTTCCAAATCTTTGTACATAATGCATGATATATGTGTATGCTTTCTTCTCCTCTCGCTTTAATTAGTTCAGCTGGTATCTCATCACATGCAGGTAATTTACCATTCTTCAGGTTCTTTATAGCCCAAGCAATTTCATCTAATGAGGGTTCAGGTTCTGTCTCTGCTATCACTGGCTCATGTATCTCATTCATATCCTCACTGTCACTCATATCATATATTCCATTGCAGTACTCCTGCCATCTTTCTAGAATTTGTCTAGATTCTGTTAAGGTATTTCCCATCTTGTCACAGATAACATTCAATTGAGGTTAAACATTTCTTGTCGTATCTATATTACCTAGCAGAATTATTTACTTGCATCCAGTCATTCAGAAACAGTACATAGTGAAGCTGACCAATCAGAAGGAGGTGGACAACTGCATTTACATTGTCACTTTAACATCAGATCAAACATGGAGGCCTCAAGTATGTTTCCAAGAAAGGTGACGTCGATCTGTTTAAGATGAATTCAGACAGGGATGCAGAAACCTGTGTTTAACCACTTTACATATTTTGACTTTTATTCAAGAGGTCCAAGAATGCATTGCTCATAATCTGCAATGCGTAGTTTTCTCCAAGGAATAGTTTCTAGCTGTGTCGCGTATCATCACTATAACTATATGTCAACTATCATTGTGTTTCAACTTATCTGTGACATAATAGCAAAGATTACATTTATTGTATTATACAATAGACATTTCTGAGTTTTTCAATTTCTCCTGATATAATATACAAAAAAAAATTATATATATATATATATATATAGACAGACATTCTGTATAATGCAATAGCAAAAATACATAATATATACGAACAACTTGAAATGTTAAGAGATTCCATTCATCAAACGAGCAAAGAAATATTACCAGAGAGAAGCTGAAAGGCTAAGATAAAATGGATGACTAAAGAAATATTAAAGTTGATGGCCAAAAGTAAACAGAGTAAAAATTATATGCATGCATATAATGAGATAAATAAATAAATAAGAAATAATTTTGTGAAAACAAAAGAAAGTTGGTTAAATGAACAGTGCAAGACAATTTAATAAAATTCTATTAAAGATACAAAAAATATGCACAATCAAATCAATGAGATTACAGGAAGAAATATAAGAATAAATACAGGTTGTTTAAAATCAAAAATAGGAAATATGTTATTGGAGGAAGATGCTATAATGACGAGGTGGAATGAGTATTTACGAGACTTATATATGATGGAGAAAGAGCAGAATTAACAGAAGAAAGTAACTTAAAAGGTCCACCTATTTTAAAAGAAGAAGTTGGTGACGCTATCAAGCATATGAAGAAAGGAAAATCAGGTGGGCCAGATGGAATCACAATAGAAGAATTAGAAGTAATGGGAGAATTTGGAGTAGATATATTAACCAAAATGTTGAATGATATTTATAACAGTGGATATATAACAAGCGATATGTTGAAATCTGTACGTATAGCTATACCAAAAAGTCCGGGAGCAACTGAATGCGGAGATTTTCGTACAATTAACCTCATAAATCATGTCACTAAGCTTCTACTCAGAATTATAATGAGAAGAACAAGGAAGAAAATAAAAATGAAAATTGGTGAAGAACAGTATCGATTTTGGGAAGGAAAAGGTACAAACAATGCAATATACACATTACGAACACTATTAGAAAGATCAGTAGAGACAAAGAAAGACATATATTTGTGCTTCATAGCTTATACTAATAACTAAGGCATTTGATAAAGTAAAACATGATGAACTGATTAAAATGTTGGAAGATATAAACATTGATGGGAAAAATCTCAGAATAATTTTAAAAAAAAAACTATTTACTAGAACCAAAAGCAGCAATTAAAATGATAAATAAAGAAGGAAATTATGAACAAATAAAGTTGGGAGTAGACAGGGAAGTGTTTTGTCACCAGATCTCTTCTCCCGCTATAGCGAAGTAATAATGAGAGAGATCAAAGAAAAGCCAGGAATAATATTTGGAGGTTATAATATAAATAATATACGTTATGCAGATGACACACTATTGATAGCGGATAATGCAACAGATCTACAACAACTGTTGGACATAGTAGTAACAGAGAGTGCAAAGAAATGACTCTACTTGAATATCAAGAAAACAGTAACAATCGTGGTATCAAAGAAACAGGTGACACCCAAATGTGAAATAGAGATATAAGGGAAAATTATTCACGAAGTGGATAGTTTTAAATATCTAGGGACATTTATAACATCAGATGGAAGATGTACAAGAGAGATCAAGAGCAGAATAGGGCATGCAAAGGCTGCATTTTAAAACATGAAGAATGTCTTATGCAATAAGTTGCTACCATTGAAGGTAAGAAAGAGAGTGATGAGGTGCTATATAGAACCTGTTTTGCTATATGGCTGTGAATCTTGGAATATAAATGAACAAATTAGGAGGAGATTGGAAGCAACAGAGATGTAGTTCCTTAGACGATTGTTGCGAATTCCTTGGACTGCCAAAGTAACTAACGACGAATGCCTTAAAGAGGCTGGCAAAACTAGAACCTTATATACAACAGTAAGAAAGAGACAAACAGCTTTTTTGGGTCATGTGATGAGAAGAGAGGCGCTGGAGAATAACGTAACAACTGGAAAAATCGAGGGGAAGAGAGGCAGAGGCAGACCACGAGAAATGATGCTGGATAGATTGCGTCGGTGGCATGGAAGAATATCAACGTTAGAGTTGATCCAGAAAACTAAAGACAGAGATCTGTTGAGAGTCATGAACGCCTACGCCAGTCGCTACACTATTGCTTAGGTCCTTACACATACAGGAAACTTGATGATTATATATATATATATATATATATATATATATATATATATATATATATATATATAGATATATATATATATTGTGAGGTATGTGTATCATCCTGCAGTCCTGTCCAGCAGACGTTGCTATACGCGCTACCTTAAAAAGGAGAGGATATTAAATGTTCCGACGAGAGAATTAACAAAACTAAACTTTGGATTCAAATAAGGCCCATTGATTTGCTGAGCCCCGGAAACAAAGGCTTAGCTGGAAAAAGCTGGCCCCGGCACTCGCCATGATTTATTCTAGATAGTAGTCACACATTGGTTCAGCGGGGCTTCATTTAATCGCCCATTTATCCTCCCTGCGTTTTGGGTGAGCATTTTAAGACATATCATGTTATGTATTAGGATGAATCCTTTGATAGAACTAATATCATGATTGAAGTTGATGTTTGTGAAAAATATGGGAATCACTTTTCATTAAAAAGTTGGTTTGAGCTGCGCATTCTGTTCATCGCCATGTTGTCCAGTCAGCTTTCATAAGGCTTACAATGTAATCTTGCTATGAGTCACCTTTCTGATACGCTTTTGTGAACCTATTTTATTCCTAAATGCTTATCTTTGACAACGTGTCTTTGTGTTATAAAGTGTTCTTTCTGAGTGCTTATTTTGTATTTCTGCTCTTATGATGGAGAAATAGTACTATCTGTGTACAACTTTAAGAGTCTTTGAGAGAGAGAGAGAGAGAGAGAGAGAGAGAGAGAGAGAGAGAAGAGAGAGAGAGAGAGAGAGAGAGAGAGAGAGAGAGAGAGAGAAGAGAGAGAGAGAGAGAGAGAGAGAGAGAGAGAGAGAGAGAGAGATTCTCGCTTAACTTTTTCATGCACTTAGGAGTTAATCTTTTGTTTACATTGTTGTAAATACACAGAGGTGTGATTGTCTTGTAGTCTTTGTCATAAATGATGTTATGGGATTGTCATTGTGTATGATATATAATCTCAAGTGAGTGGGAAATTACACCAGACTCATGTGTTTTGGTTGAGATGTTGGGTAATACCCACTAGAGGGTTCATACCATGTGTAGTAAAAAGAGTTACAAGTTTTTCTGTATTCGTTATATGTATGTTCTGTTCATGATGTTACTGCTGGAGTAAACATAACTTCACCCCAGTGGGGACAAACACATGATAAGGATGATGCAAGAGGAGATGAATGATCTTGTAGCTAGCCTTCTGCCATTTGTCAGTGGTACTTACATAATGCTGTTTGTAACTATGGAAAGGAGATTTATACATTGTTTACATGAGGCCATTGTCTCAGGAACTTTGTCCATGGTGTGACAGCGGTACTATCAAGATGTGTGGATGGATTAGGGGGTGCATAACCCCTCAGGAAGCTCCAGTATCAGTCCAGAAGAGGTGTACATATGGAGTAGATACCTCACCCACTTTTGGAGTGAGACAAAACTCTACAGTAGGCGACAAGTGCTAGGAAACTAGCAACACCTTTCTTTCTTCTTCCCTTTTGTTTCCTTTATTTTTATTAGGATACACTGTTATCAGAATATATATTTTATTATGATACACTGTTATCAGAATATTGGGTTTATTACTAATGTATATCGACCCTGTTTTTTCTTAACTATATAGCGCTGGAGAGGCGGGTGGAGAATTGGACCTGGAGCTATAGTCACCATGCTTGGTATTAGAGGCAAGAAACTGGGATATCTACCTGCCCCTAATATTCTACAGAGAGTGCTGGTTACTGCCACACACCCTGAACCTGAATGATTAATGGACTGTGACTATGCTGAAGTGGATTCCCTACCTCGGGGAACTTACAGACTGTGTTAATCTTTTCAATGTCTGCAAAGACATGAGGCATGCCTGGCCTAGATGATTCCAGCGTATACCCTCTTCTAAAAGTCACCGCCTGATTCCTCATTCAACGGTCATATACCAGAGGTCATGAATAGTCTGGGGTTCACCATCATTGAACAGTATGGATTTACCAGCTGCTTTTGTGGACTCCCCCTGAATCTTCTCATCCATCATATCCCAGACATGGACAATCAAGCACTATACCAACTCCCGGTCAATCAAGTCGTGTATTTAGATAAAGAAAGAGATGCCTACATCTTAACTCAGAAAAGGGCTGGAATATTTATGCCCAATTCAAGTTAGTTCTGTGAGGAAATGCTATGGATAATATGATGTCCCTCCTCATCCAAAGATAAGCTGAAAGTGTTTGTGCCTGATCCTAAGTGAATCAGTCACACGGACACCTGTTTGTTATGCCATGCCGGAACGCTTCAGACTCATATCTGTCTTTTATACCACTCCGGAATGCCCCTAGTCCAGTTACTTAGCAGCTGTGACTTGGTAGATTACAGTATATCCACTTTGGATTCATATGGATTACCCCTTCATGTTTACGCTTTGTATATATGATCCGGAGGTGGAAGCTCCGTGTGTGTGTGTGTGTGTGTGTGTGTGTGTGTGTGTGTGTGTGTGTGTGTGTGTGTGTGTGTGTGTGCAATCCCCAATTTTCTGAATAGGTGGATATATATATATATATAATATATATATATATATATATATATATATATATATATATATATATATATATATATATATATATATATACAGCAGCTGTTTTACTGGATTATAGCAAGTGGGATTATGGCCAGATTTTTTTTCTTAGCGGACAATGAAATAGAGGTAGTCGTCAACAGACACATAGGATAATACCAGACACAGATTAGATATATTTTCTTTATCTATGTCTTTGTATGGATTATTTAATTTGTTTTGTGTGTGACACATGTATTTGATGTGAACCTTTGTTGGTGGATTTTTGGGGACTTCTGTTATGGTTGTATACTTTGTCTGCATTGCCTGAATATGATCATTTCTTTCATGTATATGTCACCATAATTTAGCTAACAAGGTTTGTCCAGGAACCAAATGTTTTCACAATACAGTTGTTTCTTTGGTTTAACCAAGCTTTGAAGCTACTTCATTGTAGGCATATTGTTCCAAAATTGATGTTCATCGTCCTTGTATGGTTACTGTTGGTGTTTAGCAATGATTGTTCTCCAGCTGTTATGTTGTACAGTGATTCATTGTAATGTTTTTGTTTAACAGTGAATGTTCTCCATCTGTTATGTAATACTGTGGATGTTCATGACAGTGGATACTTGTCATTGTTTATATATATGTGGGAAAATGTGGGGCGAGGCACTTACACATAGACACACCTTCTGGGTAGAGTGATTATTTACTCGGGTGTCTGTGGTAAATCTTCCCGGATCTCCCAGCCTTCTATGGGAAACATTTCTTCTATATTAGTGTTGAACTTGCACCCTTTTCTGCCTTTTTCAATGCTTGGGGGTTTCTTAAGCCAATGTATTATTCCTATAGAGGGCGGGTTTGGGATTAAGTTCCCATTCATACCGAATACCCCTAGCGAACATGTCCTTATTCTCATTTATTATATTTACCACCCCACATGTGGTCGCTCGTCGCGGAATTTTGAACCTTTGGCCCATGCCCATGTCTACCTCTCAATGGAGGCTTCTAGTCATGTATATTTGAACCTAGGGCTCACAATATAAGTGTTGCCTCATCATTTAGGGATCTTATAGTTGTTAGTTAATGGACTTCATCCCTCACAAATAGAGGTCTAATTAAAGTTGTTACTTTACAACTCATTGGTGGCTGGTGTTCACAAGTGTGGGCTTAGACACACGTTTTTTGGAACCCATGGAGTCTTAATCACTAGTATTGTTTGTTAGTGTGTCACCTATTGTTCACAGGTGATGTCTATATTCTAGAAATTGAAACTTGTGTTAATGTTTGTATATGAGAATGGTTAACTCATGTATTTTCTATCCTTTAGGTGGGAGACCTGTTCCTTGTATAGAACCTCATAAAACAGTGTCTCTGGGATGATAAACCCATATAGGATTATTTCTGGTAGGATGTCAGGAATTCATGGTTGATTTTGTGTGATTTTGATGTTAGATGTTATTGTTACTCTGGGATGTTCTTGATTAGTTAAATGATGGTAGTATAATAAATATATTACTGTACTATATGTCCTCATTTTTGCATAGTCCCACATATGGATCTTGGGCTGTTTAACTATGTTGTCATTTGTTGCCATTTTATTTTGTGCATGCTCTGTTTGGCTGGTTCATGTAATTTTGAAACTTACCCAAAGCAACAGAGAAACCCCCCCAAAAAAATTACTTTTATAGCTGAAACAAATAGGATATAGCCCCCCCCCCCCCCCCCCCCCCCCCCAAAAAAAAAAAAAAAAATTTTTTTTGTAAAAAGAATTCAGTAAAGATATCTTTATTTAAGTGCTACACTATATGTATATATGAGATTTTAGAACATCTGGGCGAAGATAACAATAACCAATTAAGTTGACTTAATGTTAGGGCCAATACTCCTCCTGTAATTTTATCCGACATGTATAATGGAAGGAGTATGAATATTGTGTTCAATTGCAGTATTCGTAGGCGCCATGCGGGAAACCGTGGATTTTATATTTCACCCCATATGCATAACATGTTCGGAAATACTGAAAGTAGGTAGATCGACACTGATGATTCCTATTAGGACATAAAGACGCATATTCAACGCTTTCAATTTAAGGGTCTGGTATTCCTAACAGATCTTTTATTGCCCATGTGTCAGAAATGATACTGGTCAATTATATTATTCGGTTGTTGTAACTCCGTAGTAAACAAGGATCTGTTTACTATGTGAGAGAAAGCAATTGAATTACAGGGCCCCTTTTACAAGCTAGTCCCTCTGGCATTACCAGTGACAGTGAAAGCATACGTCGTTGTGTGATTGGCGAACGAAGGGTATGGTTTCGACCATCATTTTACCATGTTGTTTTATTGGGATGTCATATGAATTTTAGGAGCTACTGGAAGAAACCTGCAAGTATCTCAAAATTTTGATGTCTGAAAGTAGGAAATATGGTCCTCATCTGCGGCATTCCCAATTTTATTCTCATCAGAGAATTAGTAACAGGCTCAGGCAGCATTAGCTCCCATTTGGCATGTTGCTTGTACTGACTTGAAAGACACGGGACAGCTTTCTAGTTGTCACATTATGTTCTTAAAGTCAGGATTTCTCTCCAAAGCAGTAAACTATTTTGGTGGTCTAGGAGATAGCCCGATATATATACAGCTATTAGCTAATGGTTGTTGTTGATGTACCTCTTGACAGAAGAAGAGCCGGACGTCGTATTCTTATATATATATATATATATATATATATATATATATATATATATATATATATATATATATATATATATATATATATATATATATAGACCGTGCTAGACTGGGCTATAGCAAGGACTATACTTTTCAAGCGCTTGGAAGCCATTGGCTGAGAGTTGCTTGACTTGTACTAGGTTAGTATTTCTTCTTGGGAGTTTAACTAGTAATATATTCAGTTCAGAGGAAATGCTTTCAAACTCTTCCAGTTTTAACAGATTCATTGTTCTCCATATCACTCAGTTACGAACAGACCTGGAGGGAAACTTAGAGGTATCCTGATTTTTATCTTGAGGAAATAATCTCAGGAAATACCAGGAGAAGGATACATATGTGCCTACGGCTTTTATTGTTTGAAAGGCAGTAATCCATCAAATCAACTAGTGTACCGACAACTTGGTTGTCCGGACGACTATAACAGGGACAACGGCTTTTAATCCTATATGAAATGAGTATAATGTGGATGGTGATACAGCTATGTGCAATGTTATTACATCTACTTACGGTGCTTAGGTGGAAATTGTCTACAACATAGTTGGAGGCAGATGACGATCAATCTACGACAATCGACGCAGAATTGCTCGCTATTTTCACTAGGAAAAAAACGGATGCGTGTTGGATGTGAGAGAGAAAATGCCGGTAATTCATTCTACTAGGTCAGTATAAAGTGCGGATGGACGTATAAACGAGCCAGGACACTTTGTAGTTTTGACATAAAAGCAAATGAACCTACGCCTGTGCAAGTTATACTTACACAGTTCAGTATGCCAATATGACTGATTGAAAAGAGGAGATTTAGTTACGGAATCATCATCCTGCTGTTAGCACAATTTAATGATTATATTCTTATGGCTAAAGAAACGGTTGTCGAAGATTTATATCTTCGATCAAACGTCATCGAGAAATTGGTTTGATTGCAGTGGAACCAATACCTCATATGAAGATCTCAACGTCCACTCATATCTCATAGTAGTATGTCAGGAGGTATTCAGGTAGTATTTATAGTGCAATACGTCATCGATGACGTCATTTTTTACTATACGCAGTGTATAGCATCAGATTGAAAACGGCCCGCAATTGACCCAGATATTTTGAACTTGGCGGGTGTTTTTCTTGGGTTTGGATGACTACTTCCGGTTGTCGTGATGACTAATTCCGGTCCCTGGGTACCCCCTATCGACCGCCGCGCCCACAGGTGCCCTTGCCGGCCGCCTCCGCTTCCCCCGATCGCTTTCGAGACCATTCAAAGACAGCGAGGCAAGCCCCGTGCATGTGGATTATTTATATAGGTAAGTAGACCAACTAGTCACCCGGGACCTGGGTCGAGTCCCAGTGTGTAGGTAAGTGTGTGCATGTGTAGGGGTAGGCCGATGTGTGAGCGGCGCAATGGAATAGGCCCCTACCCCGTATATTATCCTTTGCTCTCCGTGGAGAGAGAGTTACACTTCTTCAAGCGAAGCAAGATGAACCTTCAATGTTATGTCCAGTTGTCTTAGCAAGTAGAAAAAGGAATGTGGCACTGAGAGCTTATTCTACCATAGTGATTAAAGGTAAATCATAATTAGAGGACAATGAAGACCAAATGCATCAGATTAAGATGGTGGAAGACTGGATGACTGTATCAGCCCTCCCTAAGTGGATAGACCTGTCAAGGTGGGAGACTTGTGAGGTATGTGTATCATCCTGCAGTCCTTTCCAGCAGACGGTGCTATACGCGCTACCTTAAAAAGGAGAGGCTATTAAAAGTTCCGACTGGAGAATTAACTAAACTAACTTTGGATTCAAATAAGGCCCATTGATTGGCTGAGCCCCGGAAAAAAAGGCTTAGCTGGACAAATCCGGCTCCGGCACTCGCCATGTTTTGTTCTAGATAGTAGCCACACATTGGTTCAGTGGGGCTTCATTTAATCGCCCCTTTATCCTCCCTGCGCTTTGGGTGAGCATTTTAAGACATCATGTTATGTATTAGGATGAATGCTTTGATAGAACTAATATCATGATTGGAGTTGGTGTGTGTGAAAAATATGGGAATCACTTTTCATTGAAAAGTTGGTTTGAGTTGCGCAGTCTGTACATCGCCATGTTGTCCAGTCAGCTTTCATAAGGCTTACAATGTAATCTTGCTATGAGTCACCTTTCTGGTACGCTTTTGTGAACCTATTTTATTCCTAAATGCTTAATCTTTCACAACGTGTCTTTGTGTTATAAAGTGTTCTTTCTGAGTGCTTATTTTGTATTTCTGCTCTTATGATGGAGTAATAGTACTATCTGTGTACAACTTTAAGAGTCTTTTAGATAGAGAGAGAGACATTCTCGCTTGACTTTTTCATGCACTTAGGAGTTAATCTTTTGTTTACATTGTTGTAAATACACAGAGGTGTGATTGTCGTGTAGTCTTTGTCATAAATGATGTTATGGGATTGTCATTTGTATGATATATAATCTCAAGTGAGTGGGAAATTACACCAGGCTCTTGTGTTTTGGTTGAGATGTTGGGTAATACCCACTAGAGGGTTCATACCATGTTTAGTAAAAAGAGTTACAAAGTTTTCTGTATTCGTCATATGTATATTCTATTCATGATGTTACTGCTGGAATAAACATAACTTCACCCCAGTGGGGACAAACACATGATGAGGATGATGCAAGAGGAGATGACTGATCTGGTAGCTAGCCTTCTGCCATTTGTCAGTGGTACTTACATAATGCTGTTTGTAACTATGGAAAGGAGATTTATAAATTGTTTACATGAGGCCATTGTCTCAGGAACTTTGTCCATGGTGTGACAGCGGTACTATCAAGATGTTTGGACGGATTAGGTGGTGCGTAACCCCTCAGGAAGCTCCAGTATCAGTCCAGAAGAGGTGTACATATGGAGTAGATACCTCACTCACATTTGGAGTGAGACAAACTCTACAGTAGGCGACAAGTGCTAGGAACTAGAAACACCTTTCTTTCTTCTTCCCTTTTGTTTCCTTTATTTTTATTATGATACACTGTTATCAGAATATATATTTTTATTAAGATACACTGTTATCAGAATATTGGGTTTATTACTAATGTATATCGACCCTGTTTTTTCTTCAATATATAGCGCTGGAGAGGCGAGTGGAGTATTGGAACTGTAGTTATAGTCACCATGCTTGGTATTAGAGGCACGAAACTGAGATATCAACCTGCCCCTAATATTCTACAGAGAGTGCTGGTTACTGCCACACACCCTGAACCTGAATGTCAATGCCTGGATAATTAATGGACTGTGACTATGCTGAAGTGGATTCCCTACCTCTGGGAACTTATAGACGGTGTTAATCTTTGCAATGTCTGCAAAGGCATGAGGCATGCCTGGCCTAGATGATTCCAGCGTATACCCTCTTCTAAAAGTCACCGCCTGATTCCTTATTCAACGGTCATATACCAGAGGTCATGGATAGTCTCGGGTTCACCATCATTGAACACTATGGATTTACCAACTGCTTTTGTGGACTCCCAGCTCCCCTTGAATCTTCTCATCCATCATATCCCAGACATGGACAATCAAGCACTTTACAAACTCCCGGTCAATCAAGTCGTGTATTTAGATGAAGAAAGAGATGCCTACATCTTAACTCAGAAAAGTGCTGGAATATTTATGCCCAATTCAAGTTAGTTCTGTCAGGAAATGCTGTAGATAATGTGATGTCCCTCCTCATCCAAAGATATGCTGAAAGTGTTTGTGCCTGATCCTAAGTGAATCAATCACATGGACACCTGTTTATTATGCCACACCGGAACGCTTCAGACTCATATCTGTCTGTTATACCACTCCGGAATGCCCCTAGCCCAGTTACTTAGCATCTGTGACTTGGTAAATTACAGTATAGTCACTTTGGATTCATATGGATTACCCCTTTATGTTTACGCTTTGGATATATGATCCGGAGGTTGAAGCTCCGTGTGTGTGTGTGTGCAATCCCCAATTTTCTGAATAGGTGGATATATATATATATATATATATATATATATATATATATATATATATATATATATATATATATATATATATATATATATATATATATATATATATATATATATATATATATATATATATAAAGCAGCTGTTTTCCTGGATTACAGCAAGTGGGATTATGGCCAGATTTTTTTCTAGCGAATAATGAAGTAGAGGGAGTCATCACAAAAAAAACATAGGATAATACCAGAGACAGATTAGATAGATTTCCTTTATCTATGTCTTTTTATGGATTATTTACTTTGTTTTGTGTGTGACATATGTATTTGATGTGAACCTTTTTTGGGGATTTTTGGGGACTTCTGTTATGGTTGTATACTTTGTCTGCATTGCCTGAATATGATCATTTCTTTCATGTATATGTCACCATAATTTAGCCAACAGGGTTTGTCCAGGACCCAAATGTTTTAAAAATACAGTTGTTTCTTTGGTTTAACCAAGCTTTTAAGTTACTTCATTGTAAACATATTGTTCCAAAATTGATGTTTATCGTCCATGTATGGTTACTGTAGGTGTTTAACAATGATTGTTCTCCAGCTGTTATGTTAGTACAGTGATTCATTGTAGTGTTTTTGTTTAACAGTGAATGTTCTCCATCTGTTATGTAATACTGTGGATGTGCATGACTGTGGATACTTGTCATTGTTTATATATATGTGGGAGATTAAATGTGGGGCGGGGCACTTACACATAGACACACCTTCTGGGTAGAGTGATTAGTTACTCGGGTGTCTGTAGTAAACTTCCCGGATCTCCCAGCCTTCTATGGGAAACATTTCTTCTATATTAGTGTTGAACTTGCATCTTTTTCTGCCTTGTTCAATGCTTGGGGTTTCTCGAGCCAGTGTATTATTTCCTATAGAGGGCAGGTTTGGGATTATGGTCCCATTCATACCGAATACCCCTAGCGAACTTGTTCTTATTCTCATTTATTATATTTACCACCCCACTTATAAATATATAATCTACTAAGATCACACACGAGATCACAACACACTCAAAATAGTTGTTGCTTTCTTTCCATTATATTCATATAGACGTCTGAGGTGTTTTTTCCGCACTTCCTTTTACAGATCATCGCTGTTAACATAAGCATCGTTCAGCTGTTTGTTGATTTCATGTTAAGATTACGCTCAGTAGTTTGCCATTGCTTTCTGAGCGACCGGCTCACATAACCCGTTAGTTACCGACGAGGAGAGAACCGCTACCAATTTTCGCGCAGTGTCACCTTACATACGAGAGTATACGAGATTACGGAGAAAGTCGTGTAACCTCTAGACCAGGGAGACGGCGTCTGAGGGTTACGAAACAGAATAAGAGTATATAATAATGGTCTAACACGACACAATCCAAGGGCAGTAACTACAATGTGATTGCACATACCATTTTATTGTAGTATTATATCCCTTTAAAGTTAGAACAACTGTAGCGGATCAAGAATGGAGGACTCTTTGGTTATACACAAGATATCCCCATCAGAACGATTAGATATATGTTTGGGCTTACATAGATAAAATCCAGGCTTGTGACACAGGCATGGGGCTTACATGTAAGCCACACATTGTGACCGACAGCCACTGTTCTGTAACCTGAATAATCTCAATGGAATGTGAATAGATAAAGGCCATGTATAAAGCATATCTCACATCGGCGAGGTTACAATTGCAAAGCAAATATACAATCGGCTAGAATGTATTGACAATTGATGTCACAAATGATGATTCTTCCATCACTTAATTATCACATTGGGTGGAGAGTGGTGTAACATGCTTGCTTGGTTTAAAAACAAAAATTTCAAATTCGGCTTCGTTCAGCCTGCTTCTTTCAGCTGTAGTTATTGTTGAGTTCCGTGGTTTTTGTGGGTTTATTCACTCTGATTCTTGTCTTATGCGCTCTTTCGAGTTGGTCCTGATCTGGACTGGTTTTATCGGCCTTTATGTCTGTGACGTCAGTTGGGGGATGGGGTTGGTGGCGGCGGTCTTTTGTGCCCATCTTCTCTGGTGGTGTCTTTTGTTAGTGAAAGCTGCTGGTTTGTCAGGCTTGACTGGTTGCAGTTCTTATAAGGACTTTTTATTTGGTATTTGTGCCTCTTTTTTTTTTTTTTTTTTTTTTTTTTTTTTTTTGTATTTTCTTTAGGAGCTTTTCGATGTTTTCCCTTTCCTCCTCGCGCCTGTTTTCACTGTCGCATTTGAGTATCTGCTGCCTTAAGATTTCTTCCTCCGTGGTCAGCCATGGGACGATTTTACCGTCATCTATATAGTACTCGAAGTCGATCTCATAGTAATGGTGTAAGACAGGGTATCCCATCGGTTTCCCCCTGAATTTCGTGGACTTCTTCTTTTCTTTTTCTTCCCAGCGCCTTCTGAATTCCTTGGGCTGGAGTTCCTCCCTGCTAGCCGTTTCTTGGCTGGTGCCGCCTTCAGAGATCCGACGGGATAGTGGTCCCCTCTTGGGCGTCGTGCTTGGGCTGCTGCCTTTAGCTTGCGGTTCAGGCTCGGTCTCTTGGTTTTCATCTTGCGGTTTCTCTGTGGTTTCTTGTATGGTTTCTGTTGGTTTGTTTTGGAAAAGTTATATTTCAGCTTTCTGTAGTTCTCGCCCTGATTTAATGGTTTGTAGGGTCTCTTGGTTCTCCTTCTTTATCAGTGCTGTATGTTCCACTTCTTGCTTGATGTTGTGATGGATCTCCTTTATTTCATCCAGCAGTTTATCATTGTCGCTTCTCGGAGTCGGCGGCTGCAGTGCCTTGACTTGCTTCTTCAACTCGTCTATCTGGTTTTGCAGTTGATCTCTTTCAGCGTGTAATATACCCGTATCTCACACCTCCGCATTGCGTCCTTATATGGAGTCTTTGTGGGGATGGCAAACTTTAAGATCTGTGTCTCTGAAGGTACGGACAGCCTAAGTATCTTGCTCCACGCTTGCCTAGGCAGTTGGCGCACTGTCTTTTGTTGTTGGGTGCTCGGAAGTCCGTATCCAAGAATGATAGACGGGCCTGCGTGCCCAATTCTTAACCCTTTCAAAATAAAGTTTTGTTGTTGTTGTTATTGTTGTTGTTGTTGTTGTTGTTGTATCCAGCTTGGCCAGCGGATACTCCTTGAAGGCGTGGTGATCGGCGCAGTACCGGCAGATTTCCGTCTTACTGCGACATGCTGCTCTACTGTGGCTGGCCCTCTGGCATCTGGAAAATTAATTGACCCTTGGGATGAATATCTCTCGCTGCTGTCTTTTCTTGTTGACTGATACTGTGGTCGGCATCTCGCTGCCCTCTGTCGTCACCACCGCCAAGGTTGTAGGAATCTTGGAGTAGGTGAGGAGCCGCTTTGCCTTCAAGAATCGGATGTGGAGATGCTCTTCTCTAAGCTGCTTCAGGATTTCTTCGTCTGATAGCTCCACTTGGATACGATTGACCACTCACTTGCTTGTCGGTGAGTCGGTGTTTCCGAATCTGGTGTGTTTCTCCTCCCTCAGCTTTTCAGTAAGTTTGGCTCTTGTCTGTTGTGGGTTGTCGTCGTCCTCCCTTGTGGTAGCTTCGTTAGAGGTTGCTTGACGATCTTGTTTGCTGCAGTTCGCAGGTAGATTCTCTCCTCTCACCTTCTTGTCGGCTCCGATGCTGAACATCTTGGTCGCCACGTATCTTTTGGTGTTCTTGCAACGTGCCATTTTCCCCCGTATCAGGCTTCTTGACTTGTTCTGGTGACTTGTCTTGTTAGCGATCGCAGTTGCGTGACGACAAGAACGACGACTCGAGTCGTGTGTAATATTTGAGATCCGTCAATTTATATACCTCATGACGACAGAGATAAAGACAGTTGGGTCTATCTAGGAGAGAAATCTGGTTGGGAACTCCCTGCTAGAGTTCAGGGTAAGATTTTAGAAGAATGAAAATTATAGGTCTACAGCCTCGGGAATGGAGATTCTCATTTCATACTATGTACAATTCGAGACTGACAGAGATCGTGCTAGTGGGTACAAAGTATAAACATTTCTCTTTCAACAGAACTTACATGAACTTACTCTCCGGGTCATGCTTGAGTGTGGGACACTGAACGAGCAGATCTCTTGGCTTCAACAGCGCTAGTAATGTGAACACTCACGATGGACAATGGAAATGTTTTGACGGTTATCTATTAACGACTGCTGACTGACGGCACGATAATACGAAACAACATGGTTAAGAACGTCTGAGATTGAATTTAAGTGTGGTAATAGCACGAAGCCACTTTTGAGGGAATAAAACGATTTGCTTACTGTTGTGTTGCAAGAACGGTCACCATCAACACCCTGCGATGACTGGTGAGAGAGACTGTGCCTTTATGGTTTTTCCGCTACTATTATTGTGATGATTCTTAACTAGACATTGACAAATCATAATTGGCAAGAATCATTTTGCGCTTACATCATCGCTGCGCAATAAGTGCCTAAATGGTGGCTCAAGTCCACTCTGCGAATTGA
This sequence comes from Cepaea nemoralis, assembly GCA_014155875.1. NCBI lineage: Eukaryota > Metazoa > Mollusca > Gastropoda > Stylommatophora > Helicidae > Cepaea > Cepaea nemoralis. Next base: position 4,265 of record JACEFZ010027569.1, on the reverse strand, counting down.
TATTTTTTAATGAAGTTGGTGTGGCTTATACTATTATTATTATTTTTTGAATGTTGCATATCCCTTGCAGGACGTTGCAGTCAGTACCAGCATTTTTGAGTTGCTGTTGATGTACCAGGCAAATTTTACGTTCAGTAGTTTGCCATTGCTTTTTGAACAACCGGCTCCCATACCAACACATTATAACACAACGTGACACGGTCTGCTGCAGAAATTGGTCGCGGCTACGTTTCGAACGACTGGTAAGCGGCTCACGAACCGTGTTCGCAAGTCTTTGGCCACGGAGAACGGCTATTATTTGTTACCTGGATGTTTAAGCTTTCCATGTTCATTTTTCTCTGTCTTCCTTACATTCTCATCATCATGTGCCCTGTTAGCTGCCGTAGGCGTTCATGTCTCTCCACAGATCTCGGTCTTTGGTGTTCTGGATCAACTCTGTTGATGATATTCCTCTACGCCACCGTCTCAATCCATCCACCATCATTTATCTTGGTCTGTCTAAGCCTCTTTTCCCATTGATCTTTCCTGTTATGGCGATAATTTCCAATGCCTCTCTTCTCATCACATGACCAACGAAAGTTGTTTGTCAATTTCTTATTATTGTAAAATATGTTTTAGTTTTATTAGCCTCTTTCAGGCAATCGTCTTTAGTTATTCTGGCAGTAAAAGGAATGCGCAACATTCGTCTCAGAAACCACATCTCGTTTGCTCCTAAGTTTTCCTGATTTATTAATTCACATTCCAAGATTCACTGCCATTCAGAAATGCAGGCTCTATATAGTATTTCATCACTCTCTTTCTTACATTCGATGATAGTGACTTATTACATAAGATACTTTTCATTTTCGGTGTCTACTCCATTGAGCGCATCTGCGAGAAAAAAGTTATTGATTGAGCCAAGTAACTGACATAGTCACAGTTCAATAACTGCCGCACTGATACACATAGACAAACATTATTTACCATTTACAGGAGTAACATCAACAGAAGTAACATCATGGCAAAGGGAATCCCTCAGGAAATTAATTAAGCACTCTGGGTTTCCATGGAAAATGATAAACTTAATAAAGGCAAATATAGAGAAATATAGTGTAGATTTCCTCTTGATGAAAATCTTACAGAAACATTTGAAACAAGAACAGGAGTGCGACAGGGATACCTTTTGTCGCCTTTATTAGTCTTACTGACTGTAAGCTGTATTATTGGGAAAACAATCATTACTTCTACTTTAACAATGGAATTCAATATGAAAATAAGAATACATAAATCAAGAGCCTTCATAAAACTAGGAAATTTGTGGAAGACAACAGAAATTAAATCTATTACCGAACTAACAATATTTAACTATAATTTTAAATCTAAAGTCGGATCTCTGGCCCTTAAACCTGTAAAGGTGTTAACACTGAAGATGCTTGCATTTATTGGAGTGAGGTTAGAGACATTTTTTTAAAAACCCAAGCCAACACCAAAATAGCATCTTTATAAATACTGTTTGGAAGAACTCCTCTTTCCCTCTCCAAACTCAGAAACCAGCGAGATGAACAATACAGGTATTGGAACTTCACATTTGCCGAGAGGATACCACGATTAACAGTTATTCGCATATTTTATATGACCCCAACATACCTTAGCTATTTGTGATTTATTAGGCCATGCAGTTGAGTAGCTTACCATTGCTTTATTTACGGTCTTATATTTACCATTGCTTTCTTTACGTCTCATACACTAGAATCAACGCAAAAACGTCTGCTTGTAAAACACCCGCAACTGTTGGGGAATTATCAAACTGTCTTTCCCTATAGCCTAAGCTAGGCTTGCCAAAAGAAACCGGTTTTCGGGGCAATATTAGTTTTTATGACAATTCACTGTCTCGAAAAACTGTTTTAGGCACGCTAATTTGTCCCTGCCGGCTGCCTGGCCGAGGGGTTAGCAGCTTTCTCCGTTAATCTCGAATACTCTCGTAGTCAACGTGAGCGGACGAGAATTAGAAGTGGTTCGAGTCACGCTAAGTGACTTATGAGAGTATGCAGCCGGTCGCTCAGAAAGCAATGGCAAACTACTGAGCGTAATCTTGCCAAGAAATCAACATACAGCTGAAAGATGCTGATGTTGAGAGCGATGTCCTGTAAAGGATATAAAAAAAAAAAAAAAAAAAATTTGTCCCTGTGATTTTGATAGTGCCAAATGATACATTTAATACAATGAAACTCTTTCTAGATTTTCAGCTGGTAGAACTGTATAACCGTGCTCCCTGGCCCAGGTGTAAACGTGTTTCTCCGTTATCTCGTATATCCACGTGAGAAAAGTAACCTGCGCGAGAATCAGTAGCGGATCTTCGCCGCGTCAGTAATTTACGGGGATTGTGAGCCGGTCGCTCAAAAAGCAATGGCAAACCACTGAGCGTAATCTTGCCAAGAAATCAACAATCAGCTGAACGATGATGATATTGACAGCAATGTCCTGTAAAAGATATACGAACAAAACAAAACAAAAACAAAACTGTATAATTTGAAAACTTCAAATGTCCGCGCATGCAAACGTTGTAGTTGCACGTGCATTGTCGCTATGGTTGGTATGGCTTGTGGGTTTCTGTCAGTTATGACATGTACAAAATTAGCTGTAAGTTAAGCTATAAGCCTTTCACAACAGAAATAGTTTGTCGTGATATCTTTGATTTATTTTTCTGGAGAAGTGATGTTAAAAGTAGCATTTTGTTTTTCAGAACGTTGCTATCAACCTCATGTTGATGTTCTGGGAACTATTTCTTTCATTAGTTTGCAATTCTCCCCCGATAGTGTTTCCACCTTGTCACGGTGGGGAAGCTTGAGTTTCTCAATGACCCTGAGAGCTATGCCAGCGGTAGCGTAGCTACCAGCAGGGCCTCCCAAGCCGGACAGGTCAAAGGGTTCAGAGACAAAGAGAAACACCCTGGTCCTTCAGGTTGGGGGTTGAAGCGTGGGGTTAACATCCCCACCTTTGTAAAAACTATTTTGTTACGAAGCAGATAAATAAGCATCGAATTCGGACTGACTTATTTGGACAACGACCTTGGAACGTTAAAGGACTTTTGAGATTTGGAACATGGAATGTACGGACACTATATCGAGCTGGAGCGGCCGAAGAACTAACCCAGGAGCTGGTTGAATATCACATGGATATAACAGCAATTCAAGAAATAAAGTGGCCAGGAGAGGGTACTTTAGAGCAAAATGGAATTATTGTAATATATGGAGGAAACACCCACAATAAACATGAATTAGGAACAGGATTTGTCAAGAGTTATGGGGGAACGTTCTAAACTGTAAAGCTGTTAATGACATGATTAGTAAATTACGAATAAAAGGTAAATGGAAAAACATAACGATGATTAATGTACATGCACCTACTGAAGAGAAAGAAGATGATATTAAAGAAGACTTTTATAATGATCTGGAATATGTCATAGATGAAACCCCCAAACAGGATATCCTGATTGTGCTGTGAGACTTCAATGCACAAATAGGAAGAGAGCAAACTTTAAAAAAAAAATTGCCGGTTTGGAAAGCTTACATACAACTTCAACTGACAATGGATGGAGAGTCATCTACCTAGCAGAAGCCAAAGGACTGCAGATCAGCAGTACTAGACTGAAAAGAAAGGATATACATAAACAAACGTGGAAATCATGTGACAAGAGAACCTATAATCAAATAGATCACATTTTAATTAACAACAAAAATTCATCAAACATACAGCAAGTTCAAAGTTATAGAGGAGCTGAGTGCCACAGCGACCACTTCCTCGTTGGAGCAACATTTAAAATAAAACTTAAGAGAGCATTTTATGCTAAACTACAAAGATTACACCCAACATATAACAGAGAAAAACTACAAGAAAGTACAGTCAAATAGAAATTTGCAGATGAAATAAAATGTAAACTTGAAATTCTACAAAACCCGTTGGAGGAAATCTAAAGTCGGATCTCTGGCCCTTAAACCTGTAAAGGTGTTAACACTGAAGATGACCAAACTTGGTTGAACATCAAGAATACAATTCAAACTACCGCAGAAGAATGTCTAGGTGTGTTAACCACGCATATAAAGAACAGATGGTTCAATCAAAGATGTGAAGAAGCAGTCATTAGGAAAAAGAATGCCTGACAGTTGTGGTTAAATACCATCAACAACATCCAAAGTGAAGAGCAATATAGAACTGAATGTAAAGAGGCTACAAAATATAGTTCGGCAGCAGAAGCGAGAATATATTAGCAATATAATCAAAGATAT
>JACEFZ010027568.1:0-208096 GCA_014155875.1 Cepaea nemoralis | reverse complement strand
CGCAAGCAGACGAGCATACTCTCCGGCGGCCTAGTTCGCGCTGGTCGCGAGATCCGCACAGTGGAGTAGTCTGGGATTTGCTTGCCAAGTCGACAGGCTCATCTCTTCTGCGGTATGATGGGGCCTATTCCCGCTGGTGCGCGGGGACCGCTATAAGTCGTGGTGGGAGTCCTGACGATAGTGCCCGCTTACACAGGTCCGGACACTTGTGATGACAGATGAGCGCGCCCTCATGGTCCGGCTCGTACAAGGCCCTCACCTGTGGGACATGCTGAGCGCCTCTAAAGCGCTCCCTGGTGTCAGGGGTCTGGCCATAACTCGCCACCGGCTCGCTGGTGGTGAGGTCTCGGTGGTGATTGCCGCTGAGTCCGCCAGCGTCTGCCAGCCTACTTGTGCCAGACCAAAATGTAGGTTCCCCATTCCTCTGGAACACACAAGAACTAGGCCGCGTGAGGAGCTCATGTCGTTTGGCATCACATGCTTCTCTGCTGAAGCTCTGCCCAGACAGTTGTGAGGCCTATTGGCACCTGCCACTCACATACTTGGTCTGTCACGCCTGCAAGGTGTCTACTACAGTTTGACCTTTAGTCAACCTATAAACTGACTCTCTCTCCAGATGTGAGCATCCTGTCTGGCGTCGCACCACGAGCCACCCGCGAAAGCTATTTACGGTACTAACTTGTTCTCTACGCTCACGTCACACAGCGTGACATCACCTCGTACGTCCAGCGGGTGCTCACGCCCCGCCTATTGTGACTACTGACCCCATTGCACACGACAAATCCCGATCATCAGAGCAGCCTCTGTTGATAGCAGTCTCTCTCATGTCCCGGTTCGCACATCCTAACGGCTTCGTAACGACAGACGATTCACTAGATCATCGTAGCCAGAATGTGGATCTATCTGCATGAACTACCAGCCAAGTGGTATGAAGCCTGTTACTCAAAAAGTTCGAGTCAATCGTTGCACAAGTTAATTACCACACAATATTCAGCGAAGAAAGGACTCGACTCCTATCTGGAGGGTACCGCTCTGTGGCCGACTAGTTGTACACTGGGGTGAGATATGACATCAACCCTGATTAACCTTATTTGCTAAGTATTTCGTTGATTCGGGAGGCTAACCGTTCAAGTTTATTGTCAAAAGCAACTCATAATTGCATGTGCATTGTGACAGAAAGAGCTGACATTCTTTGACGTCTCCACATTTCTTTTGGCGCTCGGTTTTATTTCCCGAGGAGAACGACGCTGTGTGTGCCATGACTACCTGACAGGCCCCTCATCGCAAGTAAAATGCAGACAGCCCCACCACATCAGTCTTTTTCTCAATGTAAAAACTGATAGTATCCAGCGCGAATACATCGTTTGTCAGAAAGCGTGGTTCGCAGCACGTTGACTAAGCCTTGTTTTAGGGCAATTTTCTAATTGTACAACATCAAGTCGTGTCTCCCTTTCTACGCACGGACACACACCAAGTGACCTTTTCTGCCGAGTCGAGTTAAATTATAGTTATGTGCAAGCGAGAGCCTGCTCTGTCCCAGGCCTTTACTTTACAGCTCTATCAACACCACAGATAAGAGGTGTTTGGTTTGTGTTCCAGAAGACGTTGCGCAGTAGTGTCAGAGATAGCGTGGCGGGTGGCCGCGTCTTATATTTCACCGTATCACGAAGCCGCATCCGCCCCGAACAGAGTAATACGCGTAAATCGGATAGCGGGTTTTGATGCGGAGTGCATTATACCTTTATTCACTGCTGGCTGACATGCAACAGACTCTCCAGATATGGAAGCAGAGAGGACGGTTTTGTAGTCACACAATACACACGTCAGAGTCGAGAGTGTCCACTCTGGGTGTCACTATACTCACAACACACTTTAACACCACAATGCACTCGTATGAGAGCAGCTCGGCGATCGGCATCATGGAGTAGATGGGTGGTATATACAGAATAAGACAGCTTACAAGATCCATGTTGTTTCTTCACGGCACCCATCTGCCTCGATGCTTGGAAAACGATTCATACCGTTAATACTCAACTTCGAAATGGTACTTCCACGGCACCCATCTTGCCCTCTAACTGCTGGGAAACGCGCTTCCTCCCGTTAATAAAACGTCTGTTGGTCAGAACTATACTAGTCTACTGTGACATTCGACGAGTCTCTGGAGACCAATGGTTTCGGGTGACAGTTAACGTTACTAGGAGTGCAAGTGGCAGAGACTAAACAAAAAAGTTAAACCAGCAATCAAGCATTTCTGAAAGAAAAGTTTCCATCGTCAGAGCTTCCTTGGGTTCGTTGACTGACAGATCCTCGAGGCTGTAAAAACGACACATTTTTCGGATTGGTTGATGTGATATTGAGACCCCGGCTGATTTTACAAGAGTCCTTTGCCGAGATGCCGCCTATTTTCAAGAACACGGAAGTGTTGAGAGACGACGTTGGCGAATTTATGAAATAATAGTAATACGCATACAAAATAAAATACATGACTACTCCCACGACGGACTTGATCGGTAGTTATTTCGGGAAGAAAGTTTTATTAGCACCCCACTTTAAAGGGTATCTAGCTCATGGGTTGGTAATAACCCAAATCTACCAGCAATAGAGTATCGACCGGTTGGCTGTCTTGAACATTTTGGGAAACAGTCTCTAATGCCCACGCCAAGGAGACAAACACTCAACTGAGCTATTACAGCTGACACTATGAATTGTTTAGTACGCCGCTTATGGTAAACCACTAACCAATAGAGCCAAACATACGATGTTTCTACTGCCAGGAAAAGACACCACCAAACTAATCATAACCCTAGGTTTAACAACATGGCTGCTATTACAATTGATCTCTTCGAAGTTGAAATACTAAGAAGAAAACGGTCTGGGATCTTCTCTGTGGATGGTTTCTTGTCTACAAGTATGCCAAGTTGTGAAATAAATGACCGTAGACCCCGAGGTAGACCAAGAAGACGGGGGAGAGATAATAAACATACAGACCTACAGGTATTGGAATCAGCAACTGGCAAGAGAAGGTCAACCAGAGAGATGATGGAGACGGCTCTTATCTGCAGCAAAGAACCTCATGGCTCGGATGCTGAAGAAGAGGCATATCATATATATATATATATTATATATATATATATACATATCTATATATATATATATATATATATATAGATATATATATATATATATATATACTATATATGATATATATATATACAGAATGTGATGTGGGTGGGGATGTATTGTTGCGTTCGATAACGGTCCATCCGATGAGATGAATTTTCTACACGTCTTGCTTGCTTGCTTGTGTTCGTTGGCTTGAGCTCCAACGTGAAGTCCTGTATGTCGGATGAAGGCATCCTGTTGTCCAACATCAATGTGATGTCATACAGGACCTGAGGTTTGCGTGAGTATCCGTTGTCCCATGTCTGGCTTATTGGTGTGCAGACTGGTGGTTCCTCGCCGTACAGGCAGACACTCTCCGACTTCGGAGGAATCGGCGATCCTACTGACTTTAGCCAGGACCCCGAAGGGACCTGTTGCCCAGGACGCTCGACAAGGACGCGTCAGTAGGTCTTGGCCAGTATATAACCCGGCTCTGGTGCCTTGGAAACACCTCTGCGTCCTCTACAACGTCTTCTTTCATTCCCGTGCAACCAACTGTCATAGTTTTTTTTAGTGTAGAATCACCTATTTACTTACTAAAATTAATAATTAAATTACATGACTTAACATAAGAAAAATATATATAAAGGGACATAACTTTTAGTAGCATTGCTATATCTTAGGTAAGTCCCCTGGCTATAGATAGATAGATAGATAGATAGATAGATAGATAGATAGATAGATAGATAGATAGATAGATAGATAGATAGATAGATAGATAGATAGATAGATAGATAGATAGATAGATAGGAATAGATAGATAGATAGACAGCCGGGTCGACAGACCAGACAGTCCGGGAACGGGGAACTTATATGACTACTTATATGAATTAAAATGAGATGCTCTCCATCAGGAGCTGTAGGGGCGAAGGACGGGCCGGGTCAGACAGACAGATAGACAGACAGAACAGGCCGACAGGGACAGATAGATAGATAGTCTGGGAGAACGGGAACGGGAGCTTTATATGACTACTATATGGAATTAGATGAGATGCTTTCCCACCAGGGACTGGTGAAGCTAGGCCGGGTCAGACAGACAGGACAGAATAGACAGACAGATAGTCTGAGAGACGGGAGCTTAATGACTACTTATATGAATTAAATGAGATGCTCCCCACAAGGAGCTGGGCGAAGCCGGGCAGGGTCAGACAGACAGACAGACAAACAAGCAGACAGACAGATAGATATATCCCCTCCAGGGCCTGGGCGAAGCCGGGCCGGGTCAGCTAGTGTATATCATATATCTATATATATATATATATATATATATATATATTATAATATATATATATATATAATATATATATCACTCTGGTGAGGAAGGTGGGTTGGCTCTTCCGATAGAGCATCTGAGCTGGGAGGACAGGGAGACCTGGTCATCTTGCTGCCACACCACACCCACACGCGATGAAGAAAAACGCCAAATCAAAAACGTAAAGGAGTTCGGGCCGCTGACCAGGGGGACAACTTGAGACTTGCACTTGAATGCTCTGCCCTTGGCTACATCGAGTCCTTATGAGGACTGGACATGACCGGGACTAGCCCCGATGAGAATAACACAAGAAACGGCAAGCACGTAGCAGTGCTAACAATGTAAAGAAGCCAACAAACGAGAGAATACGGGCCCCAGTAGGTCCAACCAAGGACCGGTCTTTACCAGGACCAGCACAAAACAAATCTATCCGACGAATAGATCAATCAATCATGTGCCATGCCGGAAAGCGTGGGCGGTCATGATTCGCCATTTCACTCGATCACCAGAGTCGTGGATCAGCTCAGTGTTCCTGTCTCGTCCATGCCATGTGGCCAAGCCATCCAGGTATTTTCCTCTCGGTCTTCCTCTTGGTCTGTTCCCTTCGATCTTGCCAGCTGTCACTAAGTTCTCCAGTCCATTTCTTCTCATAACATGTCCAAAAAATTTTGACTGTCTACGTCTAATTTCTCTAATCAATCTACGATTTTCATTTGTCTCTTGTAGTACTTGGTCATTGGTTTTTCTATCTGTCCATGGTATTCTTTGCATTTTGTTGAGTCTTCTTGTTTCCATTAAGTGTAAAATTTCCTCAGTCATCCATTTCTTACGACCCACCTTCTTTAATTTTGGAATAGTTGTTTCTGCAGCCACATTGATTGAATTCTTTAACATTTCCCATTGATCATCCACATCCTGGAATAGGATCTCTAGATCAGACAATATTTCAAATCTGTTCTGTACTTCTATGTTGAATTTGTTTTGTATTTCCTTGTCATTACTCAATGTACACAAGTCATATTTAGTGTTTCCTGTTATATGCTTGACTTTCTTCAACTTTATCCTCAATGTTCCTGTGAGTAATCTGTGGTCACTAGAACAATCAGCACCGGGAACTGTTTTTGCTACGTTAGCGCTTTTCTAAATCTTCTGCCAATGAGAATGTAGTCAATCTGGTTTCTAATCCTGCTATCAGGACTCCTCCATGTCCATAATCTTCTAGGGTGTTGCTTGAACCAGGTGTTTCCTACAATCATTTCCTGTTCTTTTGCCCACTCTACTAGTCTGTATCCTCTTTCATTTCTCTCTCCTAAACCATAGTTTCCTACTGTGTCTCTATCCCCTTGATTTCCTACTTTTGCATTGAAGTCCCCTATTATGATGTCTATTTCTGAATTGTTACATTTCTTTAAGGCAGACTTTATTTATGTCATTATAAAATTCCTCTACACTATCTTCACTGGACTCTCCTGTTGGGGCATATACTTGAATAACATTTATGTTACAAGGTCTGCCACTCAATTTAACTAGTAGAACTCTGTCCGACACGGCCCAATATCCCTGAACAGACGTTGATGTTTTCCGACGAATAGAGCGGGACCAATAAAACCAGTAGGAATTAGGACTAACAATTCACACAACTACGACTCTCAACAATAACCACCGCTGACGAAGCAGGTTAGACGAGACCGAATTTGGAAGTTAGTTTTTTGGACAATTGGAATTGGAGTGAGATGGCAAAAATGACCGCCCACGCTTATCGGCATGGCACATGATGGATGGTTCGGCCTCCACTTCCGCTATGGAGAAAATATGGCAGATTACCTTGTATGTATTAGTTGTATGGACTGTAGCATACATTCACAGTTGTTGATGGTAAATATGGATCTTTTGCATTTTCCTGTAGGTTGTTTATGGTGATTATCATCACCATGTGCCCTGGTTTCAGCTTGTGATCCCCAGCATTTTATGATGGTTAACATGTTAACCTGATCCATCTGTGTAGGGTACTTACAGCTTGACCAACGGCCAACGGTATCTGAGATCTCAACGAAGAGTGTACTTTAAGTCTAAGCGGAATTGTGCTTTTTTTTTGGGTGTCGTAATTTAAAACCAGTAAGTGTAATGGTGTCCTAAGTTATAAATAAATAAATGTTTTGCATATCCTTTACAGGACATCGCTGTCAACATCAGCGTCTTTCAGCCGATTGTTGATTTCAATAAATTTCATGGCAAGATTGTCATTGCGCTCAGTAAATTTGCCATTGCTTTCTGAGCGACCGGCTCCATACTCTCATAAGTCACTGGCGCGACTCGAACCGCTTCCAATTCTTGTGCGCTCGCGTCAACCACGAGAGTATTCGGGGTTACGGAAAAAGCTGCTAACCTCTCGACCAGGGAGACCGGCGTCCTAAGAGATAGGGGAGATTTTATCCTGGCTCATTAAATTTGAAGCTGAGAAATTCTGCCTTCTATTACTATTACTGTGGCTTGTTTACTTTTAAACGGACAACATAGACCCATATATCACTGCGTCCGGGGTGGGAGACCTAACTTGATGTATTATCTATTTTTCAATAGGATGTGCCGTGATCTAATTAACAATTAAAAATGGCCGCCAATTGTTTATTATTCATTAAAAGTCTGTCACATTGCTAACAAACCTGGTAAGATGTATATTTTATTGTGCGTTTTGGTAACAGGAAAGTAAAGGTCACATTCCTCTTTTGATAGAATGTCGAGAGGATTGAGAGGATCAACTTCATTGCACCAGGTTTTACCCCATATGGCTCGGTCTCTTTCTGCACGGCGGCCTGCCGAAAGCATCATACAAAGCACGAGAGTCTCAGAGTCTCTGACAAAAATGCACTCGACTTTTAAGACTTTTCGATAGATATGCTGTGACCTAATTAATAGTTAAAAATAGCTGCCCATTTATATTAATTAAATGTCATGTGAAATGTTCGTTGTTAGTGAAAGAACAATTCATGAAAATGTACTCATATTGTCTTAATGTACCAACTGCATTGCGACAGCTTTCTTTTGTTGATTAAATATCATGCATTAATGTCAAGTAAATAAGTTTGTAACTGCTGCATAAATTAAGCAGCAGTTAATTAATTATTAAAATATTAAAAAATATTAAATAATTAAATACTCACTAAAACTGATTTCTAGTTCTGCTCTATAATTACACTGTTCTGTACCTAATAGTGAGCAATTAATAATTAAATACTAACTTATTTAAAACATATAACTTATTTTACATTACTGTATTTAAAGTTAAATAATTATCATAATTATTATGTACTGCTGCGCTGCTTAGAAAAAAAGTACTCCTTAATGTTACTTACAGGTTTACAGACGGGTCTGAAAACTGGCTTTCAAAATTATTTTCAGTCATGTCAAATGCTGAAATATTATACAAGTACACAGATACATTACTGCTACAAATGACACTTGTATTCTGTTTAATTTTAGTAGTTAAATTATCAGTTCTAATTATAAATAAATACAGGTCCGCTATAGTTTATTGTATGGGCGCCACAATCTTGAATTTTGTGTTATGACGGCCATGTCACTAAATATTTTTCCTGAACGCCAGCAAAAACCAGCAATGTTGAAACTCTTCATATTTATGTAAAATTGAACGGGGGATTAAAAAATGCAATATAACGTTAAGGTTTCTTTATACTTCAGGAGTTATAAGACAAATTAGCTTACTATGTTAGTTAGTTAGTCGACAGATCATCCTCGTTGCACATCGAACCATTCAGTCCATAAGTGCTTGGATCCCCTCCTCAGCAAATCCCGCAGCGTGTAGCGGCTAACGACGCCAGTTCTGTGTTGGTTTATCAATCTTCTTTGGCTTCCTGCGTAGTGTTCTTGTTTGGCCACCCCTCTTTTAATTTGCTGCTCTCGCAGTCTGGCCATTGTTGTAGATTCACAGTCATCACTTGGTTCTCGCAAAAGTCTCACTTCTCGTAGAGCATTCAGAATGTCAGCCTGGTCCATGGCGCGTCCGCCCTCCACAGTAGCCTCACCTGCGAGCTTGTCAGCCCGCTCATTTCCTTGTACTCCCGCATGCCCTGGCACGAAGATGAAACTAATCTTTGCCAGCCGAGACCGCTCCAGAGGCAGCAACCATTCTCTTCGGATCGACCCCTCTATCCTCTTGATCATGTTCATTGAGTCGCTAAGGAAACAAGCCCTAGTGAATGTCTGTGTCTCGAGCGATGTTATTGCTTTACTTACTGCCATGACTTCCATGGTCAGGCTGCTTGTGGTTTCAGTGAAAGCACCAGAGTCCTCCTTCACAATTCTCCCTCCGGCCCGAGCTGTAAAGGCCCATGAGCTTCTCACATGTCGGACGACCGACCCATCTGTGTAGATGACCGCGTCACCGCCTAGCGAATTCTCGAAAATCAACGCTTGTACTTCAGCCTCAACAGCAGCCGGATTTTCTTGTCTGCATTTTCTATCTAGTTGGATGCAAACTGAAACGGATGTGCAGAAGTCTGTTGGCACTTGCACCCACTCCTCGCCAGGTTCTAAGTCCTCAAGTGAACACACCTGTTGAAGAATGTCTTCGGCTTGACCCATCCACGACCGTCCTCTTTTTAACCTGCTGCCCTTCACCTTCCTAATTTCACTATGCAGTGGATGTTGTGTGTTTGCGTTAATTCTGAGGTAGGCGCGTGCCCTGCAAACTTGTAATCTCTCTTCAATGGTTGGAAAATCAAGAAGGTAGCGCATCGCCCTGCATGCTGTATCTCTTGTACATCCAAGAATAATGCGCATAGCTTCATTCTGTATCCTTTCCATCCTTTCTATCTGCTTATGGCTGAGAGTCAGGATTGCCATTGCATACTCCAAAACAGACATGACCAGCCCCTCGTACAGAAGACATAGATGGCGCTGCTCACAGTTTGCTGCCGCCATCACCCGCATCGCTGCCAAACCCTGCTTGGCCTTTGTTATCACCTGGTCTATGTGCACATTATAAGCAAGGCTTCGATCAAACCGTATCCCCAGGTAATTCATTGCCTGCGTTCTTTCCACCGTCTCTGAACACAGCATTACAGTTGGTGTTGGATTGTTGACAATATGATTATTCAACGAGAACCAAGTCACTGTTGCCTTTGTTGGGTTGACCATTGCCCCAGCTTCATCACACCAAGTACTTATGCGATTGAGTTCGGTTTGTAGTTCCACAGCAACCTCCTCTCTATCCTTACCCTGACGATACACTAAAACATCATCGGCATATGACAATGTTCTGCCAGGTCCAGTGATCTGCTCACTGGTGATTCTCACTGTGTAGGCGTTGAACAGTACCGGAGATAATGGTGATCCCTGTGGTAGGCCAGGATATATTGTTGTTGGTTCCGAAGTCCAACTGCCACATCTAAAAACTACTTTCCGTTGGAAGAGGGCTGCAGCGATCCAACTAAGGAGGAATGGACTTACGTTTAGTTCAAGAAGCTGAGACATTAAAAAATCCAGTGGTACTCTGTTGTATGAATCCTCAAGATCAATCGCTGCAGCAACGGTTTCAGTGCCTGAGTGGAAACCTTCATAGACATCATGGGCAAAGACTGCTGCATTGGTCCAGGTTTCTCTTTTTGGACGGTACCCACCCAGGGTAGGTGGGAAAACACCTTGCCTCTCTAGTTGGCTTGATATTTCCTGGCAATTACCTTCTCCAGCAGCTTGCCTATTGTATTCTGCATGGTTATAATTCGATATCCCTGAATTTTTTTGTGGTCTTTGTCAGACTTCGGCAAGGGAATCAGATAGCTGTGTAACCATTCCTCCTTGATGCTAGCACTCCCTGTACTGTTGTTGTACATGTCTGCTAGTTTCTCTAGCTCATTGTCGGTACACCTATTTATGTCGTCGTATCTTATGCCATCAGGACCTGGAGCACTGTTTTTTGATCGTCGAAGCACAGCCTTGATTTCTTTCACTGTCACTGTGTCTTCATCCGAAGTGTTCTGGGCCTTGCATCTGTCTGAGGTGACCTCCTTGGCCAGATTTCGGCCTCCCATGTCTGTCTGGTTGCTCTGCTCAAGGTAGCGTTCAAAGAGGGCTTTGCCCTTGTCCTCGTCAGTCCACTGCCAGATGAGGTCAGCACCTTGGAAGTCAGAAATGCTCTTATTCTTGACTACACCACTCATGCTTTTATGTAGTCGCCAGAACAATTTCAGTGACTTGTCTGTGCTTACTCTTTGACACACCTCTGCCCATTTTTCGCTTTTAACCACCTTGACTAGTTTTTTGAAATAGCTTACTTTTGTGTGCATCTCTCTTTCTAAGTGCAAGCAGGGACTAGGATGACCAGCTCTGTTCTTCTTGGCATTTTGCCATCTCCTTACAGCACTACGCTTATCCACCCAAGCCTTCTCCACCTCGAAACTCCACCACGGTGGCTGCTCCCAGCTTTTTTTCCTGCCCTGAAACGTTCTGCGCTTGTCACGTCTTATTTTACTCACCACATGTTGCCCTGTACTGTCATACTGGAACGTCTTTACCTTTAGCTTGTGCTGCCTGGTTCTGCCTTTCTCCATCAATATGCTGCAAGAGTGGTGGTCGCTGCCATGGTGTCCTAGGACACCCCATCTACACACTGTAGTGAGTGAAGGTGAAACTAGCGCCAGATCAATAGCACTGTCCTCATCGCCTGGACGGCTTGCTGTCCCGGTGACACAGCCACTGTTGATACAAACCAGATCGATGGTTTCCAGTGCAGTCTCGAGCTCCTCCCCTTGTGTATTGGAGGAAGTGTTTCCCCATGATCTGCCTTTAGCGTTGAAGTCACCACAGAAAATAACATTTCTCACCTAATATGCCACTTAAGCACTGCCACTTCTGGGAGTCCACACTCGCATTGCGGGCATAAACATTAACCAACACGAATGGTATACTGGAATGAACTCTCAACGCCTGTATTTGTATATCGTCATTGTCCCAACTGGACATGTCTAGCTCTGACGCCACCATGCTGTCACGAACGAGAATCGCCGTTCCCAGATGTCGTCTGTTGTAGAAACATTTGAAGCCGGCAATTCGGAGTAGCTGATCACCCAGTCTCGTCTCCTGGAGTGCTACAATGTCGTTCCTGTAAACTAGGGTTTCTAAAATAGAGCCCCGTTGTTTTACACTGGCACAGTTCCAATATAGAATACGGATGTTCCTGAGTCCTAGACGGTGACACTTGAGTCTAAAACGAGTCTAAAAAGCTTACTATTCATGAATAGACTCCAAGAAATTCAAGTGAAAACAGTTTCTCGGCCTTATAAGATTATAATTCCGTCTCGCCTTAAAATCAGATTGCTACTGGTACTATTAGTGTTGGAACTCTTCGCTGGCTGCTGAGGATGGGGACGGAGCACTTATGGGAATGCCCCGAATGCTGTGATGTCGATTCCTAAATCAATCATTCAATCAATCAATCTCGACCTTAAACTCTTGGCGCTTAGCAAAAGGACCTCTACTGTAAATATCAGAGTAGTTTCCCCTTTCATCGTATCATGCTGGTTTCAAATAAATCAAATCTAACAAGACACGGTAACAACCGGAAGTGAATCGTTGGCCACAAAGAATAGCGTGCAAAATCAAAATTGGGCAGCCCCCCCCCCCCCCCTCCCAAGGGCAAAGTTTGATAACTCTGACATTGCTACTATTACTAACTACTAGAACTAGAGTTACTTTACTACTTTACTACTACTAACTAGCATACATAGAGAATATTTTAAAAAGGGGTTTCTACTTATGAAATCATCACAGTTGGATACAGCTTGACAAGAGGAATCCAACGGTATCTCAACGAAGAGTGAACGTTAATTCTAAGCGGAGTTATGAATTTGTGTAATTTACAACCAGGAAGTGCACAGGAATCTATTCCAGTGTGTTAGTTCTTTTCGCGGCCTGTACATTAAGAGCTGAGAAATTCTGCCTTCTATTACTGTGGCTTGTTTATTTTTACATGGACAACATAGTACCATATATCACTGCGTCCGGGTGGCGAAGCCTAATTTGACGTATTATCTATTTCTCAGTAGTATGTGCCATGACCTAATTAACAATTAAAAATGGCCGTCAATTGTTTATTATTTATGAAAAGTCTGTCGCATTGCTAACAAACCTGGTAAGATGTATATTTTATTATGCGTTTTTGGCAACAGGAAAGTAAAGGCCACATTCCTCTTTCAATAGAATGTAGAGAGAATTGAGAGGATCGACTTCATTGCACCGGATTTTGCCCCACATGGCTCAGTCTTTTTCCGCAGGGTGGGCTGCAGAAAGCATCGCAAAAAGCACGAGAGTCTTCGTGTCTCAGAGAAAAATGCACTTGACTTTCAAAACTTTTCGATATGATATGCTGTTACCTAATTAACAGTTAAAAATAGCTTCCCATTTAATATTTATATTAATTAAATGTCATGTGAAATGTTCGTCATTAATGAAAGAACAATTCATGAAAATGTACTCATATTGCCTTATTGTACCCACTGTATTGCGACAACTTTCTTTTGTTGATTACATATCATGCATGTAAGTAAATAAGTTTTTAACTGCTGCATAAATTAAGCAGCAGTTAATTAATTATTAAAATATTAAATAATGAAAAAACAAATAAGTAAATATTTGCTAATAATTTATTTCTATTTCTGCTCAATAATTACACTGTTCTGTATCTAATAGTGAGTAATTAATAATTAAATGCTAACTTTAAAAAAAAACCATAACTTATTTCACAGTATTTTGTTTACATTTAAATAATTAAGTACTGGTGCGCTGCTAAGAAAAAAAAGTACTCCTTACAGGTTTACAGACGGGTCTGAAAATTGGCTTTCAAAATTATTTTCAGTCATGTCAAATGCTGAAAAATTATACAAGTACACAGATAAATTTCTGCTACAAATGAAACTTGTATTCTGTTTACTTTTAATAGTTAAATTGCCAGTTATAATTATAAATAAATACAGGTCTGCTATAATTTAGTACTGTTGTATGGGTGCCACCATCTTGAATTTTGTGTTATGACTGCCATATCTCATTTTCGTGGTTGTGCTAGAAAATGTTTCCTAAGAAAGTAAGAAGCGGTAATTGTTTAAACTCTTCACATATATGAGAAATTGAACGGAGAATCCAAAAATGCAATGAAAAGTCTTTTTATATTTATGAAAAAAATTAGCTTACGGAGAAATAACTTTGCAATCTTAGCAGACAGGCCACTTATGCAATTTTTAGAGTGGTTTCCCGCGAAGTTCAGCTGGTTATTTCTGAATATATCCAATCAGAAGCAAACATGGGTAACCCCAGGCCTAAACCGGATGTCGCAAGGAACTTTGTGCTAATTAGGGTCACGCCGCCCCCCCCCCCCCCACCCATGTCCCCCCCCCCCCCCCCCCACCCATGTTATGGTATGCCCACCTTTGCTACTACTACTAGCAGGATCAATCGTGATTTTAAAATTGAGTATTTACAAATGCGACCACCAAAGGTAGATATGCCTTGAAAAACCAAATCTAATGGTACCAGAATGATGCCTGTATTTCAATTCTTAGTGGAGGTATTAAAATTTTTGTTAAGGCAAAATGAGTTCCGATTTTCTCATGTTCCGCGTACTTTTGTGGCTCTTGTGTCTCATTTTCTCAGCTTCCGGTCTACTCGAGTTTGTATCAAACTGGTCATTAACGGATGTGAAATCCGACTTCATCAATATGTTCCATCATGTTAAGTGATAAATAAATAGTATAAGTATACAAATAAATTACTAATAATCTTTAAACTTGTATTTTCTATAACTTTAGTAGTTCAAATTTCACGATGTGAGCCGATTCCGATTGATATTCACGTCAGTCGCGATCTTGAGTTTCCATTATTCACATGTCGGGAGTACTTGGGAGAGATAATTGTTTTCTACCACCGGTCCATGATGGTCAGTGATGAAACTCCAAATGTATGTAAAAATGGATGCATAATTTGAAATTGCATCTAAAATTAACCTACAATTTCTATGACATGTGCTAAACAATAAAGTTACTTACTTTGAGGCAAGTAATTCAATTTATTTAAAAGGTGACGATAATTTCAACCACGGAATATTAGGCTAACCTTTTCTGCACAACCTTAGATGACGTCTGCTATTGTCACGTGATATTTGAATGAATGAATGATGATGTAATCATGAATGGTTTTTACAACAACCATTTTAGTGACACAACGGAGCAGGCAGGGGTGGCTCGGTATATCACTTCCATTTTCAGTTCAGGTCCTGGCTCGGCTGGCATACCTACTAACTACTTACTGTTTAGGTTTGCCAAATTTTACCAGAATTTTTTTTGTTTTTGCGGTGACCTTCGATTATTTGCTTTTGTGTCTCCGATATGGGGACGGTAAGCGTACACATGATGTTAAACTCCGTGATTATTTTAAGATCGCATTAAAACAGAAACCAATTACTGAGTATTGTGGTTCTTACCATTGTCTATGAATCTATACATCTTGGCTTCTCACATTTTTCTTCTTACTGAGATAAAGAGACTGTCTTTTGAAGACGTAAGTTGACTCGTAAATTTAGTTTTATATAGACGTTGTGAATTGATCTAGTATGAATAATTCAGTTGAGTACCCATTTTATGCGTACTGTGAAATTTTCAACTCTTTAAGTCGGCGGGGACATCCCAAACTGAAATCATTAAGATCGCATGCTATGATGCTGTAATGGGATATTCCAATGGTGAGAAAATGGTGGTTTTCCATGTCACAATCAAGCGATGATCATTTAATATTCTTATGGATTATTTAGAGCGACAAAATGGTAATGAATGCGTGTTTGCATTCAACACCCATTGTAGTATTTATGTGTAAATTGTCATCACTCTACACGGCCGGGGTCATTTATTTTTTGATAACTTAGTATTCAAACAAGTTCAGTAATGAAACTTTCCTAATATATGTAAACTTGGATGCAGAATTCTAAAATCCATATAAAATTAATGGTTTTCTATTAACAGCGCCAGAAAAAAATTAATTACTGTGTCAGAGTCCGACAGGGGACAGCGATGCAGGGACATCGTTACGACCGCCAGGCGACTTAGCTCCCAGTAAGGGATGCAACAACTTCGTTGCGCCGCCAGGCAAATAGGAGTTATCGGCCTGCGAGATTGCTGGCTGACCAGCGGTCAGGCCGCCAACGCAACACGCACGCCTGCCACGTGACGCCACGTCAGGCAGGAGGCAAGTTGCGAACCAGGTCCAGACAGCTCTGGGACACGGAACATGACGGACGTGTGAGAAAGGCGTTGTATGGTTTCTGTATTGAAAGGCGAGTGTCTGGACATCTTGCGAGTCAGACTTGTGACTGTATTGTGGATGTAAGTTGTAAAGTATCCATTATATGTATTTGTGATCATCGTTCTGTATTTGATATGTTAATAAATCCACCGAACGATGTGTCGTTGAGTCTTACGTCAAATCACGTTGTATTTGTACTGTCTCACACTTGTTAGGAAAGCGAGCCAAGTTTAAGACCCTGACATGTGTGAACGTGGAGGGCTCGTCCAGCTTTAATTTAGTTATATTTGAACGTGAATAGCTTGTCCTTGTTGTACGTTTAATTTAATTAGATTTAAACTTAAATGTGATCATGGAAGGCTCATTTTGATTGTTACTACATTATTTAAACATGTGTAAGACCATTTGTAAACGTACAATGCATACATTCTGTTTGATCCTGTAAGCGTGTAAAACATTTGTGATTTGTGAAACTTGTCACCGTTTTGACCTTGTCGACATTGTGATCTTGTCGCCATTTTGACCTTGTCGCCATCTTGTAAATTTGATGTCCATGTCCTTACTGAATGTCATCTTGATGTAAGTGATGTGTCATCAATGTTGTAGAGTGTTAAGATACTTGTAGATTGTCTTTGTGAATTGAGTTTGTGGAACGCGAAAAGTGTTTGGAAAGAAAGTAACGTGTATTGTAAAAAAATTGTTGACGGACAAACTTACGACATACAATTATACTCAACGCCATACAAACCTAATCCAACAGAGACGACGAACAAGACGATACAACAGCTTGTACAGTGATACTAGATCACGAAGACGACGATGCTAGTGACGAAATTCCAACACCTGCATTAGACACGACAGACTGCTTGAAGGAGATCAAAATCAACCCAAATTTAACTCAAGCAGACACAGACAGTTGCAAACAACTTATACAACAGTACAACACCATCTTTTCCAACAACCCAGGACAAACAGAATTAATACAGCATCACATCGCACTCACATCAAACACACCCATTAGATGCAGACCATACACCATCCCATTACATTACAAAGAACAGTTACATCAAGAAATCATCAACTTAGAGAAAAATAACATCATAAGACGATCCCAATCAGACTACTCATCTCCCATGGTCATAGTACGCAAAAAGGACAATACAATAAGACTGTGCATCGACTACCGAAAACTGAATAAAATAACTGTTCTAGATCTTGAGCCTATGGCAAACACTGACGATCTTCTGACAGAACTGACAGACGCTAGGTTCTTTACGACTGTAGACATGGTTAAAGGTTATTGGCAGATTGCTGTAGACGAACAGAGCAGACATCTGACAGCTTTCGCCACACCTTGGGGACTGTACGAATGGTGCAAACTTCCATTTGGGCTTGTTAACGCCCCAGCCACATTCGTACGTATGACACGACTACTGCTAAGAGACATTCCTAACATAATTTGCTATATTGACGACATATGCATTCACACAGAGACAATGACGGAGCACATTAAGACATTAGACCAAACATTTGAACGGATCAAACAGCACGGACTGACAGTGAAGCCTGCAAAAGTAGACATAGCCTACCAGGAAATATCATTCTTGGGTTACAAAATATCCAATGGCTTTGTCACGACAGACGATAAAATTGTGTCCAAGATACTAAAACTCTCACTTCCGACTACTAAAAAACAAGTCAGAAGTTTGCTGGGCCTAATCAATTACTATAGGCAATTTATTCCTGATTTTTCGGAACTGACCGAGGTATTTACTAATTTACTAACAAAGGATAAACCTGAGAAAATTGTACACGATCAATGCCTAAAAATCGCATTTCATAAAGTGCTATCATGTTTTTCCGATAAGAATAAACAGAATCTTATCCTTAAATTGCCCGATATCCAGTTTACCTTTCAGATTACGCACAGATGCTAGCTCCGTGGCGATTGGAGCAGTCCTGTTGCAGGAGTACAACAACATCCTCCACCCAGTTTATTTTGTATCCCGGAAGCTGAAAGCCCGAGAGCGGGCATGGTCCATTCCTCAATTGGAAGCCCTAGCTTTAGTAGTAGGTATCACCAAATTGTCTAGATTTCTTCTAGGACGCCATTTCATCGTAGAATCGGACAGCAGCCCCTTACGTTGGATGAATTCAGGTGTGCCATCGAACCATATGATAGCGCGTTGGTCTCTGAAACTTCAAGATTATAGCTTTGAGGTTCGACATATCCCAGGCAGAACCAATTCAATTGCCGATCTTTTGTCACGTTGTCCGACCGACCCAGTGAGCACCAATGTCTGAGTGCAGTATGTAGAAATACACTCAGACCGACACAGCCATTTAGCAGTGAATAGTGGTTTTCCATTCACAAAAAGCTGTGTAATGTCTACAATATTGTGATAGGGATTACTCCCATTATATATAGTGTTCGTATTTTACTAGTTCATGTAGTGATTGTCGTGTATAAATGTGTAGTATGTGGTAGAAAGCGAACTTTATTAACTGTATATATTACGTACAAGAACAGTGTCACATTCGCACTTACCTGAAGCGAATTATCCAACTTGACAGTGACAACTTCGTGTTGAATCGTCCAGGAACATTTTAATTACGAGTGTGAAAGTAAAAAACTGAACAGTGACGACTTTTCTACACCTCTGCAGTGAACCGAAACCTTTAGTGTTCGACTGAAACATCTAACACATGAACATTCGATCGTAATCCAGAAGATTGTGTACCAAAATCCAACACGAACTTTGAGAACATTGTTCCTTCCTTAAACTACATCAAACCGGAACAGGTGTGTTCTACAAGCTTTACCATCAGCTGATTTTAGAGCTCGTGTGTACTTCCGGATTAATTAGAAATTTAGAACAAAAATAGCAGACAACATATAAAAGATTAAAAAGTTTTGACGATTCTAAAATGTTTAGGATTCTATAAAATTGAATACACGAATTGTGTGTTTATTTATTTCTCTAATGTAATCTTAGAATCATATCTTGATTAACGTATTCATATTACCGACTTTTTCTCGTTAATATGAAGAAACGTCAAGCAATGACACTAAGAAATTAAATAGTTATTGTAAATTATTGTGTTTCACTAATGTTAAAATTATTTCCCTTATTGTTATTACATTTTCACACAAAGGGGCCATAATTTGAAATGTATATGCTAATGTGTTGTGTGTAATATAACATGTTGTTGTTAAAGTGTTGACACCACAGGCAGGCATCTACTGGGCATGGCAGAGGGTTGCCAACATTGTATACCAACACAATAACTCCTGGCCAAGTAGGGACAGGGTTTGAGTGTTTTATACGACTTATATAAAGTCGTATTTCAGTCTCGCGAGATGGTTTTTGTTTCAAGAACCATATTATTATTTTTTTTTCAAATTGCGTTGACGTAGATGCGTGAAGCTGGTGCTACTGATCCGACTGGGTGATAATACGATTGAGGTAACCAGCCATCGAGAGGGTGAAGCCTGATATGTGTTAAACATGAAGCACCACATGTCTTTGTACCCAACTCCCAGTTCTTATATATTTCTATGCCATGTGTGTAATTTTGATAACGTTGTGTATAACAATGGGAAGGTAGACTCTGACAAGGGCATACTATTAACCCAACAGGTACAGACATTAGACATGAAAGACGACATCTTTCATGGATTTTACCGGGGGAGCGTGTCAGAGTCCGACAGGGGACAGCGATGCAGGGACATCGTTACGACCGCCAGGCGACTTAGCTCCCAGTAAGGGATGCAACAACTTCGTTGCGCCGCCAGGCAAATAGGAGTTATCGGCCTGCGAGATCGCTGGCTGACCAGCGGTCAGGCCGCCAACGCAAGACGCACGCCTGCCACGTGACGCCACGTCAGGCAGGAGGCAAGTTGCGAACCAGGTCCAGACAGCTCTGGGACACGGAACATGACGGACGTGTGAGAAAGGCGTTGTATGGTTTCTGTATTGAAAGGCGAGTGTCTGGACATCTTGCGAGTCAGACTTGTGACTGTATTGTGGATGTAAGTTGTAAAGTATCCATTATATGTATTTGTGATCATCGTTCTGTATTTGATATGTTAATAAATCCACCGAACGATGTGTCGTTGAGTCTTACGTCAAATCACGTTGTATTTGTACTGTCTCACACTTGTTAGGAAAGCGAGCCAAGTTTAAGACCCTGACAGGTAAGTATGCCAAATAATTTTTATTTATATAAAAGCGCTGATAATTTCAACCAATCGCTACGCATGGAATATTAGATGGACTTTTCTGCTGAAGCCAAGATGGCGTGTGTTATTGCCACGTGATATTTGAATGAATGAATGATGTTGGAAGCATGCAGGGTCGTTTAATGGCCATTTTTGGGGATACAATGGATCCTTCTTACAGTTTCGGATCACATAATCGGACTAAATGAAATCGCTATATAATATGAACAAAGAGGAAAATACTGTTTGAGCACTTTGACAAAGTGTGGCCTAAATACTGAAATCAATGTTTTTTTGTTTTTTTTAAACACATATGCCTATGTAACTTTTTTTTTTATTTGTGAACTAAGACCTTAGAAGCTATATATCATTTTGTTCATGATAATGAGACCTAATTTAGTAAACAATAATTTTTAAAAATATTTTATAATTTCATAACATTAATATTCAAATTGCCAGTCTCTCTGGCCGAGGGGTTACAATACTTATTCCATAATCCCGTTTATCCATGCAGGCTCTCGCAGCGCGCGAGAATTGGTTGTGGTTCTACCCGAGCTCATGACTTGCGGGATAATGAGCCGGCCGCCCAGAAAGCAATGGCAAATTACTGAGCGTAATCTTGCCAAAGAGATCAACAATCAGCTGAAAGATGCTGATGTTGACAGCGATGTCCTGTAAAGGATATGCAAACAATATTCAAATTGGCTACCTATATAATATAAATAGTACCAAATAATGTTATATTGTGTTTATTAAAAAAAAATTAAAAACAAAACCCATAATGCCTAGGAAACCATAAGTTTTAAATCTTGAGTGAGGGAACATAAAGGTCATGTTGCCTCTGTAATCTTATATGTTCCAACCTGATTAAGAGGTTCAGAATGGCCACCAATTTATGATTCAAGTCATTAATCCGTGATATTTTAATTAATAATTGAACAAACCATGCAGATCATATATTTGTTTCATGTGGGTTGATAAACTCAACGTTAAGATCACATCATCACTTTAATCTTAAATGTATAGATCTGCATAATAGTTCCAAATGACTGCCAATTAATGTTTCTAGTCATCAATCTCTGATATGTTAATTAATAATTGAGCAAATTATATGGTCCGTACATTTGTCCTGTGCGGATTTGTAAAACGAACCTATAGGCCAAAAGGTCACTTTAAGTTTAATATTAAATATTCTGCCCTGCTTAAACATTCCTAATTTTTTTTTTCCAGTTCAATGTGTGATTGGTTCACCCAGCTGCTTCTTCTTCTTCTTCTTCTTCTTCTTGTTCTTCTTCTTCTTCTTCTTCTTCTTCTTCTTCTTCTTCTTCTTCTTCTTCTTCTTCTTCTTCTTCTTCTTCTTCTTCTTCTTCTTCTTTCGTTCGCTTGAAATATGTCTATAACTGCAATGTTGTCTCTTGTATGAATTTAACTGTCTTTTTTAGTTCACTCAGCGGCCCATAGAGTTTATCTTCCACTGTTGTCTCTCTAGGCCAGAAGGTTTGCCTAGACATATTGTAATTTGGGCAGTCTTGGAGTATGTGCTTAGCCGTCTGCGACGCCAATCCACATGTGCACATGGCTGATTCACCAATCTTGAATTTTGTATACATGTGGTTGTGTAATCTATTGTGTCCTGTTCTGAGGTGCAGAATAATGACTTGTTCTGGTCTGTCCATAATGTGGTAGTCATCTTGAGCAGGTTTTGGTGGCTTTCTGACTGATTTGATCATTCTTTTCTTTTGGTGGTATGTAGCGGGCACATAATACTGTTCTTCTTTTGCTCCCTCCTTAGCCAGTTGATCAGCTCTGTCGTTTCTAGGTATTCCACAGTGGGATGGTATCCACTGTATGGTGACCTTATGCTGACTGCTAAGTTCAGAAAGTAGTGTCCTTAGTACTGGCAATTTCCCAGACAGGAGCGCCTCGAGTACTGATTTTGCATCTGTCAATAGCACCACAGGTTATGTACCATGGCTGGTATTTAGTAATTTCTCTGGTTCACCCAGCTGATTCCCAACCATTGTGTCATGAATTAATTATTAATTAACAAGTGGTTATAATACACTTAAGACCCCTCTGCCATGCGTCCACCTTGACGAGGTAGAGGGGCTTGCGCGTTCCAATGAGCCCAAGAGCTATGCCGACGGTAACACAGCTACTGGTAGGGTCACCCATGTCAGACAGGTCAAGGGAGAGGGACCAGACGAAGAGACGCACAAACCTGCTGCGTTGTAGGTAGACTGGGGACAGTCAAAGGCTAGGGAAAGCATCCCGAAAAATGCTTGTCGAAATCGGATGTACTGAGCCACAGGCTTGACAAAGAAGTGCAACGTAACTTTATCATTTCATGATGCCACAGATGAAAATTAATCATTATGGTGCTAATCCCGTGAAGTCCCATCAGGCGTTGATAGTGCCGGGCCCCCTGCCTCGAGGGGGTCCACCCATGACTACTGGTGGTCACCTTCCCCTGTGCTGTGGAGTCAAGGCACAGAGGAGTAGGTTAAGAGCTATTGACCAAACACCCCGGACACTCAACATACTACAGTGGAATGCCGAAGGAGTTTACAAGAAGAAAGACTCCCTAACACAGCGTCTTCATAAAGATAGAATAGATGTGGCATGCATTCAAGAGACACACCTCAACGCCAAGCGCACATTTTCAGTCAGGGGATATCAGGCCTCACGTTTTGACCGAGAAGGACACAAAGGAGGAGTTCTAATACTTCCGCGAAATACAATACCTTGCAGCGAAGTATCTGTGATCTCTGACAACCAAACGGAAATTATAGGTGTTGATATAATGATAAAGGACGTGAAAATAAGAATTTACAATCTGTATAGCCCAGCAGATAAAGACCTTACACTCTCAAACATGAAAATAACTGACACAAATTGCATTATTGTCGGAGACTTTAATAGCCGTTTAGAAATATGGGGATACCCAGATACTGACAAAAGAGGAGATGAAGTGGAGGACTGGGAAATAGACTCAAATCTCCTTCTACTCAACAAAGCAGATGACACACCGAGCTTCTACTCCAGAAGATGGATTACCACTTCTACTCCAGACTTAGCTTTCTGCACAGGAGACATTCTCCACAAAATTGATCGCCATGTGCTTGACCAATTAGCAGGTAGTGACCACAGACCAATGAAGCTTGTAATGAATATGGAGTATGTTCCACAGGAGCAAAAGCCTTTGCCCCGCTGGAATTACAAACGAGCAGATTGGGACAGATTTGCCATACTAACAGACAAATATTGTGAAAGCATAAATACACGATATGGCAACATGAAGCAAATGGTGGAAAGTCTAAACAGAGCAATAATACAGGCAGCCACTGAGTCTATTCCAATAGGAGCGAGGAAAAATTACAAACCATACTGAACTGAAGAACTACAAATTTTGGAGGACAAAGTTGAAGATGCCAGGAAGACCGCAGAGAGAGAACAAACAACTGAAGCGAACATCTCTCTCAAAGCCATCTCAGCAAAATATAAAAGAACAGTAAATCAAACAACAAGAGATTGTTGGAGGGAAAGAACAGAAAACCTGAATTTTGACAGGGATGGAAACAAACTATGGAAACTAGTGAAAGCCATGAACAATGAAGGACCTAGAAACAAACAAATAACAATTAAACAAGGAAATGTCTTGCTTACAGGAAAAAAGGCTGCAAATGCACTAATGGAACACTATGCCAGTGCAAACCACATTGATATTACAACCAAACAGAAGAAATCAATCAAAGATAAACAGATACATCATAGTAATACAGAGACAGCAGCAGAATATATTATGGCAAATTTAACAATGGAAGAAATGGAACGGGCAATGAATACCCTAAAAAAGAAGAAATCACCAGGAAAGGATGGAATCACAAATGAAATGCTAATAGGACTAGGCACTAAGGCAAAAAAGAAACTACTAGCAGTCCTAAATTACAGCTGGAAGAGGGGAATAGTCCCACAGGCATGGAAGGAAGCTATACTAATACCAGTCCCAAAGAAAGGAAAAGACCTGGAAGAACCAAATGGCTTTCGACCTATCAGTCTACTTAGCTGTGTAGGGAAATTAACGGAATGCATTATCAATGGCAGGCTAATATGGCATCTGGAAGAAAACCAACTCTTAACACCACACCAAGCAGGATTCAGAAAGTACAGATCCACTGAAGATCAAATAACCTATATAGCTCAGGAAATAGAGGATGCCTTCCAAGAGAAAAAGCACACACTAGCGGTCTGGATAGATTTAGAAAAAGCATTTGATAAAGTATGGAAGGAAGGACTGAAAGTAAAACTGCAAAAAATGCATGTTTGTGGGAAAATGTACAAATGGATCAGCCACTACCTTGAGAACAGAACTGCCAGGACAAAAGTACAAGGACAAACCAGCAAAATGATGCTGTTGGAGCAAGGTGTCCCCCAAGGAGGAGTTCTTTCACCAACATTATTCCTAGCATATATAAACGACATCACTGAAAATTTTCCAGCCAGAGTACACACATCATCCTTTGCAGATGACCTAGCCATATGGACATCTGAAGAATATATTAGTACAGCTAACAGCAGAATACAGCAAGCCCTATTAGCGCTAGAGGACTGGTCAAAATCATGGCTAGTGAAGATAAGTGAGGAGAAAACAACATGCACAGTGTTCTCCCTCTCAAATAAAACTCAGCAACCTAAGCTGGTATTGAATGGAAAAATATTGCGCCCTGAAGAAAATCCAAACTATCTAGGAGTCACCTTTGATCGTCGCCTGACATGGAAAACACATGTTGAGAAAAATCGAACAAGAGCAAGGCAAAGAATGGCAATCATGAAAAAGCTTGCTGGTACAACGTGAGAAGCAGGTGAGAAAGTTCTCAAGAAGTTATATACTGGACGGGTGAGGCCAGTACTGGAATATGGCATTGCAGCTTGGGCAACAGTAGCTAAGTCAAACTTTAACAAAATAAGTAGAGTCCAAAATCAAGGAATGCGAATCATAACTGGAAGCCTGAAGACAACGCCTATTAATCAACTCGAAAAGATCACTTGTTTACAACCAATGCAGGATAGAAGAGATAGCAGAGCCCAGCAACAAGCAGAAAAATTTAGAAGATTGACAGACCACCCTATGTATAAAAGGTTTAGTGGTTTTGGAAAGGGAAGACTGAAGCGTAGCAACTTTGTAGAAACTGCAAAACGAAAGATTAGGGCAGATCCCATACTTAACATATCAACAGTTAAACCCATTTACAATGCAGACAAGTTCCCAGCTTGGAGACAGCAGCAACTGCCTGAGATGATAGAAAACATTCCTAGTATTGAGAATAAGAACACTCAGCATGAAACCGAAAGAAGAGAAATAACCCTAAACTACATAAAAGAACATTACGCAAGCAGCAATTGGACCCATGGATATACAGATGGATCAGCCAAAAATTCAATAGAGAATGGAGGAGGAGGAATTCTCCTAAATTTAAAAAATGTAGTGAAAAAAACACATTCAGTGGCAACTGGAAAGTTTTCAAGTAACTTCAAAGCGGAGGTAGAGGCTCTGAAAACTGCAGCAGAAATGCTCTTGATGGAGGAAAATAAAGAGAAGCAAATAGCTATCTTCACAGATGCAAAGTCAGCTGTCTCAATACTGAAGAGCAATAACAGCACAGAAATAGCTGACCTAAGAGCAGCACTCCATGGTCTATGCCAGAAATTCCAAAAAGTTGTAATACAGTGGATCCCATCACATTGCAGTATACCTGGAAATGAAGAGGCTGACAGACTGGCAAAAGAGGGCGGATGACTACCACAGCCTGACATAGACATAACCTATAATGAGGCAAAGAGGTTGATAAACACCTATAGAACCAAATGGGAATCAGAGCATCCAGTCCACCAGAAGGATGATGCATATTACAAACTCGACCGAAGAGAACTAGTAGCAATCTTCAGACTCCGCACAGGACATAACAGGCTGAAATACCACTTGTTCAATAAACTAAAGATAGGAGATACCGATGAATGTAATTGTCGAACTGGAAAAATGACAGCAAAACATTTGCTGCAGGATTGCCCAATATATGCAGAACAGAGAAAGATATTTTGGCCCACACCTGCTTCATTTGAGGACAAGCTCTATGGAGATATCAACAAGCTCAAGTTGACCTGCAGCTTACTTTAACTACTTACAGGTTGACATTTAAAGGTGTATGAAGAAGTATTCAGACTGCCACACTTCATACCACAGGTATGTCGGTTACAAAAGCCTCCCAGAGGCATGAAATGGAATATTGCTTGGATAGCAAATCCATTACATGGAAACTGCATGCATACTGCATTCTTCTGGTTTCCGGAAGAACAGCCTATGGTGAACGGAAGGCTCAATATTCAGAAGTGAGGCTAAGCAGCCATGTGCAGGACGTGACGATTCCTTGGGTGAGCCCAGTACCAGAACGCTGTGTGTTGGCTCTGCAATTATGGAAGCCTCCTTGGATGGCGGGGAATGCCCATGGTCTGCCCCTGCCTTCCCTTGAGGGCTGACCAGGATGTCTTTGGCTGTTCTATATGGGCCAGCTAGGATGGGAGATAACACCACAACAGTGAGAGTCAAACGTCCTAAGAAACCCTGGGGAAGATTAACCCGGTCAACAAATGCCCGCAGAAGTCGGATGTGTCGGCCTAACGGCGCAAGAACGCAGCTCTGCTGTAAACAGGCACAACGCAATCACATCCAAAAGAGAAAAAAAACTCCAGATGAACGCAGAAGAAGAAGAAGAATACACTTAAGATATCTAACAACTCAGTGGCTATCACTGTTGTACAATTGTGTCATTTATTGCATCTCATCTCATCATGTTCCTCTTGTACCTTGCGGTGTCGAGGTGAAGTATAAACAGCTGGAGATTGCCCGCTTGTGGGCTTCATGTATCGTGGTCGGCCTCTTCCTCTGCTTCCCTCTGGTCTGTATATCATTGCTTGTGGTATACTGTTAGTTGGTAACCTACTTGTATGGCCATCCATTTGACTTGCTGCCTTCTAATAAAATCTAGTGCAGCTATAACCCCCACTTTAGAATTGATTTCTTCATTTCTGATCTTATCTCTTCGTGATTCATTGAGCATTCTTCTCAGGAATCTCATTTCTGTTGTTGTGATTTTTCTTTTCTCTTTTTCTGTCATTGTCCAGGTTTGGCATTGGTAACATAGAGTTGGTAGGAAGATTGTGTTGTAAAGTGCTTTCTTAGTAGTTATTGATACATGTTTGTTCTTTAGTATTGGTGCCTTTTGTCCAATGAGTTGGTTTGCCTTATTGCATCTATTTTTGATCTCGTCTTCTGATTTGCCATTTGATGATATTATACTTCCTGGGTACTTGAAACTCTTCACTTGTTTCAAGGGATGTTCGTTTAGGTGAATTGTTGTTGCTTTTTCTTCTTTAGTTATAGTCAATACCTCTGTTTTACTTGTGCTAATTTTCATGTTATGTTCCCTACACATTTCGTTTAGACTATTCATGTGGTTTTGTAATTCAGCTTCTGATCTTGCAATTAGTGCTTGGTCGTCCACAAACAGGAGTTCTCTAATGGTTAGATTTGCAGATGGTTCTTCTTCTGTGTTCTTGCGGTCTCTGTGTGGCTGGTTTCTTTACATATGTTGTCTATATCTATATATATAAAAGACGATGTATGTAGGGATGTATTTGATGCGTTCAATAACGTTTTCTTTTCATTCCCGTGCAGCCAACTGTCATAGTTTGTTAGTGTACAATCAGCTATTTACTTACTAAAATTTAATATTTTAATTTACATTATCATTTATATATAGTGAGGGGATTTAACTTAAGAAAAGTTTTTTCAAGGGGCATAACTTTTAATAGCATTTCTATATATTTTATATATAGATTGTTGCATTGTTTTCAAAGATTTATAAACTCTTTGTCTACAGTTATTTACAGGCATATGCGTTATAATAATTAATGATATAATCTTTAAGGCATTTTCAAAGATTTCATAGAAATAATTCACCTATTTAAATAGTGAAAATTTTCTAACTCATCTTTTTATGTTTAACCCTTCACAGGGCAGACGCTTGTCCATTTTTTAGCCCTGAATGGGCAAGATTTTTTCAGGTGTGGTAAAATTTCGGGTCGCGTTAGTAAAAACATCACAAATAAGGTGTTAGTCAACCGATTTTAGTTAAATAAACAACACAATGAAGGGAAAAGCATGCAGAATATGTTACTCATGTGATTGTTGTTGGTAATCCATATATGAACACAAATATTTACGAAATACAGCATGTTGTTTGTGATTTTCCGTCATCTATACAGCAATTTACAAACACATTTTCAGAATCATAATCACTTTCTTAAGTCCGACTCAGACTGCTAATGCAAAATAACGCTTTGCACTGATATCTAGCTCCGATTAATAGTCAACTTCGTGCCCTTTAATGTCATTTAAATTGAACCTAGCGAAATCTCGGCTATCACTTGAAGAATTGCCGAAATCCATTTTGAAAAACAACGTAAAAATCCTGAAAACTATAAAAAAAACGTCCGTAAAAGTCCATTCAAATTCATATTAGCGCGTTTACAAATGGCGGCCACGTTGTCAAGCTATCAGCGAAAGCGAAAGTAGCCGTCGGAAAGCCGAGAGATTGCGTTTTTACAATGCATAATTGTATCGGGCGTAATCGGCCGATCCGCTCGTTTAAGCGAACGGCCGCTCTGCCCTGTAAATGGTTAAAGAAGTTATCTACAGTCATGTAGGTGATTAAAAACAGTTTTCATTTAAAATAATGGATGGGGTGTGGAAGGACATTCTTAAGTTATTTTTTTTTTTTTATAGGAATTTAATGATACGTTCCCCCCAGGAGCTGGGCGAAGCCGCACCGGGTCAGATAGATAGATAGACAGACAGATAGTCGGGAATGGGAGCTGATATGACTACTTATATGAATTAAATGAGATGCTCCCCACCAGAGGCTGGGCGGGGCCGGGTCAGACTGACAGATAGTCGGGAACGGAAGCTTATATGATTACTTATATGAATTAAATTAGATGCTCCCCACCAGATGCTGGGCGAGGCCGGGTCAGACAGACAAGCAGACAGATAGATAGATAGATTCCCTCCAGGGGCTGGGCGAAGCTGGGCCGGGTCAGCTAGTCTATATATATAAAAGAGAATCTCCGTATGTATGTCTGTATGTTATTTATGCGTTCGCGAACGGTCCATCCGATTGAGATGAAATTTTCTACACTTCTTCCTCTCATTCTCGCGCTGCCAACTGTCATAGTGTTTTTTTCTTCTTCCTCCTCCTCCCTCCTCCCCCTCCCTAAATATGTACGTAAATAGAAGAGATCAAAGAATCCCTGAACCACAACGCTAGGAAAAGCGAAGAAAATGACGTGACTACACAGAATCGTCACACTGCAATGTCAATAACAATTAATCTTTTTATGTGTAAAGAAGTTATCTACAGTCATGTAGAAGGGAAGAACAATCAATGGAAGGACCGAAATCACAGAACCTAGACGAGTATGAATTCGGAATGGCGAACTCCCTTCTCCTCCCTCCTCCTTCCCCTCCCTCCTCCTCCTCCTCTCTCCTCCTCCTCCCTTCTCCCTCTACTTCCTCCCTCCACCCTCCTCCTCTCTCCTCCTCCCTCCTCCTCCTCCCTCTTCCTCCTCCCTCCTCCTCCTCCCTCCTCATCCTCCTCTCTCCTCCCTCTTCCTCCTTCTCCCTCCTCCTCCCTCCTCCTCCCTCTACCTCCACCCTCCTCCTTCTCCCTCCTCCTCCCTTTCCCTCCTCATTCTCCTCTCTCCTCCCTCCTTCCTCTCCCTCCTCCTTGTCCCTCTTCCTCCTCCCTCCTCCTCCTTCTTCCTCCTCCTCCCTCCGCCTCCTCCCTCTGCCTCCTCCTCCCTCCTTCTCCCTCCCTCCTCCTCCCTCCTCCTACCTCCTCGCTCTTCCTCCTCCTCCCTCATCCTCCTTCCTCCTCCTCCCTCCTCCACCTCCCACTCCCCTCATTCCTCCCTCCTCCTGCTAATTCCTCCTCCCTCCTACTCCTCCTCCTTTCTCCTCCTCCCTCCTGCTCCTCCCTCCGCCAAATATGAATTAAATGATATGCTCCCCACCAGGGACTGGGCGAAGCCGGACCGGGTCGTCTTTTTTGGGAACGGGAACGGGAGCAGGGGCCGAATATGAATTAATTAAGACGCTCCATGTACCCAAGTTAATTGTTGGGGGAAGATGTAAAGATCTTTCAAGTGCTCTTTCTAATAATAGACAGACAGACAGACAGTAGATAGTCGGGAACGGGAGTTTATATGACTACTTATATGAATTAAATGAAATGCTCCCCACCAGGGGCTGGGCGAAGCCGGGCCGGGTCAGACAGACAGATAGTCGGGAACGGGAACTTATATGACTACTTATATGAATTAAATGAGATGCTCCCCATCAGGGTCTGGTCAAAGCCGGGCTGGGTCAGACATACAGATAGACAGACAGATAGATAGTCGGGAACGGGAGCTTATATGACTACTTATATGAATTAAATGAGATGCTCCCCACCAGGGTCTGGGCGAAGCCGGGCCAGGTCAGCTAGTATGTTATAAACAAGAGAGGGGACAGGACACAACCTTGTCGTACTCCGGATCTTATGGTGAAGGGTTCTGAGTGTCCTCCAGTTGCTCTCACTATGCATTCACTGTTGTTGTATAAGCTTCTACATAGGTTTGTTAGATGTGTACTCACTCCATATTGTTTAAGGATTTCCCACAGCTTGTTTCTATTTACTCTATCAAATGCCTTTTCTTGGTCGACAAAGGCTAAGTAGAGTGTTTCATTGAATTTGATTGAATTATCTATAAGTTGTCTAAGAGCAAAAATGGCATGTGTGCATCCTTTGTTTTTCCTAAATCCAAGTTGTGTTTCGCTTAGCTGGGGTTCTATAATAGTTCGTAATCTTTTCTCAAGAAGTTTGCAAAATATTTTCCCAGTATGACTCAAAAGGGAAATGCCTCTTATTGTGGGCAGTCTATTTTCCTGCATTTTTAGTTCCAAATTGGGATAATTATGCCGTTTCCCCAGTCTTGTTGTGTCTGTTGTTCTACCTAAACATGGTTGAATAGTCTATGTAACCATGCTGTTCCTACTTCTCTTGCTGCTTTAATTAGTTCATTTGGTATTTCACCTTGTCCCTGTGATTTGTTCAATGGGGCTAATCTGATGGCTTCTATAATTTCTTCTTTCAGTATGTCTGGTTCTAGTTCTTCGGTGGCATTTTTGTCGGTTTCTTGAATTCCTATGATATCTGATGGGATGTTGAGAAGTTGTTCGAAGTATTGTTTTCATCTTATTAGGATTTGTTTTTTTTTCACTTATTGGTTTTCCATTTTCGTTGTTAATTATTATATATATATGTGTGTCGTTCATTTGAAACCTCTTCCAATGGCTTTATTACAAAAGCATGAAAGAAACATTAACAGATGTGGTAGAATTAAACAAAGCATTCATTTTAAATGAATTATGTACCATGGGTTCGTCAGAAGAAATCGCTGTAAGCATTCAGGTAAGCATCCCATTGCTTAGGTAGGTGGCGAATACCGTCTGAAAAAAAGAATTGTGGTTGCTCACTGAACCAAGTGTTTACCGCGTTCTTTGCGTCTGCATCTGTGTGAAATCGTTGCCCCTCGAGAGATTTTTCAGAGGCCCAAACAAATGAAAATCACATGGTGACAAATCAGAACTATAGGCTTGATGTTGCAAAATTTCCCATGTCTTCCAAGCTAATGCTTCCTGCACAATCTTTGCAACATGCGGACGAACATTATCGTGCAACATAATCACACCACGAGAAAGCATGCCAGATCATTTATTCTTGATGGCTTTTTGCAGCTTGTATAACAGAGTACCTGTTATAAGGGGATGGTGCGCAAGCTAAAGATCTAAAGATGCATTAGCTAATAATGCACGCTTGAGCACCATAGCTAAGGGTAGCCATGGGGGTTGTTAGATGACAACAAAAACAGAAGGATCTTGACGGCCAGCTGGTGAGGTCGCATGTATAGAGTAAGGCTTCATCTGGCCTGTAGTGTATTCTGCTGAGTACATTTTTATAATTATCAACCTTGTATGATGCCTTTGTTGAGTCGGCCTGTTGTAAATGACATGACAATCTGTATGCTGCCTTTCGTTCAAGTCAATAAACATGAGCCGCTGTTAATGAGTACGGCCTTCCTCGTGTTATGAGAGAATGCGGTCCTGTGAAATACTACCACTTATCTGATCCGGTTTTATTTAGATCGCCCGCCCTGTTACACTTGTCTAGTGTTTCCAAGTATTGGGTATAGTTGATTTTGACACCAGGTTCTTTAAAGTCGGCTAACAGTAGCCCTTCATGGTAAAAAAATGCGCTCAACGTAACCTTACCAGCGAAAACCTGTAACTTGAATTTTATGGTTTGTGGTGATCCAGCATGCTTCCATTGCATGCTCTCTCTTTTGCTGCTCGGCTCAAAGTGGTGACACCATGATTATCACCTGCCACTATGCGGAAGAGAAATTCATCACCCTACACTCTGTAACACAGCAAGTGGTTCAACCACCATCCCATGCGTTCCTCTTTTTGGTGGTTGGTCAACATCCGTGGTACCCACTGTCAACACACCTTATGATATTGCAGTTTCTTACAAACGACCGTTTGAATTGTCCCAATTGACACATTAAATTCTTTCGCTAGCGAATGTTTGCTACGGCAATGGTTCATCTGTACTGCTGCATCATGGGACAATAAGCACGTGCTCTTGTATTCATTGGTCAGTACTTATTACATGACTATGACATGATCATGTTCAACATACGCAATTACGTGCAGTGCAGCATGAACGGATTTCAAATGAACGCTCCTAATATATAATATTAATTGGCACCTTGCCGTCTTGACAGACGATAGTTTGTTACATTGTGCTTCAAAAAGGCATAATAACTACATTCCATGGCAGTGGTGAATGTGACTGATAAGACCAATTCACGCTGTAAATGGTCGTCCACAGTTGATGCATGTGAACACATGGTCATTTCCACCATCATGCACCATCTTACGTCTCACATGCTCGGTGTGCGACTTATCTGCAATAATTTTCTCCTTTGTCTTTATTCCATTTCTGGTAGTTGCCCTCCATGCTACACGTTCAGCTGCGACTTGCTCCCAATGTGCATTATCAATGCCTGTATCAACCATGTCCCGCTTACACACATCTTTATATCGTAGTAGAGGCCGACCCTGTGATCTCTTACCCATCTGTAATTCACCAAAAAAGATGTCCTTTGGTATTCTACCATCATCCATCCTCCTAATGTGTCCTATCCATCTAAGTCTATGAAGACTGAGCATGGAATATACCGTCACACAACCTGATCTTTCCAATACTTCAGTATTTGTGATTTTGTCTTGCTACTTAATACCTTGTCTGTCTGCTTATTTTTTTCTCTGTGACTGTGTCTATTTGTTTGTCTGCATTGTATGATTGTCTGTTCTGTATGCCTATCAGTCATGTCTGTTCATTATGTCAGTCAACCCTGTTAGTCTGTCAGTCTTGTCTGCCTATGTGTGTTTGTGTGTGTATAGTCACATACCTTAATGTATTGTGAATGTTTATGTAAATGTGTGTATGAAGGTATGACAGACAACTGTATATACACATTCATATACACACTTACACTCACACAAATATACACACAGTAAAACTTTGATTAACCAAATAGATCAATTTGTGACATGTGAAGTCGTTATGAAAAGGCACCTAAATATATACAATCCCGTCTATGTAGAGTGATGAAAAATTACACATAAATGCTAAAATGGGTGTTGAATGCAAACATGCATTCGTTGTCATCCTGATCTCTGTGAATATGTCATAAGAATATTAAATGGTCATCGCTGGGTTATATGAAAACAAGGAAAAATGCTATTCCCTACCATTGAAATGTCATACT
Organism: Cepaea nemoralis; assembly: GCA_014155875.1. Taxonomy (NCBI): domain Eukaryota; kingdom Metazoa; phylum Mollusca; class Gastropoda; order Stylommatophora; family Helicidae; genus Cepaea; species Cepaea nemoralis. Next base: position 174,164 of record JACEFZ010027568.1, on the reverse strand, counting down.
GCAGCATGCAATTTTCATAATTTCAGTGTGGAATGAGATAACTATCATTAATAGTTCAAACTTCCTAAATACACATAAAAATGGATAATCTTCTTCTTCTTCAGCGTTCCGAGCCATTTAGGTTCTTTGCTGCAGATACAATCCTGGATAATAAATTGAATAATACATAGTAGAACACAACATTGCTATTCAAAACTGGATTTACGGATCTACTTACGTCATAGAAAAACATCATGGATCTCCTGGTAGAATACGAATTTCAGGAATCGAGAAGAATAGATTCAGTAATCGGTTCCTGTTTTATCGTAATCTTGAAATAATCAGGGAATTTAACATTAGCACGCAAAATCGTCTCTGATCGGAGGCGCATAAAAGTGTCAAATGACGCCCCCTCCCCCTTTTCCGGTTTAATTCTGTGATCATGACTCTGACATACCTAGTATTATCAGCAGTCTGGCAAGTACCATTCCTTGTTGCCTTCATGCTTGCAGCAAGTTACACTCCAGCTGTGTCCACATATCTTGTTGGATACTCATACCCCAGAACTTTGTTTGCTGCAGGTTTGTGTGTTTCCCATACTCTGCCTTGTGGAGGTGCAGTTAGGAATGTTCATTCTGGCAAGTTCAAGTCCATGGTGGCATTTCTCAAGCTCTTCAAACTTGAGTTTAGGAGTCTACCATCCTTTACATATTTTGTGATTTATGTTTTCTGATATTTCCAACTCCCTGATCCTTTCAGACTGACCACGTTAACAGTTCTGCTAAAGAGATGGCCACTGAGGATCAAGTCTTTGACATGGTAGATAGTAAACTGCCGGTGAGTATCAAGATAGAGCTACCTGAAGTAGATGTGGAATACCCAGGACAAGATATAGGTAAGTCAAATAAAGTAGAAAAGTAATTTGTTCAAATTGTTCTATGCATTCTTCATGACATCCTTTTTTTAAATGTGTCCAGGTTCCCAGCCTAACATTGGTGCCAGGAGAAGTATTGGGAGGTAAAGGCAGCTGGCATGATAGTGACCACATCAGCCACATGCTGCAGATTGTCTGTACAAATATGGGTTTAGTGACCACATCAGCCACATGCTGCAGATTGGTCTGTACAAATATGGGTTTAGTGACCACATCAGCCACATGCTGCAGATTGATCTGTACAAATATGGGTTTAGTGACCACATCAGCCACATGCTGCAGATTGGTCTGTACAAATATGGGTTTAGCACCATATGCCCAATGTATCTTGAGGTATCTAAAAGTGTACTTTACTTATTGTCAGGAAAGCGTTTGATTGGGTTAAATATTGTGTTTGTTGGAAATGAAAATCGAGACCAATGGGGGTCCTGAAAACACTTTGCGAGACTGATTTATTTACTTGAAAACCGGGACTGTCCAGGAAAACCAGGATGTCTGGCAGCCATGTCAGAGACCTGAGAGAAAGTGCCCAAGAAATATAGCTCCTGTAGAATAGCACCATATGTTGGATGAGGCGGTTAGAAAGATGTAAAAACAGGTGTTGCCAGAAAAGCTATGATGTATCTGTTGTAAACAAAACATTTGACTTATAACAGAGCACAGATATAATAAATAAGTAGTTATGTATCCTTTACAGGATGTGGCAGTCAACTCCAGCATTTTTTGGCTGTTCGTAATTTCTGTCAAGTTTACGTTCAGTAGTGTGCCATTACTTTTTGAACGACAGGCACCCATACCATTGTACGAAAACCAACGCATGGTGGTCTGCTTCCAAATCGCCCTCAGCTGTGTTTTAAAAAACTGTATGTGGGATTATGAATTGCATTTTTAATCTCTTTGACGCAAAGCCGGGATAATTAAGAGATTCAATAAATGAGCACCTAAGAGATTTGTGATAGGACATTGCTCTCATCGCTTTAGAGGTCACAGATTGTGAGAATTGTATGGATATTTTGCCCTGGCCATGCGGGTGTAAGTGGGAATGAACAGGCTGATAGGCTAGCAGGTAATGCACCTCTTGGTGGTATCTTGCCTATGGACAAGGGGGAGGTGGTCGTGCGCTTGTGGGACCAGGTGGAGAAGGCGGAGGAACAGATTGAGAACCCATATGTGGAAAGAATGAGATTGCGGGGGATCGGCAGGGGTTCTGGAAGAATCTCAAAATTGAGAGGTAAGACCAGAACTTTTAATCAGATAGCGGTGGGAACGATTAGTAGTATGACTCTTCGCTGGCTGTTGAACGAGGGGACTGAGCACGTATGGGAATGTCCTGAGTGCAGTGATGTCGGTTCTCAACTCAACTCAAGTCAACTATTCTATTCCACTTGGTACTCTATAATAAAGTATGTAAATACAGGACTGATCTCACACTATTCTTGTTTTTTGTTTGTTTGCATTTGCTCACTTTAAACTCAAGCGTAACCCCTACATGTGCTACTACGTCTAATTCACTGGACTGATTTTTGTGTGTGGATTAACTTTATCTATTACCGGTGTCCCTAGCCATCTGGCGAACTCACTCCAACTTCATAGGTACTTGTAATTTCCGTCCCCAAGCCAAGTGCCAGAAGTCACCATGTTTGTCTAAATGACTGGTGTAGGGGTTGAACCCGCTCTCTCAGCATCAGCACACAGCAGGTTTAAGAACAAGCTCTCATATCCATTCAGCCATGCTGACCTCCATCTCGCACTGTGAATGCGCAAGTCAAATAGTTCATTATAGATATACTGTTATAGTACCTTATATTATGGAAGTAGGCAGAGAAGCTGTCTAATATGTTTGTATTAAACTTGTATTGAAGAATTATCAAGTCCTACAAGAAACAAATGAACACACCACATGCTATATTAATATGTTAGATTACATTTACACATCTGTTTGTAGTCTGTTACCTGGCATATCTGTGAAGTGATTAACCTATATTTACTGTTTGTGTGTGTTTCAGAAGCTCCAACCTGTTCACAGAATGTCCATTCCCTTCTCAAGCAAGAAGATTCACAAATGGAAATGATGATGTATGATAACACACTATATGAGTTTGTGAAACCAGAACTTTCAAATGTATTGTTTGAGGACAGACTCCAAAGGTTTGACAAAATGATAGATGTGACTGATTGTAGCAATGATCATGAAATGACTGGACACTGTAACACAGAATCAAGCATGGTTCAGAATAGTTATGAGGCATTGCAGGAGAGTGTGAATTGTCACATTGTGGAGAATGTATCTCTCATGTTTGGAGTCAACACAAAGCATTACTTGGCTAGTGAGGATTACCAGTTACAAAACACTGTGGAAATGAAGCCAGGAGACAAACCACACACGCCTGATGGTTGTGATTCAACTGTTAGTGTAGACCTCTATAGAAACAAACAGAAGAGAAGTTGTACACAACAGAAACCTTTCAAATGTGGTGATTGTGGTGCATCTTTTACTGCAGTTGACAGTTTGAAAATACACAAAAGACAACATAGAGGAGAGAAACCTTACAAGTGTGATGATTGTGGTGCATTGTTTGCTTTAGCTGGTCATTTGAAAATACACAAGAGAACACATACAGGAGAGAAACCTTACAAGTGCGATGATTGTGGTGCAGCTTTTAGTCAAAAAAGTCAACTGAAAAGACACATGAGAAAATATACAGGAGAGAAACCATACAAGTGTGGTGATTGTAGTGCATCTTTTGCTCTAGCTGATTATTTGAAAATGCACAAGAGAACACATACAGGAGAGAAACCTTACAAATGTGACGATTGTGGTGCATCTTTTAGTCAAAAAAGTCAACTGAAAACACACAAGAGAACACATACAGGAGAGAAACCATACAAATGTGATGATTGTGGTGCATTTTTTGCTCTAGCTGCTCATTTGAAAATGCACAAGAGAACACATACAGGAGAGAAACCTTACAAGTGTGATGATTGTGTTGCAGCTTTTAGTCAAAAAAGTCAACTAAAAACACACATGAGAAAACATACAGGAGAGAAACCATACAAGTGTGGTGATTGTGATGCATCTTTTAGTCGAACAGATCAATTTAAAACACACAAGAGAACACATACAGGAGAGAAACCTTACAAGTGTGATGATTGTGGTGCAGCTTTTAGTCAAAAAATTCAACTGAAAAGACACATGAGAAAACATACAGGAGAGAAACCATTCAAGTGTGATGATTGTAGTGCATCTTTTGCTCTAGATGATTATTTGAAAATGCACAAGAGAACACATACAGGAGAGAAACCTTACAAATGTGACGATTGTGGTGCATCTTTTAATCGAACATATCAATTGAAAACACACAAGAGAACACATACAGGAGAGAAACCATACAAATGTGAGGATTGTGGTGCATTTTTTGCTCTATCTGCTCATTTGAAAATTCACAAGAGAACACATACAGGAGAGAAACCTTACATGTGTGATGATTGTGGTGCTTCTTTTAGTCAAAACAGTCATTTGCATAAACACAAAAGAAAACATACAGGAGAGAAACCTTACAACTGTGATGATTGTGGTGCATCTTTTAGTCAAAAAAGTCAGCTGAAAGTACACAAGAGAACACATACAGGAGAGAAACCTTACATGTGTGATGACTGTGGCGCTTCATTTAGACAAACAGGTCAACTGATAACACACAAGAGAACACATACAGGAGAGAAACCTTACCTGTGTGATGATTGTGGTGATTCATTTAGTAATGGAGGTAATCTGCAGATACACAAGAGAACACATATGGGAGAGAAACCTTTCAAGTGTGATGATTGTGATGCATCTTTTATTTATGGAGGTTATCTGCAGATACACAAGAGAACACATACGGGAGAGAAACCTTTCAAGTGTGATGATTGTAATGCATCTTTTAGTCAAAAAGGATCACTGAAAACACACAAGAGAACACATACAGGAGAGAAACCTTACCTGTGTGATGATTGTGGTGCTTCTTTTATTTATGGAGGTTATCTGCAGATACACAAGAGAACACATACGGGAGAGAAACCTTTCAAGTGTGATGATTGTGATGCATCTTTTAGTAAAAAAGGATCACTGAAAAAACACAAGAAAACACACACAGGAGATAAACCTTAAATGTGTGATGATTGTGGTGCTTCTTTTAGCGAAGGGGGTAATCTGCAGATACACAAGAGAATACATACAGGAGAGAAATCTTACAAGTGATGATTGTGGTGTATCTTTTAGTCAAACAGTCAACTGAAAACACACAGGAGAACACATAACAGGAGAAAAACCTTACAAGTGGTGGTTGTCGTGCATCTTTTATAGAAGCTGGTAAGCTGAAGACACACAAGAAGAAACGTACCGGAGAGACCTTATATGTGTGATGTTTGTGGTGCATCTGTTATAGTTCTACAGGCTGTCTAAAGAAACACAAAAGATCCCATGCAGGGATAAATATGCAAACTTCACTCAAGCTGGCAGTCTGAAATTTCACAAGAGGAAACATACAGGAATGGAACCTTACAAGTGTGATTAATTAACGGGTCATCTGAACATATTTTTCTTTTCGTCCTTTGCTTTTTATCAGCCCTTGGGGCATAGGACCTTAACCCTTTACCGGGCAGACGTTTGTCTGTTTTGTAGCCCTGAACGGGCAAGAAGAATTTTGAGGTTCGGTAAAATATAAGTTGTTAGTCAACAGATTTTAGTCAAATAAACAGCAAAATGAAGGGAAAAGCATGCAGAACATTTTACTCACGTGAATGATGCCGCTATTCCTCACATGAACACAAATATTTACAAAATACAACATATTGTTTGTGATTGTCAGTCATCTATACAGCAATTTACAAACACATTGTCCGAATCATAATCACTTTCTTTAAATTCCGACTCAGACTGCTAACGCAAAGTAACATTGATCAATGATATCTAGCTCCGATTAATAATCAACTTCGTGCCCTTCAATGTCACTTAATTTGAACCCAGCAAAATCCCCACTACCACTTGAAGAATCGTCGAAATCCATTTTGAAATACAAAGCGTAAAACCCCCCAAAACTATAAAAAGAATTCATTCAAATTCAAAGTATACGCTTTCAAATGGCGGCCACGTTGTCTAGCTATTGGCGAAACCGAAAGTAGACAATCGGAAGCCTTGGAAAGCTGCGAGATAACGTTTTTACAATGCATAATAGTTACGGGCGGTTTGGGACACTTTGCCCGTTCGGAGGTAGAAACATTCCGGGACGCTTTGCCCGCTAAAGGGTTAACCCATACTAACAGACAAATATTGTGAAAACATAAATACACGATACGACAACATGAAGCAAATGGTGGAAAATCTAAGCAAAGCAATAATACAGGTGGCCACTGAGTCTATTCTAAGAGGAGCGAGGACAAATTACTAACCATACTGGACTGAAGAACTACAAAGTTTGGAGGACAAAGTTGAAGATGCCAGGAAGACAGCAGAGAGAGAACAAACAATTGAAGCGAACATCTCTCTCAAAGCCATCTCAGCAAAATATAAAAGAACAGTAAATCAAACAACAAGAGATTGTTGGAGGGAAAGAACAGAAAACCTGAACTTTGACAGGGATGGAAACAAACTATGGAAACTAGTGAAAGCCATGAACAATGAAGGACCCAGAAACAAACAAATAACAATTAAACAAGGAAATGCCTTGCTTACAGGAAAAAAGGCTGCAAATGCACTAATGGAACACTATGCCAGTGCATACCACATTGATATTACAACCGAACAGAAGAAAGAAATCAAAGATAAAGAGACACATCATAGTAATACAGAGACAGCAGCAGAATATAAGATGGCAAATCTAACAATGGAAGAAATGGAACAGACAATGAATATCCTAAAAAAGAAGAAATCACCAGGAAAGGATGGAATTATAAATGAAATGCCAATGGGACTGGGCACTAAGGCAAAAAAGAAACTACTAGCAGTCCTTAATTACAACTGGAAGAGAGGAGTAGTCCCACGGGCATGGAAGGAAGCTATACTAATACCAGTACCAAAGAAAGGAAAAGACCTGGAAGAACCAAATGGATATCGACCTATCAGTCTACTTAGCTGTGTAGGAAAATTAATGGAACATATTATCAATGGCAGGCTAACATGGTATCTGGAAGAAAACGAACTCTTAACACCACATGAAGCAGGATTCAGAAAGTACAGTTCCATTGAAGATCAAATAACTTATATAGCTCAGGAAATAGAGGATGCCTTCCAAGAGAAAAAGCACACACTAGCGGTCTGGATAGATTTAGAAAAAGCATTTGATAAAGTATGGAAGGAAGGACTGAAAGTAAGACTGCAAAAAATGCATGTTTGTGGGAAAATGTACAAATGGATCAGCCACTACCTTGAGAACAGAACTGCCAGGACAAAAGTACAAGGACAAACAAGCAAAATGATGCTGTTGGAGCAAGGTGTCCTTCAAGGAGTTCTTTCACCAACATTATTCCTAGCATATATAAATGACATCACAGAAAATTTTCCAGCCAGAATACACACATCCTTCTTTGCAGATTTCCTAGCCATATGGACATCTTAAAAATATATCAGTACAGCTAACAGAAGAATATAGCAAACCTTATTAGCACTAGAGGACTGGTCAAAATCATGGCTAGTGAAGATAAGTGAGGAGAAAACAACATGCACAGTGTTCTCCCTCTCAAATAAAACTCGGGGAAATATATTGCGCCATGAACAAAATTTAAACTATCTAGGAGTCACCTTTGATCGTTGCCTGACATGGAAGAGGCAAAGGCAAAGAATGGCAATCATGAAAAAGCTTGCTGGTACAACGTGGGGAGCAGATGAGAAAGTTCTCAAGAAGTTATATACTGGAAGGGTGAGGCCAGTACTGGAATATGGCATCGCAGCTTGGGCAACAGCAGCTAAGTCAAACTTTAACAAAATAAGTCCAAAATCAAAGAATGCGGATCGTAACTGGAAGCCTGAAGACAACGCCTATTAACGAACTAGAAAAGATTACTTGTTTACAACCAATGCAGGATAGAAGAGATAACAGAGCCCAGCAACAAAAGCAGAACAATTTAGAAGATTGACAGACCACCCTATGTATAAAAGGTTTAATGGTTTTGGAAAGGGAAGACTGAAGCGTAGCAACTTTGTAGAAACTGCAAAATTAAAGATTAGTGTAGATCCTATACTTAACATATCAACAGTCAAACCCATACACAATGCATACAAGTTCCCAGCTTGGATACAGCAGTATATGGCTGAGATGATAGAAAAAATTCCTGGTATTGAGAAAAAGAACACTCAGAATGAATCAGAAAGATGAAAAATTGCTCTACACTACATAAAAAAATATTACCCAAGTAGCAATTGAACCCATGCATATACAAATGGATCAGACAAAACTTCAATAGAAAATGGAGGAGGAGGAATTCTCCTAAATTTAAAAATATGGAGTGAAAAAAAAAAAAAAAACAGTCAGCGGCAACTGGAAAATTTTCAAGTATCAAAGCAGAGTTAGAAGCGTTGAAAACTGCAGCAGAAATGCTCTTGATGGAGGAAAATAAAGAGAAGCAAATAGCTATCTTCACAGATGCAAAGTCAGCTGTCTCAATACTGAAAAGCAAAAACAGCACAGAACTAGCTGACCTAAGAGCAGTATTCTATGGACTATGTCAGAAATTCCAAAAAGTTGTAATACAGTGGATCCCATCACATTGCAGTATACCTGGAAATGAAGAGGCTGACAGATTGGCAAAAGAGGGTGGGTGACTACCTCAGCCTGACATAGACATAATCTATAATGAGGCAAAGAGGTTTATAAAAAGCACTTATAGAACCAAATGGGAATCAGAGCATCCAGGCCACCAGAAAGATGATGCATTTTACAAACTCGACCGAAGAGAACAAGTAGCAATCTTCAGACTCCGCACAGGACATAACAGGCTGAAATACCACTTGTTCAATAAACTAAAGATAGGAGATACCGATGAATGTAATTGTGGAACTGGTAAAATGACAGCTAAACATTTGCTGCAGGAGTAGCCCAATATATGCAGAACAGAGAAAGATATTTTGGCCCACACCTGCTTCATTTGAGGACAAGCTCTATGGAGATATCAACAAGCTCAAGTTGACCTCAGCTTACTTTAACTACATTCAGGTTGACATCTAAAGGTGCATGAAGAAGTATTTAGACTGCCACACTTCATACCACAGGTATGTCAGTAACAAAAGCGTCCCAGAGGCATGAAATGGAATATTGCTTGGCTAGCAAATCCATTACGTGGAAAGTCTGAATCGAAAGCTCACTGTGTGGATGTTATCTGCAGAATGCATTCTTCTGGTTTCCGGAGGAATAGCCTGTAGTGAACGGGGGGTACAATATACGGAAGTGAGGCTAAGCAGCCATGTGCAGGACATGACGATTCCTTGGGTGAGCCCAGTACCAGAGGGTTTTGTGTCGGCTCTGCTATTATGGAAGCCTCCTTGTATGGCAGGGAATGCACATGGTCTGCCCCTGCCTTCCCTTGAGGGAAGTCTTCGGCTGTTCTAAATGGGCCAGCTGGGATGGGGGATAACACCACAACAGTGGGAGTCAAACATCTCACGAAACCCCCAGGTATCTAAAAGTGTACTTTACTTATTGTCAGAGTAGAGTTGCCAGATGTTGTAACTGAGAAACTGGGACATTTATCTTAAACATGAGAGGAATCAAAGTATCCTGGAATGTACACTTTCTCTTCAGTATTTTGAAACCCCTTAATACCGTAATTAAAACAGCAGTTTGAATACAAAAAAACATGAGTTATTCATTTCACTTGCCTCAGAGACCACCTTGTTACAGTACTAACAGTTTACAACCAGTTTTTCACTAGTCACAACCTAACAAAAAGAAAACTGACAACACAACCACCACAATGAAAATAAATTTACTGTATCTGCAATTGAAGGAAGATTAACCCGGTCAACAAATGCCCGCAGAAGTTGGATGTGTTGGTTTAACGGCGCAAGAACGCAGCTCTGCTGTAAACAGGCACAACGCAATCACGTCCAGAAAAAGAAAACTCTGGATGAATGCAGCAGCAGTAGAAGAAGAAGGACCGTAACCAAGTCACACCAAGACATCCTATCTTTTGCTATCTCCTGCAGCTCCCTCCATATACTACCTATATAGTTCATCTATGTCTTTAATTCTTTTCTGTTTTTATTTCTGCCACTATTTCATTCACCTTGTGGGTTCCAGACCAGGGAGTGTCCAGTTATACTATCCTCAAGTGTTCTCAGTATGCCTTGTCTAGCTCCAGTGTCGTTTTCTCACCTATTGATTCACTGGAATTTGTTTGGTTGTGACTGTGAGCTCTACATTTGTGATCCTGTCATACCATGTTAGTTCCATTATCGTGTGCAGGCACTATTTAATGAATATTTGTAATTTGTTAGTAATTCTGTTATTGGAGTTCAGTATTCCAAGTTTACTGGCTAGTTTAATTTCCTTTGACTCCCACAAATTTCCTAGTGCTATGAAAGTTCCTCTTGCCTGTTGTATTCTTATTTTATCGCTATCAGTTGTTCTCTCATCTCTGAGAGATGATACCACCCAGATTGGTGTATTCCACTTCTTGAAGTGGTGTTTTGCTAAGGTTATTTGCTTGTTTAAAAACCAAACTGTCAAAACTGTCATTTACTGCCAATATAGTACCTTGCGGTGTATGGCAGGGGGTTCTTGAGCCTGAGGAATTAAGGCCGCTTGGCTAGTGCAGTTGCCGAGAACTGCAGGTTATAGTTTTCTTTTTGCTTCTAACAGAAAAAAAACTCCACACTTTACCTAGGATGTGAACCCGGATCTCCTGAAGGAGAATCCGGCATTCTAGCCACTCGGCCAAAGATCTCCACTATGAATGTTTAGGCCTATTTAATGGTTGTCACCTCCCATCAACTGTGGTTAGTTTATCTTGTGTGTGACAGGAGTGCAATGCCATCAGTAAAGTTTACATCATCAAGTTTTGTCAGAGTCCACTGAATTCCATATCTAATGATAGTTATTATGGTCTTCATAGCCTTATGCAGTCGCAGCCTGGTTGAACACTATCTCAGTACAGACTACATGCCTCCGTCAAAAAAATAATAATAATTATCTCAAATGACAACTAGTATTATAAACATTCTCCTATGTATGTTACATTACACCTACCTTAGGTAATTATAATTGCCATGTCAAAAATTATTTTTAGTGAATCATGTATTATTGAGTTTTGCACATTTTCCATGAGTTTTAATGCATATTGTTCTGTTGTCTGAGAGTAGCTTCGTAAGTGATGTCTGAATGAAGTAATGTATGAGAGCAAAGAGATGAGAAGGGCAGAATGTCAGACGGCCTGTGTGCCCAATTCTTAACCCTTTTGAAAATAAAATGTGTTCATTCATTCGTTTGTCTATAGTCAGTTGGAATAATAATTTTAATGAAAAGCATCTCTGTTGCACTCCTGTTTCTGTATCAAATGTATCTGTCAGTTTTCAATCATGAAGGACTCTGAATTTTATATCTTCATGTGTTGCCCTTATTAAGTTAATGGTTTTTGTGGGATCCCATAGTGCCGCATCAGTCTCCAAAAGGATTCCCTATCAGTGCATGCTGTCAAAGGCCTTTTCATAATCCACAAATTGAATATAAAGTGGCAAATGACATCTGCCGCTTCATAGCGGTCCAATACATTGCTATATTGTACGTAATGTGAGTATCCGATCAGTGCAGTACTTTGGTCAGAAGCCTGCCTGTTCATCCCTTTAGTTGTTTGTCAATGGGGCTTCTCTTAATCTCCCCAGAATGATCCTGCTGAATATTTTCCAAGGAACTGACAGTAATGTTATTCCTCTGTAATTTTCACACTCCTGCAGATCCACTTTCTTAGGTTTTAGACAACTTCACCAGATATCCTTCTCTCCAGTCTGCTGGTATTTTTTCAGAGAATAGCATAAAACGTTTACCAGTTTGCTAAAGTTCAGCACTTCCTGAATGAAAGCACATGAAAAATATTCTTTGCATCCTATATCCAATCACATCTCTTTATTGTACCACAGTCTGGGATGGTTGCCCTAAATCTAATGTGAAACAACCGTGTTCTTTTCAAAACTGCGCTATACGTCTAGTTTCTGGCATAAAGCACATTGAAAGTAATAATTTATACAGTCATCTTAGACTTCTACTACTTCGAAACGTTTCCTTTTTAACAAAGCCAAATTAGTTAATAAAATTATATCTCAAAATACCCCAGAGTATCTTTTACTGTTGATTCAATCTAATGCAATGAACAGCAAGCACTTAAATTTATTTTATGTTCCAAAGCCTAGATTGGACTTATACAAAACATGTTTCGCGTATTCGGGTGCTCACTCGTGGAATGGCCTTCTACCGGATCTGAATACTCCAATCAGTCCCTACAAATTCAACCAAAAACTCTTTCAATACTTACTCTGTACCGACTATATGCCTCCATAAGTCATCTACTGGTATCATTTTTCACTGTGTTTGTGTGAGTGAGAGAGTGAGTATGAGACAGAGAGAGAGAGAGAGTATGTATGTGTATGAGAGAGAGTGAGTGTGTGGGTGTATGTATGTCTGAGAGAATGATTGAGAGAGAGAGAGAGGGTGGGTATGTATCTGCCTGTCTGTGTGAGTGAGTGAGTGTAAGTTAGTCAGCAAGTGAATGAGTGAGTAAGACACAGTGAGTAGGTGAGAGAGAGAATTTGAGTATGTGTGAGAGAGAGTGAATGAATGTGAGAGAGAGTGAGTGTGTGTGTCTGTGAGTAGGAGAGTGAATGAATGTGAGAGAGTGAGTGTGTGAGTGAGAAAGAATCTGTGAGTATGCTTGTGTGAGTAAGTAAGAGAATGTGTAAGAGACAGAGAGCGGTTGAGTGAGAGAGTGAGTGAGTGTGCGTGTCTGTCTGCTTGTCTGTGTGTGCGAATGAGTTAGTGTGATTTAGAGAGTCAATGAGTGAGTGTGAGTGAGTGTAAGTGAGAGAGTGAATGTGTGAGTATATGTCTGTGTGTGTAAGAGAGTGAGTGAGTATGGGTGAGAGAGAAAATGAGACAATAAGAGAGTTAGTGTGTGTGAGTGTGCGTGAAAGAGAGAGAGAGTTGAGCGCACACATGTCATGTGACATGCTATTCCATATTTTTTCTGTAATCTCATCTTTCATTTTTTACTGCTACTTGAATTTAACATGTACTGTATGCACTACTTATTTCATCATGTTTATGTCAATTCCAGTAATTATCTTATTGAATTGCGTCACTACTTTTTACGCTACACAACGTATAACATATTTTTTTCCCAATTTCACCATTGATTCCATTTTTTTCAATGTTTTCAAATTTTCCCTCAATTTTGAGTGTGTGTGTGTGTGAGAAAGCGCACGATAGTCGTCAGTGTATGTGTCTAAAGTGTGGAAGTTTGTTCATATTAGTTTTAGTGATTATGTGAGGCAGTGTAGATGTGGGTGTGTGTGTCTATATGTGTGTGTGTGTGTGTGTGAATATGTAAGCATCGGTGTGGATGTGTATATGGGGTGGGTGGGGAATGTATATGTGTGGGTAGAGGGGGGGTGTGCATGTCTATATGTGTGCATGTGTGAATATGTATGTATGTGTGGATGTGTGTGGGGAGGTAGGGGTCTGTGTGGGTGGGGGAATTGTGTTTGAATAACTAAGACACAAACAACAGATTCCACGATTTATTGCCTGGCATATTTCGCTGCATCTCGTCAGGTACATGCTGCAGAAATCACACAACTTACATGAATTAACTAGATAAATCCTTCAAACTGAAATATACACATGTTCGCTCAATAATGTTGATTGTCTACCACGGTAGCATGTCTTTCTGACTAGCATGTCTTTCTGCTTGCACAAGGACGGCTTACGAAGGTTGATTATTATAGCTTCAGCAAACTTTAACAGTCGACTACTTTGTGTGTTGAACAACACACGGAAGGCACTGTCTCTTTCAACCACGTGACCGCTCTCAAGCACATGTCTCGCGACCGATGAAGCAGGACTGTTCCGGTGTGTCGGCCTGCCTAGGCCTCCATCTTCTGTGTGTAGTATCTTGTCCACCCAATTCGGAATGTGTTCTGAAACCCTGCAATGTAACTGTTGCTCAGTTCTACCCATGTAGATGGCCTCGCATCTGCATGTAAATTGGTAAATACAATTTGATTTGGCGTACAAAGCTACAGGTTCTTTTACTGCTGGGATGGGGATTGGTGTGTTTCTGTACCTGATGACTAGAGTTGCAGCACAGAATGTTCGCCCGACTACTGTGGTGAGCCGGTCCCGCAGACGTTGCATTACGTCATCTCCTCGGAAGGTTAGCTGGATGAATACCTTGAGTTTAGGGACTGTAGTTACTTCTGGTTTCGGTTTGGGCTGTTGGCAGTGGCGCTTTATAAATCCTGTGGAGTACCCATTCAGGTTTAAGGCATTCTTCAGAGTTTCAAATTCCTCTGTCAGTGTGTCCGGGGTGCATATCTTCCTAGCACGGTCAAACAGGGTCCGTACTAAGCCCCGTTTGTACTGGACAGGTGCGAAGCTCTGAAAATTTAAGTATTGGCCAGTCCATGTTTCTTTGCAGTACACCGATCTTTGAATTGTGCCGTCTGCTCTACGTCTCATTAGGATATCTAGAAATGGCAACGCTTCGTTGTGTTCGTGTTCCATAGATAAAGAGATGTTTATATGTGTCTCGTTCATTGTGGCCTGGAACGACGTTGCTTGTAGCCAGTCTGTGGTGATAATTAGTATATCGTCCACGTAATGACGGTAAAAGGCCAGGTTATTGATGTCTTTTCTTCTAAGTGTGCCATGACGATGTCCGATAGAATAGGACCAAGTGGGCTCCCCATGGCCACTCCGTCAGTTTGGCGATATGACTTGTTTAGAATTGTAGATTTAGGATTGTGTTTGGCTTGGGGGTGTGGGTGATTGGGTGGGGGTAGGTGAAAGCATGTATGGGTGGTAAGGGGTGGGTGTGTTGGGAGATGTGTGTGTGAGTGCATAAGTAAACACTTGCCAGTGGGTTTCTGATTGAGTATATGTATATGCGAGGGAGTGTGTATTTGTGTGTTATTGAGTGAGTGCATAACTGAGTTTGTGCAAATGATGTAAGTATGTATGCAGGTATGTGTGTTTTTACGAATGTGCATGTGTACGTGTTTCTGCCTGTCTCGTAACATGGTAATATGCATTGTTTATGTTTATAACATTCAATTGACAATGGTTTTTTTTTCCATGTGTGAATGTATCATGCACTATTGATGAGCGACAGATGAGTGATTGGAAGGGCCGAATGTAAGACTGGCCTGTGTGCCCAATTTGTGCCCCTTTGAAAATAAAATTCAATTAATCAATAAATCCTCCACTCTTCTAAATAATTTATGCAGCAGTTCAGGTGTTAATAACTTCAAACCAGTGTGTTGTCTTTTTGAATTTAAACACAGAAGCCACAAGCAATTAGTTACACAATTTATTGCTTGGCATAGGTTGCTGCATCTCATCAGGTGCATACTGCAGAAGAGATGGACACTCTTAACCAGACCCTGCAGTCTAATGGATATCCAGCTGGCTTTATCAAGTGTCACTGCCAGCCAGCTAAACCAATTCCCCAAACTCCATGTGTTTCTTCAGCTAAACTATCAGAGGGATGATGTTTTGAAATGAATACACAATCGACTTAAAACAGTAGTAAACCAAACATTCTTTGCTGTTGAACCAATTTCAATATCTATTCCATCTGTGAAAGAATTTTTGTCTGTTACAGTTTGAGTGCCAAGCAATTTACATAGGTAGAATGGAATGACAGCAAATCCAGTAGTGAACGAAAGAAGAAGAGGAAGCAAATCTAGTAGCTGAACATATACCGATATGGGTGGAAAAAAGAGTTAATCAGTCTTCAGGAAACTATATAGTTCCAAATGTTGCTGTATGTAGCTGGGGTGCAGTGTTGGGGTGAGCGCCCAACCTTGCCTAAATACCCCAATGGCTCGTGAATACATAACCTCTGCAGCAAAAGTTCAACTCCTGGCCTTCACGTGGCGGAACTGTTTTAACTAACAGGATAAGGGGCGGCGGCGAGTTTCTGGCGCCGAAAAATAACCAGTATGGTATGCTCTAGATGTGTATGCATGCGCAGACACGTGTGTACGCGCGTACACATCTAAACTCGAGTGAGACCACAGTGCTCCAGCAAAGGAAAGGTGCTGAAGACGTAGGCAACCAGCCATGAGGCAGCACCACAGAAATCAGGATGCCACGCAATTACGCAAAATGGAATATGTCGACTACTGCAAATGATTTGGTGCGCGCCCTGCTTTGGACACCCAGGCAGGTGCAGTGCCGGACCCTATGTCTCGAAAGGGTCCAACCACAACTACTGGAGGTCCTTCTCATATGTCCTGTGGAGCCAGGGAACCTGAGAATAGAACGGCTGGCCTTACTAAACAAAGACTTAAAATAATGCACTGGAATGCGGAGGGAGTCAGCAAAAAAAAAAAAAAAAAGAATTAGAAAGCAAGAAAGCATCCTGGACCAAGAAAAAGTAAGCGTATGTTGCTTTCAAGAAACTCACCTCAACGAAAATGTAGCCTTCAAAATCAGAGGCTACCAGTGTTACCGATCTGACCGAAAGGACAGGCGGCGAAAAGGTGGGATGCCGACCCTTGTAAAAATATAACATCACTGCTTCACAAATCGAAGTCTACATGGAAGGAGCTGAGTATCAGACACTTAAACTTAAGACAAGCAATACAGACCTACATCTGATCAATTACTACTGTCCAAGTGGCCTACCACAGGCACTGGACACACTACTATTAAAAGAATAAAAATGAATGTGTGTGGCGATTTCAACAGCCACTCGCAGAGAGGAGAGAGGCTGGGAGGATGAGAATAGATTCATCTTGATTAACAAGCCGTCCGACCCACATACTTTCTACTCGAGGTCATGGCACGCTACAACTACACCTGACCTGGCGTTTCATTCACCAGACCTGGAGTGGAACATTACCATCGGCCAGTCTTTCTAACTGTAGAAAATGAGCTTGTAAGTGAAAGCAGCACCCTCTCGAGGTGGGACTACAAGAAAGCAGACTGGACAATGTACAAACATCGCACCAGCATACTAGTTAGAAACCTGAACAATGAGAAAGACTAAAGTAGTTGAAGAGTTTGGGAAATGCATACTACAGGCAGCGCGAGAAACAGTACCAAGAGGAGCCCGCAAACAATGTAAACCCTACTGGAGTAGTGAACTGGAACAGTTGCATAATGATGTGGAAGTTTGTAGAAAGCAAGCAGAGACCACACCCAGCCAAGAGCACCACAATAAATCCCAGCATGCAAAAGCCAAATTTCAAAGGGCCAAGCTGCAGGCTAGACGGAAAAGCTGGCAGGAGAAAACGGAGTCTCTGAACTTTGAAAGAGACGCAAGGAAATTGTGGAAGCTAATAAAACAACTTAACGATGAGGGCACAGGGAGAAACTCAAAAATTGCACTGCATAAAGATGGAAAAATCTTAACAAGAAAGCAAGCAGCTGACCATTTTGCTGACTCATTCGCACAAGATAATATTAAAATTAGTCCAGAGAAACAACAAGAGATTCGAGAGAAACGGCAACATACAGGACAGAAGGAAATAGTACATGAGGTTCTGGAGGCACTCATCACAATCAGCGAACTGGAGCTAGCCATATCAAAACTGAATATGAGAAAGTCACCAGGAGCTGATGGTATCTCCAATGAAATGATTAGGAACAAAGGCCAAAGCAAAGCTGTTGCAGATCTTCAATAACATCTGGACCTTAGGTAGTGTTCCACAAGCTTGGAGAGAAGCAATCATGATACCCCTCCTAAAATCAGGGAAAGATAGTTTCATTGCCTCTGGCTACAGACCAATTAGCCTCACCAGCTGTCTGCAAAACACTGGATCGCATCATCAATTACAGACTATAGTGGTACATTGAAAGTAAAAACATCCTTGTGCCACAGCAGGCTGGCTTTAGGCAGTGCTACTCTACGGAAGATCCGACAACCTACCTCTCTCAAGAAATTGAGGGTGCATTCCAAGAGAAGAAGCTGGTGCTTGGGGCATGCATAGATTTGAAGAAAGCCTTTGACAAAGTCTGGAAAGATGGTATGATAAAGAAACTGAAAAACTGCAAAGTTAATGGAAGAATGTACAAATGGGTGAAAGCATACTTGCACAACAGAAGAGCCCGAGTACAGATAGACGGACTAAAGAGCAAGAAAGAACTACTGCGTCACGGTGTTCCCCAGGGTGGAGTCTTGTCCCCCACACTTTTTCTGATCTTCATCAATGATCTCATTACTAATCTACCGCACGGAATTAAAGCGGCAATGTACGCCGATGACCTGGTTCTTCTTCTTCTTCTTCGTTCATCCGGAGTTTTTTTTTTCGGATGTGATTGCGTTGTGCCTGTTTACAGCAGAGCTACGTTCTTGCGCCGTTAGGCCGACACATCCGACTTCTGCGGGCATTTGTTGACCGGGTTAACCTTCCCGGGACCTGGTTCTATGGATCACAAATGAACATGCATCATGTGAGTAGTATGTCAGAGAGTAACTACTTCGAAAATAAGGTGCAGCACCTTAATAGTGACGTCATATTTTACTATACGAAGAATCTAGCACCTACGGGTGACGTCACTAAACTGCACCTCCGGTGATTTTATTTTTAAAATTTTGGCGGTTATTTTCTTGGGTTTGGGTGACTACGTCCGGTTGACTTCCGGTCCTTGGTTACCCCCTACCCAGGTCCCCCTACCCATGTCCCCCACCCTGTACCCTGCCCGAACCAGACCGAACCAGGGCACCGTGAACCGGACTGGCGCGAACCGAACCGAATCGGGGCGAACCGAGGCAATCCAGCGCAGTGTGTGGTGTGATGAGCCCCAGTCATGTAGAAATCGACCCCTTCACTGAGGAGACCGAAATCAATATGACAGATTGGAAAAACGATGTATTCCATCACTCGAGTTACCCCGAGTAGACCAAGTAATGACCTCGTCAATAAACTTTTTTCACGGCTCAGTATGATAGCTAATTCGGCGGGAGTCCATAGTACCCATGTATGAACTTTATGCGAGTGGTGAAAATCTGATTTAAAAATAAAATATAGTAGACAGGCATACAATATTATTAACAATTAATCCTAAAAAACATAATAAACGGCTACATTTTTTGTATGTATAGTGGAGAATAGTTATGTCAATATAAACATATTATTCTCAATTATTATAAGGCTCAACTTGCTAAAATAATTATAAAAATATGTAATATTATTAAGCCCCACGGTTATATCCCCTTAATACACGAAATAAAAGTACTCAGGGGAGACAAGTCATGTCTCTTGACTCAACCAGAAGTAATAAGCTCCCTTTCCACAACTAATAAATGTTACTTCCGACAGGTAAACGGCACGCACTGACCCCACCAAGGGCCCGCGAGTAATACGACAATAGCCAACGATCAACGACTGATAAGATGTGAAGATAATACACTGGACACGCTAGTCGAGTTGTGGTCGGTGGAAAATATGCAGTGGTCAGTCATGCAAGAATTCAGCACAAATGTGTATTTCTATTTGCTGTAAATTTCTCTGTCTCGCTCTCTCTCTCTCTCTCTCTCTCTCTCTCTCTCTCTCTCTCTCTCTCTCTCTCTCTCTCTCGTCGCTCTTCCTCTCTCTCTCTCTCTCTCTCTCTCTCTCTCTCTTCTCTATTCTCTCTCTCACTATCTCTACCATTCTCTCTTTTTCTCTCCCTCTCTGGCTGTCTCTCCCTCAACCTCTCTGTCTCTCTCACTCTCTCTGTCCCTCTCTCTGTCTCTTTCTCTCTCTCCCATCTATATTTGTCTCTTTTTCTCTCCCTCTCTGGCTCTCTGTCTCTTTTTCTCTCCCTCTCTGGCTCTCTGTCTCTTTCTCTCTAGCTCTCTGTCTCTCTACTTTCACTCTCTGTCTCTCTCTTTCTCTCTCTCTCTCTCTTTCTCTCGCTCTCTCTGTCTCTCTCTCTCTGTCAATCTCTCTGTCGCTCTCTGGCTCTCTCTCTCTCTCATTTTTCTTTTACATAAGGCAGTCATGCTTTAATGTATTGCATTTACAGGACATCACAGTCAGTCCCAACAGTCATGCTTCCTGGGCAAGGTTGCCGTTTTCTTTCTGAACAACCGGCAACCATGATCTTCTGTAGTGTCTGTCATCAGGATTACCATCATCAGCATCACCCAGCACCACCAACTAAAATCATCATCATCATCATCATCATCATCATCATCATCTCATCAGCAAAATCATCATCATCTGAGGGTGACCGACTGGGTGACTCATCACGGGGCTATGTCGGTGGAGTGAACGTGTTCAGACATGTCTTTGGAGACAACTGGAGGATGATTCAGATTGTACTGACAGCATAACGATACAGCTGAGACACTTGGGTAATGGTCACAGCCGATGCTTCCGGTCATATGTCTAAGGTATACAATCGAAACACGTGACTAAAACCGGTTAAAGATGGCGTCACTCTCGAGCACATGTGTAAGGGTACAACCACGTGGCTAAAACCGATTAAAGATGGCGCTGTAGCCGATCACGTGTCTTATGGGATACATCCGAAACACGTGACTAATGACTCATCCGATCAAAGATGGAGTCGCACCCGGTCACATGACCAGATAATATTTTGTTGAGTCAGTCTACATCAGCAAATAGCGTGTATAAGACGACCACCATTCACCGTCTAGAAGTACCGGTCTCAGTGAACAACAACCAGCTCACAATGTTACGAGTCTCTAACGGTAAGTTGGCTTTTTGATAAAACTTTCACATTTTCGTTGTGTTTCTCCAAGTAGGCATATGGGTAACCTAACAATACTAGTATAATACATGGGATATATGGTGCTAGACACATATATCTGAAGAGACAAACCATTTCTTCCTATAGTATTGTAGGCTTGGTCGATATGGAATAGAGCTGGCATTCGAACTTTTGAACACAGCACTATGGTGGTACCGTAATAATATAAGTAGTAATGTGTAGTCGTATGGGAAGGTGAAAGTGTACTGCAGGGTTCCACATACCCATTATCGATAGAAATATATGAACGGTGTAACAGAAAGGGCATGTGAGATCCATAGCTATTATCTATAATATCCATGTCTATAACGCTGATAAAGTACCCTATTCTTATCTGTTTTACAGATATCGAGGCCCACGAAAACCTAATTAGCAAACTGTGGAGCATACTAAGAGCTGAACCGGACAGCTATTGCATGGCGTGTCTTAATGTCCCACAAAATCAAGAAGCCGAGAATCCATTCACTCATTCTTGTGATTATGGTGAGGGTGGTAGTTTTGCGGACCTAGTAACGGTTCGACTGCGGGATGTACTACAAACTTCACCAAACAAGAAATAATCACATTAAGCCTGAACAGAATTGAGGAGTGCATTCTCGACTATAATCGACAACAGGATACTCCAGAACCACCCTCACCAAACGTCGAGCGAACATCGTCACCGGCATCCTTAACCTTAAGTCAATCCACACTAGCGGACGAGTATTAAAAACACCTATATAAAAACAAAAGAAACAAAAAAAAAATAGTTGTAATATACTTACAGTCCTGTCTTTAAAAGCTGACCAGTCCTCAATACGGAGAAAACTACAATGGGTGTGAGGAGACTGTATATGTATATCACTGGTATTCTGACTTCACAGACTGTTGCTCACAGTGACTTCAACGCAAGTAACATGGCGCCCTCTACACTATCTATTTCATCATGGCTAGAGGTCATGTGCCGGTCTCTCTGGCTGTGGGGTTACAACACTTTCTCTCTGTAATCCCGTTCATCACGCAGAGTCTCGTAGCGGGGCGAGAGCTCAGGCGATTCGACCCCCGCACGTGACTTGCGGGATACTGAGCCGGCCGCTCAGAAAGCAATGGCAAACTACTGAGCGTAATCTTGCCAAGAGATCAACATACAGCTGAAAGATGCTGATGTTGACAGCTAAGTCCTGTAAAGGATATGCTAAATAAAAAAAAAAAAAAGAGGTCATGTGGCGAGCATGACCCGCATTCCCCAACCCAGCTCAAACATGCAACAGTTCAACGAGCGGGTAGTAGAACGCCTAGTCTCGCCATACGAATAGCCACGTCAGCATAATCTGAACAGCTTGATCTAAGAAACTGGCTGAAACCGGTTATATGCATGGCTAAAAAAAAACTAGTATATAAACCCGAGGCTGGTAACACTCAAGCATTATGATCAGAAGATGACTACAGACCTCAAGACTGTGCCTGCTAACTGGGTCTACATGACTCGTAGTGGTGAGACTATTAGACCAGTGGGCGGTGGTGATAAGGCCGTGTTTATCTCATCCTACAGAGGAACGAGCACGTTACACATCCGAAGATTTTACGGTGAATCCGACCAGAAATTCTCGACTAAGACGGGTATGACACTACTCGGCAAGAATATGAACAGATGAGCGCCATACATCGAGAGATCATAGCTGACTGTGACAGACTCAACCAAGTTAACCAAACCAGTAACGAAGTCAAACAAGGTACTAACAGAGAGAAGCAAGTCAGTAAACAAAACATTCAATTCAGCGCACATGTCAAACAGGGCACTACCAGAAGCAATCAAGTCCAAAACACTCAAGTCAGTGCTCAAGTTAAACAAGGAACTAACCGAAACCACCAAGTAGATGCATACTATACCGCCAGTTTTCAACACAGCTACCTACTTTTTTAAAAATAAGTTTGGGTGAAATTTGGCATAATTTTTTTCTAATTTTTGTTAACAAAATTTCCTCTCTTTTCATGGTTTGCATGAAATATTTCTTCACTTGTCCACAAATTTTCACATTTGGTTAACAAAGTTTCCTACTTTTTATAAGTTTCGATGAAGTTTGGCCAAACTTTACACATTTGGTTAACAAAGTTTCCTACTTTTTTATGAGTTTGTTTGAAATTTGGTCAAACTTTTCACATCTGGACAACAAAATTTCCTACTTTTCACAAGTTTGGGTGAGATATTTATAAGTTTGGTTGAACTTTGGTCACAATTTTTCACATGTGGTCAACAAAATTTCCTACTTTTTTATATGGATTTGTTTGAAATTTTGACAAACTTTTCACCTTTTGGTTAACAAAGTTTCCTACTTTTATGAGATTTGTTTGAAATTTGGCCAAACATTTCACATTTGG
Organism: Cepaea nemoralis; assembly: GCA_014155875.1. Classification (NCBI taxonomy): domain Eukaryota; kingdom Metazoa; phylum Mollusca; class Gastropoda; order Stylommatophora; family Helicidae; genus Cepaea; species Cepaea nemoralis. The sequence goes on along the minus strand of JACEFZ010027568.1, from coordinate 150,947 downwards.
TTACCAAAGTTTCCTACTTTTTATGAGGTTGTTTGAAATTTGGCCAAACTTTTCACATTTGGTTAACAAAGTTTCCTACTTTTCATAAGTTTGGGTGAAATTTGGTCAAACTTTTCACATCTGGACAACAAAATTTCATACTTTTGATAAGTTTTGGGTGAGATATTTATAAGTTTGGTTGAACTGTGGCCAAAAATTTTTCACATTTGGTCAACACAGTTTCCTACTTTTTATGGGTTTGGATGAAATTTGGTCAAACTTTTCACATCTGGACAACAAGCCATGCGTAAAAACGGTTTCAGCCAGTTTCTTAGATCAAGCTGTTCAGATTACGCTGACGTGGCTGTTCGTATGGCGCGACTAGGTGTTCTACTACCCGCTCGTTGACCTGTTGTATGTTTGAGCTGGGTTGGGGAATGCGGTCATGCTCGCCACATGACCTCTAGCCATGATGAAATAGATAGCGTAGAGGGCGTCGTGTTACTTGCGTTGTAGTCACTGTGAGCTAAAGTCTGTGAAGTCAGAATACCAGTGATATACATATACAGTCTCCTCACACCCATTGTAGTTTCTTCGTATTGAGGACTGGTCAGCTATTAAAGACAGGACTGTAAGTATATTACAACTATTGTTTTTTTGGTTTTTATGTAGGTGTTTTTAATACTCGTCCGCTAGTGTGGATTGACTTAAGGTTAAGGATGCCGGTGACGACGTTCGCTCAACGTTTGGTGAGGGTGGTTCTGGAGTATCCTGTTGTCGATTATAGTCGAGAATGTACTCCTACATTCTATTCAGGCTTAATGTGATTATTTCGTGTTTGGTGAAGTTCTGTTGTAGTACATCCCGCAGTCGAATCGTTACTAGGTCTAAGAATACTAAGAATAGGTTACTAAGTCGTTACTAAGAATAGGTTACTTTATCAGCGTTATAGACATGGATATTACAGATAATAGCTATGGATCTCACATGCCCTTTCTGTACACCGTTCATATATTTCTATCGATAATTGGTATGTGAACCCTGCAGTACACTTTCACCTTCCCATACGACTACACATTACTACTTATATTATTACGGTACCACCATAGTGCTGTGTTCAAAAGTTCGAATGCCAGCTCTATTCCATATCGACCAAGCCTACAATACTATAGGAAGAAATGGTTTGTCTCTTCAGATATATGTGTCTAGCACCAAATATCCCATGTATTATACTAGTATTGTTAGGTTACCCATATGCCTACTTGGAGAAACACAACGAAAATGTGAAAGTTTTATCAAAAAGCCAACTTACCGTTAGAGACTCGTAACACTGTGAGCTGGTTGTTGTTCACTGAGACCGGTACTTCTAGACGGTGAATGGTGGTCGTCTTATACACGCTATTTGCTGATGTAGACTGACTCAGCAGAATATTATGCACTGTCTGGTCATGTGACTGGGTGCGACTCCATCTTTGATCGGATGAGTCATTAGTCACGTGTTTCGGATGTATCCCATAAGACACGTGATCGGCTACAGCGCCATCTTTAATCGGTTTTAGCCACGTGGTTGTACCCTTACACATGTGCTCGAGTGTGACGCCATCTTTAACCGGTTTTAGTCACGTGTTTCGATTGTATACCTTAGGCATATGACCGGAAGCATCGGCTGTGACCATTACCCAAGTGTCTCAGCTGTATCGTTATGCTGTCAGTACACTCTGAAGTCATCCTCCAGTTTTCCCCAAAGACATGTCTGAACACGTTCACGTACGTTCACTCCGTCGACATAGCCCCGTGATGAGTCACCCAGTCGGTCACTGTCAACAACTCAACTGACAGGCATCATCGGATACTTCTCCCACACCAATACAAGAAAACTTGCAAGTCGTGTGCGAGGAAAATCAATGGTACATTTATTGCCGTTGGCTCGCTACACGCAGTGAACAGTCGCTATTGAAACACACAACATAAAGCCACAGTATTATCTATCACGAGCTGCTAACCGCTAAGCTAACTTTCTACACAAATAAACACAAGAAAAACCCCATCGCTATCCTAACGAAGTGACCACTTCGAAGTCCCGTCTCCCGTCTGACAATCTTGCCTTCCGCGGTCACACACCACGCGGGTTGACTTTCACCTTGGTGCGTGTCGCCTCACGTCGCACGCCGATGGTAGACGTGGCCTGTTGAGTGTATACTCAACTTCTCTATGGCTACCACGAGGCGTGATGTTATTGTGATTAGAGTGTTAACTCTCTGAACACCGCCTGCGTGTCCTCATGAGGGAAATGGTTAACCATCTCTCATTACCTCATCTTCACGGCTCTTCCCTGGGGCACCCTTACCCCCTCCTGGCCTCTTCAACAATGACTGCTCTTCCTAGCGGAGGGGATGTGTTCCAGTCTTTGACACACACCCGCCCCTCCTGTGTTGTGTCATCAACTTTCACTCATTGGTTGTGACGCAAGAGGTTTCTCAAAAAAATTAGTGTCTCTAATTTTTGTCAAAGACTCTCGATAACCTGGCTTTGGGCATTCTAATAGACTTCTACTGACTATTATCACAATGTAGCGAAACTTTACTTGGCTACTGGCAATCGCCACAAACTTGACTGGTTGGCGTGAGCCCTTTCTCACATGCTATATTATACTTCTTAGAGGTATGTCTGAACCGGACCGTTGTCTTATAAGACCTGCCCTCACATAGTAAATTAACTTACTACCCATACAAAGTTGACTTTCTTAGGGTCAACACATGAATTGCTTCATGTCCCCCATATAATATCTAACAACCATTATACAAGAGTGTGTGCGATAGGCTTTACCTACATCGCTTCCGCGTGTAAAGTTCCATTTCACTGTTAAGCTAGTTTTTCCGTTGTCTATTATGTCCCCTGACCCAAAGTTATCTCCCTTTGATTTACACAAAGTGTATGTAATTTATATGTTTGTTTTCCTGGTTGTTTGTGTGTTTGGATGTAATTAATCTATTAATCTCACTTCTACTCTATGTTTCTAATTCCCATGTGTATGTATATCAGTTTTTTAAGTGTCATAATTTGGTTAAATGCGGCCACAAACAGGTGTATAACACTAATTCGTGACTACATTCCCTTGTTATGAAACCCAAAATACTGTAATCTAAGTTCTAAACTATATTACAGACAACACATTCATACTAACACATTTTGACTAACGAGAACCAACAATAACACAAACACACATTAAACGTGGAGCCCGGCAGCAGAAGACTTTGCTGAATGATCTCACTCTCTCCCGCCTAATTTCCATTCGATCTTATTTTCATACTTCTGTCACACTCCTTTCACCCTTAATTCTGTCACACATCTTTTATCCTTCCCCATCCATTCTTCTGATTATTTAAAAACCTTGAGTGACACTGTACAAGTTTGGCTCAATTTGAGATAAGTGAGCCAAATGACTGTGCGACAGTTGTTGCACAAGTTATGTATATACAATATATTTACATGGCTGAGCAAGGGTTGATGGTTTGTTCCCTTGATCTCATGATACTATATTACACTCAAATAAAACTCTATATCCTAACATACTAATATTAATTCTATAACTATGTGTTACCTAATTTGTTAAATTTGTTATGTTAGTTATATGATATGGTTATATTAATTCTTATCTTTATCTAATCTAAGGGATGTAATCTAACTAACTAAATGTCATCAATGTGATGTGAGTTATGTACCTTAATTAAATGGATGATATGACTAGAAATTATCTATTTTTTCCACTACTAAGCTAAATAATGTTTTTAATAGCAGAAGGAAATTATATGAGTGATGTTGTTAATCTAAATGTTGTACAAGATGTATGGTCACTTATATAATGTTTTTATTCTATTATGGTGTGACTGGATGATACTAATAAATGGTAATGTTTGTTGGATGGTATGGTTTTATTAAGATGGGGTAAACTAAACTAAGCTATAGCTAAATGAAGTGTAATACTCTAGATGGTACTATTCCTAACATAAATTTAATTTTAAGTATTTCTATGTCTAAACTAATATTTTAATATTTAAGCTAAGTAAATCCTAAATACTGTATTAACTATTCTATTAAACTAAATGAGAACTATTATATTTCCCTAACCTACATCTACCTGATCGTTATCTTAAAATAATTTTTACATATCACAATAAGTTTATATACATGGTCTTCAGTTTCCACAGGTTAGTAGTTGCCTTAATGTTTGTACATTTGTTGTATAGGCATAATATATCTACACACTTTGCCTGGGTATCTGAAATACATCACATAGTCATCTTAATGTTCTCTCGGTAGTGCACGTGTAGAGTTAACTGGTGTCGCAGTTCAGCCTTTTTGTGTCTGAAATTAAGCACTGTTCTGACACTGTTTTCTGCGTTTCACACACATGATACACCGGAATGGAGCTTAGTTGGAAATGAGCTGTCCTCGTTCACACGGTGGTATCTAAGTATAGCAGCACAGTTCTTAATCTGATGTCTACGGACACATGATAGTTCAGTGTTTTGGTACATGATTACGCCAATAATGTGGATATGTATGTAAGCTATTTTACATCTTATATTATCAGATATTCATGTACTAACTATCACTCTACATTTAACTGTTGGATTTCAGGTATTTCTACCCCAGATGGTAAAATTAGTGACCACCTGTATATCCGGTCATTTTGATGCACACCACTTTCTATGACCGTGATCGGGGAGTTGTCGGTCTGGACAATGCAGTGAACATCCGTTAGAATTAGATGGAGCTTTCTCACCGCATAGATGATGCCTAGGGTTGCAACTGTGATATGGAATCTCTGGACTCAGCAGGTGTGATCTTACGGCTCACGTAGCAAATCGGATGGAAGATGTCCTCAAACAATTGGCCTAGTACTGCTGGTATCTGTCCTAGAATAATAAACGAGCCTAGGATTAGGCGAGGATTGGAATATTACAAAAAAGGATTTTCATTTTTGACAATGCCGAAATTAATAATGCATCTTTCACATTTCATTTCACAAATGCTTTGAAAACATTGGAATATAGAATTGTAATTTCTGAGTAATTTACTAATTCCAAAAGGCTTCTGACCTGTTTATTTCTGTTAGACATGGTCAGATTCATAATTTTGGTACTAATTTTCAGGTCAGTCTATAGTTGGACTTGAGAAATGACATGATCCAAAAATGAATTTATTTTAGGCATAATTTGACTTTGCTTGGTTTGACAGTGAGACCGAAGAGTCGCACTCTGTCAAAGGCATGTCTCAAATTCAGTAGGTGTATTGTCCAGTCATCAGTATTCTGATTTATTCATGTGTATTCTGTAAGTTCACTACCTGTATGCACATTGTTGGATTTGCCAGTCTCACTAACTAGTGTAGTTGCGCTCTGTATGTCTGTCGTCTGATCACTAGGTGTTGGTGCACTCTGTTCGTCTGTCACTACTTCTGTCTCTTGTCTTGAAAAGTGAGGTTTTCGCATGTTGACATGGAATATCTCTAAGTGTCTGTTTATCGACATTTCATCGTCAACATGTACCATGGTTATGTACCACCTTGAATGGTCCTTGCCATTTCGTTCGTATGGAAGTAGCCTAAATCTGTCTTGATCAAGTTCAAGATCACTTGTTTTCGCACCTTTGTTTGTGTGCTTGTGGTAGACCTGACCCTTCCTCTATCAAATGGCTTGGGTGCCAGTGTAGAGGGTTGTACTTCAGCTGTAGGATGTCTACCCTTAAACTTTCGTACTAATTGTTGACAGACATTACTAGCAAATACATTATGACAAAATAATTTTATATTATTGAAAAAACCTGGCCTGTTATGGTTGTATGCAAGATGACCCGCACACGGTGTTTTATGTGCATTCTTTAGCACAGTTAAACGGTGATGTTCAGGTAACACCTGTTCATGGTTACCTGTAGTATAACATCTAGTTGAAATGCCAATCTTCAGTCTAGAGAACACTGATGTATGTTTGGTGATTTTGGATCTTTGTTTCATTAAATTTAAATATGGAGACACATTAAGATCAGATTTCTGCTGGTGTATAAATTTCTGTGTGTTTGTGTCATCTGTGCTGGCTGGAAAAAGCATCAGTAGTGTCTCATCTTGTAATGGGTCATGATGTTTTGAAGTGTCAACTCTGGTTGATGCCTTAGCTGCATTTAATTTCTCCCATGCAACTATTTCGTCACTAGTACATTGTTTTAGTTGGGGTAAGCACCCCAAAATTAAATCAGTACAAGGGTTGTTAAGTATTGCACAAGTAAAGGTACCCGAAAGAAAAGGAGAATCAATACGGGCTTTTGCCAATGGGTAAGTCTCAATGTTACCCGAAAAGGTTCTGCATTTGACAGTGTCACCTGTGTAATCACCCGGACTCACTAGTTCTTTCCGAAGACCAATAAGGGTGCTGCCGCTATCCAGTAAACATTGGCATGGTTTGCCGTTGACCATTGCATTGTGGAACACTAACTTGCCTCTGGAGGCTAGTGCTGCATTTACACTCTCAGTAGAGCATGGTACTGTATGTCCACATTCTAGTTTTCCGTCAGCATGGAATTGGTGACATCGTTCGCAGCTGTCGAAGCTTAACATATCGTATGCACCACAAACATTTTCTGCTTGGTTATTAGGTAAGTCAATTTCACTCTCAGATTCATTCTCACTACCACCATCTGAAGAGGTGTCAATCAAAATGGCATTACTGGCTTTCATACGCTGCCGGCCAAGGCACTTATTGGAATAATGGCCATAGCTGGAACAAAAAAAAAACATTTGATTGCACGCCTGTATGCAGATCTTTTACTTTGCTGTTTCTTGATCACATTTTCAAGATGCGCCGGATAATTTGGCGATTTGTCACACATAGCATAAGTGTCATGTAAAAGGTGACAATGGATACATTTTTCCATTTTCCTATCTTTCTTATCGTATTTCTGATAAGGTTTCCTATTACTTTGGTAGTTTTTAGTTTGGTCTTTGACAAAGGAAACTATTTCAGAGTCATTTGAGGTCTTAAACACATCTCTGTTAGAAGAAAAATATGCAGAGCCTTTTTTCTCGAATTGCTGGATGTTCTCAATGTCTGATTGCTGCAAAAATTTGGCAAAAGGAGAAGGTATGGTAGATATAACCTTGTCCATAGCAATTAAGTTTTTTAATCTATCAAAGTCTTTTCCTATGTTAGCTGCTTTCAGCCACCTGTCTAGTACACTCTGTACATTTGAAACATAATCAATAAAGGTTTCACTAGGTTTAGGTTTTAGGTTTGAGAACTGAACCTGATACCCAGGGGCATCAAGTAAAAAGTGCTGCATAATCCTATCATGGATGTATTGATAGCTAGATCTAAGTTCAATAGGAATAGATTCTATTACTTTAAGGGGCTCACCACTTAGATTCTTCATGTAGATAGGAGCCCACATATCTAAAGGAACTTGGTGATATTTAAATTGATACTCTACATTCTCTGTCCAGGCTGATATGGAATCATCTTTACAGTATGGTTTGATAATATTTTTGTATTTGTTGAACTTATTTTCCTCTTGTTGATTTCTTAGTTTAGTGGCAGAGATCTCTGCGTGTGAGTCTACATCCATGCTTTTCATCTTTAACTGTGTCTCTGATTCTACTTGAATTTGTTTTTCCTTAACATCTATTTCTTTTTGCTTTAGATCTAATTCCTTTTGTTTAATCTCTTTATCTTGATCTAATTGCTTTTGCTTTAGCTCTAGTTCTTTTTGTTTTACCTCGTTCTCATGTTCTAACTGTTGTTGTTTAAATGTCTTATCGTGTTCTACCTGTTGTTGTTTAACTGTCTTATCATGTTCTAACTGTTGTTGTTTAATTTCTAATTCTTTTTGCTTAATCTGTTTGTCATCTTCTAGCTGCTTTTGTTTTGTTATCTCAGCTAGTTGAGCAATCCCTTTCTCATGTTCCAACTGTTTTTGTTTTGTTTCTATTTCTTTTTGTTTATTTATCTCAGCTAGTTGTATATGGTGTTGTCTATCCTGTTCTCTTTCTCGTGCGCGTTCGTCTCTTTCTGCATCCTTTGCTTCTTTAAATTTTCTATCGGCATATTCTTCTAAGTCTTTTCCTGTATATTGTAACTCTTTACCTGTCTTTATAAAGTCAGATAAGGTCGCCATGTTGTAAAGTAATTAGCTAGTGTTGACTTACCCTGCTTTGTTTATTTACCTATTTATCTACAATCTTATCTATTTGTTCCTCGTTAAGGAATATTAATTTTATTTTCAGTTTATGCGTTGCACAAAATTTTATGTTGGAATATCAGAGCACAAAAATTATTATAGTGTATCACAAGCTGAAAAAAAGAGATGCACTATTAATCACAATGCATGCCAAAAATATAGTTGTACTCAGCTTAATGTGGGAACGAAGCTCCTTTGATACAGGTCACCTTGTTTGGTACACTGGGGTGGAGTCACGTTTCGTACGTAGCACACGGTATTTGGCCTACAGGTGTATGTGCACAGCTGTTGTTTGCCCTCTGATATGTAGGGCAGCAGTAAACACGCCTCCTTAACGATATGATTTACCCGACAACTAAGGACAATGACTTAGACAATGACAGACTTACGAACAACTAGAACATGTATTAATTAAATTAAATGTCAATGTCCTGTCTTTGTTCTAAACAGTAATTGCCTTTCGTTACTAATCTATTTAATTTCTGTACGTGTTGTGCAGGCAAGTATCATCTGCCTGGCCAAAATAGTTCCATCGTGACGGTAACCACAGAGAAAATATGACCAAAAATATGCATATCTGCTTTTAAAGAAATAAGACTAACATCATAATGTTTAAATAAATAAATATATTTCTTTAGTAGTTGAAATAAATAACTAATCAATGATATAACGTACCGATTCAGGCGGGCAGCCGTTTAGCAATTCTTTACACACTCGATTGCTGTATGCTAATGAGCCCAGACGACTGTTTGTCAATCATCTGACGTCACAGCACAGCGCGATGAAAAATCGATATTGTCGGCTGGCTTTGTATCGCTCCGCCGTGAATCATTTTTGGTACTCATTTCTCAACAAAAAGGTAAATATATAAATAAATATGAGAAAACAAGAATATTAATACTTACAGCTTTGATGAATACATACTTTGACTAAATAAATATTTCATAAACACAATTAAACAGTTTAATACGTCACGATAGGCACATTTCTAGCTTGCAAAATTCTCCTGTCTGCACAAATTATCGTCACTACAAAAATTAAACCCTAGTCTGGAGCCCTGTGGATGAGTGGATTTAGCTTGAACGTTTCGTTCAAGCTCCACTTTCTGACACCACAATTATCCTTGCCTGTCAACAACTCAACTGACAGGCATCATCGGATACTTCTCCCACACCAATACAAGAAAACTTGCAAGTCGTGTGCGAGGAAAATCAATGGTACATTTATTGCCGTTGGCTCGCTACACGCAGTGAACAGTCGCTATTGAAACACACAACATAAAGCCACAGTATTATCTATCACGAGCTGCTAACCGCTAAGCTAACTTTCTACACAAATAAACACAAGAAAAACCCCATCGCTATCCTAACGAAGTGACCACTTCGAAGTCCCGTCTCCCGTCTGACAATCTTGCCTTCCGCGGTCACACACCACGCGGGTTGACTTTCACCTTGGTGCGTGTCGCCTCACGTCGCACGCCGATGGTAGACGTGGCCTGTTGAGTGTATACTCAACTTCTCTATGGCTACCACGAGGCGTGATGTTATTGTGATTAGAGTGTTAACTCTCTGAACACCGCCTGCGTGCCTCATGAGGGAAATGGTTAACCATCTCTCATTACCTCATCTTCACGGCTCTTCCCTGGGGCACCCTTACCCCCTCCTGGCCTCTTCAACAATGACTGCTCTTCCTAGCGGAGGATGAGCTGATGATGATGATGATGATTTTTGTTGGTGGTGCTGGGTGATGCTGATGATGGTAATCCTGATGACAGACACTACAGAAGATCATGGGTGCCGGTCGTTCAGAATGACAACGGCAACCTTGCCCAGGAAGCATGACTGTTGGGGCTGATTGTTATGTCATGTAAATGCAATGCATTAAAGCTTTACTGCCTTATGTAAAAGAAAAATAAGAGACGAGAGAGAGAGAGAGAGAGAGAGAGAGAGAGAGAGAGAGAGAGAGAGAGAGAGAGACAGCCAGAGAGGGACAGAGAGATTGAGAGAGAGACAGACAGAGAGGGAGAGAGTGACAAAGAGAGAAAGACAGAGAGTGAAAGAGAGAAGAAGAGACAGAGAGCCAGAGAGGGATAGAAAAAGAGACAAAGATAGCGATAGTGAGAGAGAAAGAGGGAATAGCGAGATAGAGAAAAGAGACAGAGAGAGGGAGAGAGAGACAGATAGACAGAAAGAGAGAGGTAGGAAAAGAGCGAGAGAGAGATAGGGAGAGCGGGACAAAGAGAGAGAGAGAGACAAAGAGTGAAAGAGAAAGAGTTAGAGAGAAAGAGACAGAGAGGGAGCGAAAAAGAGACAAAGATAGCGATAATGAGAGAGAAAGAGAGAATAGCGAGATAGAGAAAAGAGAGACAGAGAGTGAGAGAAAAGATAGAGAGAGAGACAGAGAGCCGGAGAGGGAGAGAAAAAAAAGAGAGAAAGCTAGAGATAGTGAGAGAGAGAGGGGGGGGGGTGAGAGAGAGAGAAAGCCAAAGAAAAGATAGATAGAGAGAGAGACAGAGAGTGCGAGAAAAGAAAGAGAGAAAGAGCCAGAGAGACAGAGAGTGAGAGAAAAGATAGAGAGAGAGAGACGGAGAGGGAGAGAAAAAAGAGAGAAAGCTAGAGATAGTGAGAGAGAAAGAGAAAGAGTGAAAGATAGAGATAGTGAGAGAGAGGGGGTGAAAGAGAGAGAGAGAGAAAGCCAGAGAGATAGAGAGTGAGAGAGAGAGACAGAGAGTGAGAGAAAAGATAGAGAGAGAGTGATAGAGAGAGAAAGAGTCAGAGAGACAGAGAGTGAGAGAAAAGATAGAGATAGAGAGAGAGACAGAGCAGATGAGAGAGAGAGTGGGAGAGAAAGAGAGAGGGACATAGAGAGTGAGAGAGACAGAGAGGTAGAGATAGAGAGAGAGACAGCCAGAGAGGGAGAGAATGATAGAGAGTGAGAGAGAATAGAGAAAAAAGAGAGAGAGAGAGAGAGAGGAAAGAGAGCGAGACAGAAATTTACAGCAAATAGAAATACATATTATTTGTGCTGAATTCTTGCATGACTGACCACTGCATATTTTCCACCCACCACAACTCGACTAGCGTTTCCAGTGTATTATCTTCACATCTTATCAGTCGTTGATCGTTGGCTATTGTCGTATTACTTCAGAGCCAACTCGCACAGTGTACAAGTAGAACGCAAAGCTTGATACTTAATTCAGATTGGTTTTCCCCCACAATGTATTGACTAAACACGAAATACACTTCGTTCATACTATAGTATGTTCCGATTTGAATGCCTTCATTCACGATCAATTATTTTGAAAACTGTCTGTTGCATCGTTATGAAATTTTCCAGCCGTCTTATATTTACCCCCACCCAAGGAATATGTCTTTGATAGGTCCAAAAACAACTTAAATCATCGAAAGCGGCGACATTCCTTTGATGTTTTGCTGAACAACTAGTGATGTCTCGTGAACAAAGTTATGTTTACTGTAATTGGAGACCTGCCAATTCAGATGACACACAAAGTCGTATCCGGATTCGTATGGGAGTGGGTGCAATGAAAGAAGTAGCTTATAGGGTCGGATGCATTGCACCGGGTTTTTATCCCATATGGCTCAGTTTCTTTCCGCAGCGCTGAAAGCGTCGCACAAAGCACGAACTCCGTAGCTCCAGCGACGACCCTCGGGAGTCTCCGAAAAAATGCACTCGTGAAATGAAGGACGCGGCCCGGAATCGAACATACAACCTTCGGAGCCCGAGTCAGACGGCTTGACTACTTCACCACGGAGAATCCCGATAGGGGTGCAATGTGTAATATTAGTAAAGACAGAGAATTTACAGAGGCACGGGGTAAATAATTTGTAAATTAACAGGAAAGTAGAAGGACTATAATTCTTACCTTATTTTTCATTTCCTTCTTGTTTCTTCAGCTGATGCTGATGCTGTAATGTTTAGGGCCTGCAATTCGTCTGAATAGTTGGAGCAAAATATCCCTGTAAGTGTGTACGTAGATTAAGGTCTGCGATCTGCTCAGACCTTAATCTGTGTCGGACGATTGCAGTAGGTTGATGATTGCTCTGGGTTGCATAAAATTCAATCCATCCTTTCTCCAATAGTCCTCTTCCTCTTTCAACACATGGTCCTCACATTTTTCCCAGTAACTTTTATCAATATTTAATAGCGCGGACAGACAGACAGACAGAAAGGTAGGTAGGTAGGCAGGTAGGCAGAAAGGTAGGTGGGTCGGTCGGTCGGTCGGTGGGTCGGTCGGTCGGCTGGCAGGCAGGCAGGCAGGCAGGGAGGAGATAGATAGGTAGGTGGTAGGTAGATAGAGATGGATAGATAGATAGATAGATAGATAGATAGATAGATATATAGATAGATAGATAGATAGATAGATAGATAGATAGATAGATAGATCCCCGCCAGGAGCCGAGTCAGCTAGTTTATTTATATAATCACGTTTCATGAAAGAACCCTCATTTGAGACACCTCTGAACAAACCAATTTAACTTCGCTAAAACGAAACCCGCCAAATAATTTCGAAAAGAGCGGGGGGGGGGGGGGGGGTGTCTTGCTGAAGCTGTAATACTCTTAAAATGATGGCATGAATGCGGGAGCGGTAGATTATATACCGCATATAAACAAACATTGAAATATGCTGTTCAATCTCCAGAACAAAAATTTTTTTGTTGGGTGGACATAATGATAAGGTTATATACCGCATATAAACAAACATTGAAATCTGCTGTTCAATCTCCAGAACAAAATTTTTTTTGTTGGGTGGACATAATGATAAGGTTATATGCTAAATCTCATAATTTTCCCTCAGTTGGTTACTGAGATATTGAATTTTATATTGAGGCCAACAAAAAAAAACACACACACACACTATAACACAATTTCTCAACACTACGAATTAACAACACTACTTAACAACCACAAACTCCTAACACATGTTCGTAGCTGCGCAATCTGTGGCCGTGCTACTGCAACAACGAATCACGTCCAAACTTGACCATGGCTCTTGTTCAACTGACTGTCTCGAGGAGACGATGTCCCCTCGTTTACAATTTGTCTTGCCATCTTCGTGCAAGGCATGCAACTATAAATTCACGCTGAATTGCGTGAAGCCCTGTATTCTCTCGGTTCACTGTTCCATGACCTCATATAGGCTCATGGCACTGGGCTTAATTTCTGCTTGCTTCATATATCGATGTTCCTGTGGACTCTACTATTCCCTCCGCCCAACGTTTACGTGGTCGGCCTCTTCCTTGGTACACTGTTCCCACTTAATCCATTTTGCTTCTGACCATATATCTCTAATAGCTGTATCTTGCTGCGATGCAATTTTATGTCATTTAGAAACATGAATGGTGGGGACTTGGAGGAGATGGCTCTTTGTTTCAACCTCAGCATCAATATGGCGTAATTTTGATTGTACCATCATTGTAGGAGAGACTCTTCGTTGGATCCTGAAGACAGAGAATGAGCACGTGTGGGAATGTGAAAAAAAAAAAAAATTGTAGATGTACAGTCTCTCTTGACAGACACAATCAACTCTTCTAATACTATAGCACAATTTGAGAGAAGGACTGATGTTACGTGAAGTCCACTTTTGACCAGCAACTTTCTCACCCGTGAAAATGGGGGGAAAAAATGTTCCAGCTTCGACTTCCGCTGCAGGGTTGCCATTCTAGATGTTTTACCATCCATCAATTCATCATGTGCCATGCCGATAAGCGTGGGCGGTCATGTTCTGCCATCTCACTCGATCACCAGAGTCGTAGTGTTCCTGTCTCGACCATGCCACGTGGCCAAGCCATCCAGGTATTTAATTCTCAGTCTTCCCCTTGGTTTCTTCCCTTCGATCTTGTCAGTCGTCACCAAGTTATTATTCTCTCTAAGGTTTTTCGTTAGATGTGATTCTGTATGTTGTTCATTTGGAGTAGATATTTTATAGATTTTTCTTTTCTTTCGGTGTAAGAAGCAGAATGTCAGTTAACTAAAATACATTTGGTTGACTGGACAAACAAAACTGAAACTGAAGCTTTTTGGAGTGAAGTAAGACAATTTAAAGATGCCTCAGGAAACAGTCCATTCTGTAAGTCCCTTGAATGTGCGATGTCTGCCATAATATTAATACTACCCAATTCAATATACGATGTGCAGATGACACAGTATTGATAGCGGATAATGCAACAGATCTACAACCATTGTTGGACATTGTAATAACAGAGAGTGCAAAGAAAGGACTCTCCTTGAATATCAAGAAAGCAGTAACAATGGTGATATCAAAGAAACAGGTGACACTCAAATGTGAAATAGAAATAGCCCCTCTGCCGTGCGTCCACCTTGACGAGGTAGAGGGGCTTGCGCGTTCCAATGACCCCAAGAGCTATGCCGACGGTAGCACAGCTACTGGTAGGGTCACTCATGTCGGACAGGTCAAGGGAGAGGGACCAGACGAAGTGACGCACAAACCTGCTGCCTTGTAGGTAGACTGGGGACAGTCAAAGGCTAGGGAAAGCATCCCAAAAAGTGCTTGTCGAAATCGGATGTACTGAGCCACAAGCTTGACAAAGAAGTGCAACGTAACTTTATCATTTCATGATGCCACAGATGAAAATTAATCGTTATGGTGCTAATCCCGTGAAGTCCCATCAGGCGGTGATAGTGCCGGGCCCCCTGCCTCGAGGGGGTCCACCCATGACTACTGGTGGTCACCTTCCCCTGTGCTGTGGAGTCAAGGCACAGAGGAGTAGGTTAAGAGCTATTGACCAATGTCACCGCCTCACTTTCATATATAGTAGAGGACTGCAACTCCAGCCCAAGGGATACCATTGAGTCGCGCAGGACCCGAGTAATCTAGAACCTTCTCGAAAGAGCTGGTCACCAAGTCCATGATTCCGTGGACACTGATGTGGCCCGCCTAATGCGGGGTCCACGAGGAACTCGGACAGAGTTACCGCCCGTGTCGAGTTAGGACACGCGGAGACCGGCAGAGGACAAACGGACTGGAGAGAGACAACAAGGCCTGCCTGAGAGGGACTCATAGATATTCATAGATATACTTAGGCTAGATAGTGTGCTAGATTGTTGTATGACAACTATATGTTTGATGTTTAACTATCTGTGATATGTAATATAAGAGAGCGCGGGTCTGTTTACCCACTGCGCCAACTGTACACTTTATACAATAAATGTTCTATATCCTAGCGAACAGTGTATTGTTGCCTGTATGAACCCGAACCATTATTTAGATAAGAGTAAGATGATGACAACCAAATACCAAGGACACTCAACATACTACAGTGGAATGCCGAAGGAGTTTATAACAAGAAAGAATCCCTGACACAGCGTCTTCATAAAGATAGAATAGATGTGGCATGCATTCAAGAGACACACCTCAATGCCAATCGCAAATTTTCAGTCAGAGGATATCAGGCCACACGTTTCGACCGCGAAGGACATAAAGGAGGAGTTCTAATACTTACACGAAATACAATACCTTGCAGCGAAGTATCTGTGATCTCTGACAACCAAACAGAAATTATAGGTGTTGATATAATGATAAAGGACGTGAAAATAAGAATCTACAATCTGTATAGCCCAGCAGATAAGGACCTTACACTCTCAAACATGAAAATAACTGACACAAACTGCATTATTGTCGGAGACTTTAATAGCCGTTCAGAAAGATGGGGATACCCAGATACTGACAAAAGAGGAGATGAATTGGAGGACTGGGAAATAGACTCAAATCTCCATCTACTCAACAAAGCGGATGACACACCGAGCTTCTACTCCAGAAGATGGCTTACCACTTCTACTCCAGACTTAGCTTTCTGCACAGGAGACATCCTTCACAAAATCGATCGCCATGTGCTGGACCAATTAGCAGGTAGTGACCACAGACCAATCAAGCTTGTAATGAATATGGAGTATGTTCCACAGGAGCAAAAGCCCTTGCCCCGCTGGAATTACAAACGAGCAGATTGGGACAGATTTGCCATACTAACAGACAAATATTGTGATAACATAAATACACGATATGGCAACATAAAGCAAATGGTGGAAAGTCTAAACAGAGCGATAATACAGGCAGCCACTGAGTCCATTCCTAGAGGAGCGAGGAAAAATTACAAACCATACTGGACTGAAGAACTACAAAGTTTGGAGGACAAAGTTGAAGATGCCAGGAAGACAGCAGAGAGAGAACAAACAATTGAAGCGAACATCTCTCTCAAAGCCATCTCAGCAAAATATAAAAGAACAGTAAATCAAACAACAAGAGATTGTTGGAGGGAAAGAACAGAAAACCTGAATTTTGACAGGGATGGAAACAAATTATGGAAACTAGTGAAAGCCATGAACAATGAAGGACCTAGAAACAAACAAATAACAATTAAACAAGGAAATGCCTTGCTTACAGGAAAAAAGGCTGCAAATGCACTAATGGAACACTATGCAAATGCAAACCACATTGATATTACAACCGAACAGAAGAAAGCAATCAAAGACAAACAGATACATCATAGAAATACAGAGACAGCAGCAGAATATATGATGGCAAATCTAACAATGGAAGAAATGGAACAGGCAATGAATACCCTAAAAAAGAAGAAATCACCAGGAAAGGATGGAATCACAAATGAAATGCTAATAGGACTAGGCACCAAGGCAAAGAAGAAACTACTAGCAGTCCTAAATAACAGCTGGAAGAGAGGAATAGTCCCACAGGCATGGAAGGAAGCTATACTAATACCAGTCCCAAAGAAAGGAAAAGACCTGGAAGAACCAAATGGCTATCGACCTATCAGTCTACTTAGCTGTGTAGGAAAATTAATGGAACGCATTATCAATGGCAGGCTAACATGGCATCTGGAAGAAAACAAACTCTTAACACCACACCAAGCAGGATTCAGAAAGTACAGATCCACTGAAGATCAAATAACCTATATAGCTCAGGAAATAGAGGATGCCTTCCAAGAGAAAAAGCACACACTAGCAGTCTGGATAGATTTAGAAAAAGCATTTGATAAAGTATGGAAGGAAGGACTGAAAGTAAAACTGCAAAACATGCATGTTTGTGGAAAAATGTATAAATGGATCAGCCACTACCTTGAGAACAGAACTGCCAGGACAAAAGTACAAGGACAAACAAGCAAAATGATGCTGCTGGAGCAAGGTGTCCCCCAAGGAGGAGTTCTTTCACCAACATTATTCCTAGCATATATAAATGACATCACAGAAAATTTTCCAGCCAGAGTACACACATCCTCCTTTGCAGATGACCTAGCCATATGGACATCTGAAGAATATATTAGTACAGCTAACAGCAGAATACAGCAAGCCTTATTAGCGCTAGAGGACTGGTCAAAATCATGGCTAGTGAAGATAAGTGAGGAGAAAACAACATGCACAGTGTTCTCCCTCTCAAATAAAACTCAGCAACCTAAGCTGGTATTGAATGGAAAAATATTGCGCCATGAAGAAAATCCAAACTATCTAGGAGTCACCTTTGATCGTCGCCTGACATGGAAGACACAGGTTGAGAAAAATCGAACAAGAGCAAGGCAGAGAATGGCAATCATGAAAAAGCTTGCTGGTACAACGTGGGGAGCAGATGAGAAAGTTCTCAAGAAGTTATATACTGGACGGGTGAGGCCAGTACTGGAATATGGCATTGCAGCTTGGGCAACAGCAGCTAAGTCAAACTTTAACAAAATAAGTAGAGTCCAAAACCAAGGAATGCGAATCATAACTGGAAGCCTGAAGACAACGCCTATTAATGAACTAGAAAAGATCACTTGTTTACAACCAATGCAGGATAGAAGAGATAGCAGAGCCCAGCAACAAGCAGAAAAATTTAGAAGATTGACAGACCACCCTATGTACAACAGATTTAATGGTTTTGGAAAGGGAAGACTGAAGCGTAGCAACTTTGTAGAAACTGCAAAACGAAGGATTAGGGCAGATCCTATACTTAACATATCAACAGTCAAGCCCATACACAATGCACACAAGTTCCCAGCTTGGAGACAGCAGCAACTGCCTGAGATGATAGAAAACATTCCTGGTATTGAGAAAAAGAACACTCAGCATGAAACCGAAAGAAGAGAAATAACCCTAAACTACATAAAAGAACATTACCCAAGCAGGAATTGGACCCATGCATATACAGATGGATCAGCCAAAAATTCAATAGAGAATGGAGGAGGAGGAATTCTCCTAAATTTAAAAAATGGAGTGAAAAAAACACATTCAATGGCAACTGGAAAATTTTCAAGTAACTTCAAAGCGGAGGTAGAGGCTTTGAAAACTGCAGCAGAAATGCTCCTGATGGAGGAAAATAAAGAGAAGCAAATAGCTATCTTCACA
Source organism: Cepaea nemoralis (assembly GCA_014155875.1). Classification (NCBI taxonomy): domain Eukaryota; kingdom Metazoa; phylum Mollusca; class Gastropoda; order Stylommatophora; family Helicidae; genus Cepaea; species Cepaea nemoralis. The sequence continues at coordinate 132,372 of JACEFZ010027568.1, read as the reverse complement.
GATGCAAAGTCAGCTGTCTCAATACTGAAGAGCAATAACAGCACAGAACTAACTGACCTAAGAGCAGCACTCCATGGTCTATGCCAGAAATCCAAAAAGTTGTAATACAGTGGATCCCATCACATTGCAGTATACCTGGAAACGAAGAGGCTGACAGACTGGCAAAAGAGGGCGGACGACTACCACAGCCTGACATAGACATAACCTATAATGAGGCAAAGAGGTTGATAAAAAGCACTTATAGAACCAAATGGGAATCAGAGCATCCAGGCCATCAGAAGGATGATGCATATTACAAACTCGACCGAAGAGAACAAGTAGCAATCTTCAGACTCCGCACAGGACATAACAGGCTGAAATACCACTTGTTCAATAAACTAAAGATAGGAGATACCGATGAATGTAATTGTAGAACTGGAAAAATGACAGCAAAACATTTGCTGCAGGATTGCCCAACGTATGCAGAACAGAGAAAGATATTTTGGCCCACACCTGCTTCATTTGAGGACAAGCTCTATGGAGATATCAACAAGCTCAAGTTGACCGCAGCTTACTTTAACTGCATACAGGTTGACATTTAAAGGTGCATGAAGACCCAGAGGCATGAAATGGAATATTGCATGGATAGCAAATCCATTACGTGGAAAGTCCGAATCAAAAGCCCATTGTGTGGGCTTCATAAAAGGTGGAAAAGTGTCCTAGTGGCATGAAATGGAATATTGCTTGGATAGCAAATCCATTACGTGGAAAGTCCTAATCAAAAGCCCACTGTGTGGACTTCATAAAAGGTGGAAAAGTGTCCTAGTGGCACGAAATGGAATATTGCTTGGATAGCAAATCCATTACATGGAAAGTCCGAATCAAAAGCTCACTGTGTGGCTGTCATCTGCAGACTGCATACTTCTGGTTTCCGGAAGAACAGCCTATGGTGAACGGAAGGCCCAATATACGGAAGTGAGGCTAAGCAGCCATGTGCAGGACGTGACGATTCCTTGGGTGAGCCCAGTACCAGAGCGCTATGTATCGGCTCTGCAAGTACGGAAGCCTCCTTGGATGGCGGGGAATGCCCATGGTCTGCCCCTGCCTTCCCTTGAGGGCTGACCAGGATCTTTGGCTGTTCTATATGGACCAGCTGGGATGGGGGATAACACCACAACAGTGAGAGTCAAACGTCCTAAGAAACCCCCGGGAAGTTAACCCGGTCAACAAATGCCCGCAGAAGTCGGATGTGTCGGCCTAACGGCGCAAGAACGCAGCTCTGCTGTAAACAGGCACAACGCAATCACATCCGGAAAAAAACTCCGGATGAACGAAGAAGAAGAAGAAGAAGAAATAGAAATAGAAGGGAAAATTCGTCACCAGGTGGATAGTTTTAAATATATAGGGACATTTATAACATCAGATGGAAGATGCACAACAGAGATCAAGAGCAGAATACGGCAAGCAAAGGCTGCATTTCAGAAAATAGAGAATATCTTATGCAATAAGTCACTATCATTTAATGTAAGAAAGAGAGTGCCGAAGAGCTATATAGAACCCGTTTTGTTGTATGGCTGTGAACCTTGGAATATAAATGAACAAATTAGGAAGAAATTGGAAGCAATAAAGATGTGGTTCCTTAGACGAATGTTGCGAATTCCTTGGACTGCCAAAGTAACTAACAACGAATGCCTTAAAGAGGCTAACAAAACTAGAACATTATATACAACAATATACAACAATAAGAAAGAGACAGACGGCTTTTTTTTTTTTTTTTGGGAGTGGGGGGGGGGGGGGTCATGTGATGAGAAGAGAGGCGCTGGAGAACATCGTGACAACTGGAAAGATCGAGGGGAAGAGCGGCAGAGGCAGACCACGAGAAATGATGCTGGACGGATTGAGACAGTGGTATGGAGGAATATCAACGGCAGAGTTGATCCAGAAAACCAAAGACCGAGATCTGTGGAGAGTCATGAACGCCTACGCACGGCACTTGATGATGATGACTTTATTCAAATGCTGATGTAGAAAGAGTTATCAGTTTGGGTATCTTCATTGCACTCCCGACAGGTCTATAGGTGCTCAGATCCCCCCAACCCCACCCCAGCATATGCATCAGCGTCCGGTAGCTAATAGTGCCAGTTCTGTGCTGGTTGACGAGGCACCTCGTTTTCCCGATGTACCTCTTGCGTCTGACCGTGCCAATTCTTACTTCCAAGTCTTTCATCCTGGGCAGCGATGTGGATTCACTGACGTCAAAGTCCTCTGTTTTCGCCATATCTTTAATGACGTTAATAACATCGGCACGATCCATGGGCTGGCCATCTACAGGGGGTGCAGAGCCAGCCAGTTTATCAGCTCGTTCATTTCCCCCGACTCCCGCATGTCCCGGGACGAAGATGAAGGTGACTTTACGGACAACAGACTTCCGCAGCGACTTAGTTTTCTGTGCTATGAATTATATAAAATCAAAACTAAGAAATATGATGAAACATGACCTCTTAAATGCTATCTTGACAACAACATTTGGCATGATGAGAGTAGGAAAATACTGTTCATCTGATCCGCTCCCTGATCGTGTATTAAAACTTTTAATTGTGGCGAAGTGGTCAAGCCGTTTGACTCGTGCTCCGAAGGTTGTGGGTTCGATTCCGGACCGCACCCTTCGGTTTACGAATTAAATGTATCGGAGACTCCTGTGGGTCGTCGCTAAAAGCTACGGAGTTCGTGCTTTCTGCGACGCTTTCCGTGCTGCGGAAAGAGACCGAGCCATATGGGATAAAACCCGGTGCAATGAAGTCGACCCTGTCGACTTTTAAGCGACTTTTTTTTTTAATAAAAGAAAAATCACAACAGAAATGAGATTCCCGAGAAGCATACTTAATGTATAAAGAAGAGATAAGATCATAAATGAGGACAACAGGACCAAAGTGGGGGGGGGGGGGGGGGGGGGGGGGAGGGCTGTAGCTGCACTAGATTTTGTTAGAAGGCAGGAAATCAAATGCTTTGGCCATGCAAGTAGGTTACAACTAACTGTATACCACAACAAGCAATGATGTACAGACCAGAGGGAAGCAGAGGAAGAGGCCGACCACGTAAACGATGGACGCAGGGAATAACAGAGTCCATGGGAATATCGATACATAAAGCCCATAAGCGGGCACTCTTCCGCTGTTTATACTTCACCTCGACACCGCAAGGTACAAGAGGAACATGATGAGATGAGATGAGCTGAGATGAGATGAATAAAAGAAATTGGGACAGCTTATGCATACCAGTCATTTTGGAACTGAAGCTTCAACTTCATCATCCAAGCCAAGTTTATCCTGTGGATCTTGTGAGACACACATCAGCGAAGATGAGGACATTATTCTATAGGGTAAGTCACATCGATATCTGTGTAATTTCTTACTTTTCCCATCTGAATGTTTCACCCATACAATATAGATATTTCTAGATGTTGTTTGTTCCGTTTCTAGATGTTTTCTGTCAAAGAAAAGTGGCAACCCTGCGGAACCCAGCGGAATCCGCTGTACTGAAAATATGACAGATTGGTGAACTCTTTTTTATGTAATGTATAACATAACAGCATTACTGGTGGACTGCAGCATTCATTCACAGTTTGTTAATGGTAAATATTGATCTTTTACATTTTCTTGTTGGTTATTGATGATAATTATCATCATCATGTGCCCTACGGTAACGGTTCCAGCATCTGATCTCCACCAGCATTTGTCATTTTGTGCTGATCCATATGTGTAGACGCAGATCCTACAGTAGCGAGTTGAATCGTGATTTTAAAATTGAGACCACCACAGATAGATAGGCTTGAAAAACCAAATAAATACCTCAATTATTTATGCCTGTTTGTGAATTCTAGCGGAGTTATTCACATTTGAATGTTAGTAAGTAATTAATAATAATAATAATATTAATAGTAATTAGTATCTACGTAAAAAAAAAATTGACATGATTTCCCTAAGGAAGGGAGACTTTATTAATATTAGCAAATTTGAAATTTTAGCAAATAATGTTCCTTCATTTTCCGCAAACGGCTGGTCACGTGACGTTTACTACCGCCGTCGATTGGCTTCAGAATGATAATTTATTTGGCAAATAAAATTCACGTTAAACAGAGACATCTATTGGATCCACCGATTCCGACACTCGATCACTCCGTTGCTGCCTGGGGGATACAACCCCCCCCCCCCTCCCCCTCAGTTTCCACAGATCCATAGAGCACACTTTATTCACATGCTTAGAGTTTCTCAGTTCTATATTTTAGTTCGTAATGTTTATTTTTTGTTATTAAAAATCTTTTTTTTTTAAAGAATTGCTGACGGGGATACAAACCCAAGTCTCCCTTGTGACAGGCGGAGGGGTACTTCAATTTTATCAGTTATCAGTTATCAGTTGGGGTATCTTCGTTGCACTCCGGACATGTCCATAGGTGCTCAGATCCTCCCCCCAGCATATGCATCAGCGTCCGGTGGCTAATAGTGCCAGTTCTGTGTTGGTTGACGAGGCGCTTTGTTTTCCCGATATACCTCTCGCGTCTGGCTGTGCCGATTCTTACTCCCAGGTCTTTCATCGTGGACAGCGATGTGGAATCATTGACGTCAAAGTCCTCTGTTCTCGCCAAATCTTTAAGGACGTTAATAACATCGGCACGATCCATGGGCTGGCCATCTACAGGGGGTGCAGAGCCAGCCAGTTTGTCAGCTCGTTCATTTCCCTCAACTCCCGCATGTCCCGGGACGAAGATAAAGGTGACTTTACGGACAACAGACTTCCGCAGCGATTCAGTCCACTGTCTACGTACAGATCCAGCTTCGACCTTCTGAATCATGCTCATTGAATCACTTAGTACACACATGTTGGTATAATGCTGTGACTCCAGCCGTATGAAAGCCTGTGTAACTGCCATCACCTCCATCGTCATGCTGCTCGTGGTCATAGAGTGGGCACCACTGGATTCTTGAACGGTTCGGCCCGCTGAACGGGCTGTAAATGCCCACGCACTTCTCTGCTGCTTTACCACAGATCCATCTGTATAGATGAGCACTTCGGGGCTATCTGAGTGTTCATAGATGAGCGCGTTAACCTCTGCATTGACAGCGGCAGGGTTCTGCTCTCTGCACCGTCTGTCGAGTGTGATAATGCAGGAGAAAGTGCACTTAAAAGCTGGAGGCACCAGGCACCCATTCCTTGCCGGGGTTGATACTGGTAAGACTGCAGACCTGTCTGACGACATCTTCCGCCCGACCCATCCATGATTTGCCCCTCTTTAGCCTGTCACCCTTTTCTCTGAATATAGCGTCATGCAGAGGGTGCTGCTCATCTGCACTTATTTTTAAGTATGCACGAGCTCTCCAGATCTTGATCCTGTGTTCCATTGTCGGGAAGTCAAGGAGGTATCTCATTGCTACACAGCTGGTGTCTCTCGTGCAGCCCAAAATGATGCGCATGGCTTCGTTTTGTACCTTTTCAAGTCTTCCAATCTGTGTAGGGCTGACAGTGAGGATGGCCAGCCGCAAACAAAGAAGAATCCCTTCGAGCCTCATTTGCATCGGTCCGGAAAATGATTGCCGGACCGATGCAAATGAGGCTCAAAGGGATTCTTCTTTGTTGTGGTGAATTAAAATTGAAGTACCAGCGAAGGTACTAACCACTACACTACCAAGGACACGATAATATTTCCACAAACATTAATAATATAGTCACACTTAGGTCACGTGACCAGCCGTTTGCGAATAGTCCCGTACATTATTAGCAAATGTTTGCTAATAATCACTTTGTTTCTCTAATGTCAGAACACTTCAGTGTGTCCATTTATTATTTATCTCCGCGTGCGAGGCTGTCTCAATCGGGTCATAGACAGATATTACTGCATGATAGGGCAGATTTTGGTTAGGTCCCTTTTGTAATAGTGTGTATTGTGCAGAAAAACAGATTACGACTTGGAGGAATAGCGCAGTAAGGAATAACCAGATAATCTGGCCGACACTCATGACTTTGAGGAAAGGACAGACGGACACATTATCAGTACAGACACATAATCAGACTGCTACTGGTAGTATTGTGACTTTTCTCTGGCTGTGGAAGATGAGGATGGAACACATACGGGAATGCCCCGAGTGCTGTGATGTTGGTTCTTGACTCAACTCAATTTGACTGTAAGAAGAAGAGAAACTTTGTCCTATACACCAAACTCAACATAGCTCTAACCATAAAAATAGATGAAAATAAACAAATTTCCGACTTCTGCTAAGAGGAAAAATATGCAGTTTGTTGAACTGTTGTAAAAAATATTTGATGGACTGCAGCAGTGATTCTTAGTTTGTTGGTGGTACTTAGTGATCTTGTGCATTTCTGTTTGTGTAGTTTGTTGATGGTAAATATCAGTTTGCAAGATGCAAGATGTTTGTTCACAGTTGTTAATCTTCATTCATCATGTGCAATGCTTCTGGTTGCTCCACAAATCTCGGTCGTTGGTGACACTTGCATGACTTTCACTTGGTTTTGTGAGTCAACTCTGATGATGATATCATTTACATTCACCCATATCATTTCAGAATAATTTCTCTTGGTTTCCCTCTGTCTGCCACTAATCGTTCTAGTGGTCATCTCATCTCATCTCATCATGTTCCTCTTGTACCCTGCGGTGTCGAGGTGAAGTATAAACAGCAGGAGAGTGCCCGCTTATGGGCTTCATGTTTCGATATTCCAGTGGACTCTGTTATTCCCTGCGTCCATCATTTACATGGTAGGCCTCTTCCTCTGCTTCCCCCTGGTCTGTACATCATTGCTTGTTGTGGTATACTGTTAGCTGGTAACCTACTTGCATTGCCAAACCATTTGACTTGCTGCCTTGTAATAAAATCTAGTGCAGCTACAACCCCCACTTTAGTCCTGATTTCTTCATTTCTGATCTTATCTCTTCTTGATACATTGATTATTCTTCTAAGGAATCTCATTTCTGTTGTTGTGATGTTTCTTTTCTCTTTTTCTGTCACTGTCCAGGTTTGGCATTGGTAACATAGAATTGGTAGAAAGATTGTGTTGTAAAGTGCTTTCATAGTAGTTATTGATACATGTTTGTTCTTTAGTATTGGTGCCATTTGTCCAGTGAGTTGGTTTGCCTTATTACATCAATTTTCGATCTCATCTTCTGATGTGTCAGTTGATGATATTATACTTCCTAGGCACTTGAAACTCTTTACTTATTTCAAGGGATATTCATTTAGGTGAATCCTTGTTGCTTTTTCTTCTTTAGTTAGTCATTACCTCTGTTTTACTTGTGCTAATTTTCATACTTGCTTGCTTGTGTCCATTGGCTTGAGCTCCAACACAAAGTCCTGTATATCGGATGAAGGCATCCTTTTGTCCAACATCAGTGTGATGTCATACAGGACCTGAGGTTTGCGTGAGTATCCGTTTTCCCATGTCTGGCTTATTGGTGTGCAGACTGGTGGTTCCTCGCCGTACAGGCAGACACTCTCCGACTTCGCTCGACGAGTTCGTGTCAGTAGGTCTTGGCCAGTATATAACCCGGCCCTGGTGCCTTGGAAACACCTCTGCGTCCCTCTAATTTTCATGCTATGTTCTCTACACATTTCATTTAGACTATTCATGTGGTCTTGTAATTCAGCTTCTGATTTTGCTATTAGTGCTTGGTCATCCGCAAACAGGAGTTCTCTAATGGTTAGATTTGCAGATGGTTCTTCTTCTGTGTTCTCATCATGCGGCGTTCTTGTGGTCTCTGTATGGCTGGTTTCTTAACACATGTTGTCTATATATGTTATGAACAAGAGAGGGGACAGGACACAACCTTGTCGTACTCCAGATCTCATGGTGAAGGGTTCTGAGTGTCCTCCAGTTGCTCTCACTATGCATTCACTGTTATTGTATAAGCTTCTACATAGGTTTGTTAGATGTGTGCTCACTCCATATTGTTTAAGGATTTCCCACAGCTTGTTTCTATCAGCTCTATCAAATGCCTTTTCTTGGTCGACAAAGGCTAAGTAGAGTGTTTAATTGAATCTGATTGATTTTTCTTTAAGTTGTCTAAGAGCAAAAATGGCATCTGTGCATCCTTTGTTTTTCCTAAATCCACGTTGTGTTTCGCTTAGCTGGAATTCTATAGTAGTTCATAATCTTTTTTCAAGAATTTTGCAAAATATTTTCCCAGTATGACTCAACAGTGAAATGCCTCTGTATTGTGTGCAGTCTCTTTTGTTGCCTTTGTTTTTCCAAATTGGGATAATTATGGCATTTCCCCAGTCTCGTGGTGTTTGTTGTTCTACCCAATCATGGTTGAATAGTCTATGTGGCCATGCTGTTCCTACTTCTCTTGCTGCTTTAATTAGTTAATTTGGTATTTCATCTTGTCCTGGTGATTTGTTCAATGGGGCCAATCTGATGGTTTCTATAATTTCTTCTTTCAGTATGTCTGGTTCTAGTTCTTTGGTGGCATCTGTGTCGGTTTCTTGAATTCCTGTGACATCTGATGGGATGTTGAGAAGTTGTTCGAAGTACTGTTTCCATCTTATTAGGATTTGTTTTTGTTCACTTATTGGTTCTCCATTTTCTCTGTTAATTATTTCAGTTGGGTCAAAGGGTGTTCTCCTCTGGTTCTCATTGCACTTATCTTTTTGTAGAAGTTTCTAGTTGCTTTCTTGTAGTTTTTATTTAGGGTTTCTCCATATTTCTCCCAGTCTTTTTGTTTTTATCTCTTTAGTATTCTATTCACATGTCTTCTCGCTATTCCATATTTTATGTAATCACATTCCTTTTTGCTCTTCGACCATTTTTAATATTTTTCCTTTTTGTCTTTTACAGCTTTCTTTACTTCTGAGTTCCACCAACTTGTTATTTTCTTTATCCGTGTTTTGTATTTTTTCGTGGTTCCATATATCTTTGCAGTATTTAAAATGCTTGATTTGAACATCTCCCATTCTTCTTCCATTATCTTTCTTACTGTAGGTAATTTTACAAAGATTTCAGTTAGTTCTTTCTCATAAATTTCCCTCACTGCCTCTCTTTGAGGTTTTTTAAGTTTACTGATTTGCATGGCATGTATTTTCCTTTCTTAAACTGATGTTCTTATTGTGGCAACGACTTCTTTGCGGTCTGTGTTTATACTTAAGTTGGGCACTGCCCTTGCATCTAATATATTTCTCTTTCTGTTATCTCTTGTTAATATAAAATCAATTTGGCTTTTAGTATCTGGATCGTTCCATTTATACCAGGTGTATATTTGTGTTCTAATGGTTGCTATCAACAATTCAGCCAACAAATTCATAGAGGAAATGCAAAGATCAGAGAATGAACCTAAGCAAATTGTCAGGTTGTGGCAAAGTGAGGTAGTGTTGAATCGTCAGGGCAATAGTGTGTGATCAGATAATACGTTCAAATGTGTCCACATATGACAGTAATAACAGATACAGTCACAACCATTGACTTGACAGATCACACTAGACAATAGGCTTTTGTAGTCCAGGACATACTGCGACTTTGACCCTTCAGAAACAGAGCAACAACAAACTTGGACTGCTAATTTAATTCACAGATTGACGTATCAACCATCAGAGATAAGTAAACAGCAAACACATTGTTAACTACTGGGATAGGAACATGTCGGACACGAATTCAGTGTGCTGCTTATGAAATACACTAATGGCAGTCCCCAGTCCGCTGCCATGGACTACCGATTTAATTCACATATTCACGCATCAATCCTTGGAATGCTGAATTCATTCACATATTGATGCATTAACTCTTCGATTGCCGAATTAAGTCACATTTTAACACATTAACCCAAGGACTGCTGAATTAATTCAGATATTGACGCATCAGCACTTGGACTGCCAATTTAATTCACATATTGATACATTAACCCTTGGACTGCTGAATTAATTCACATATTGACACATATAAGATTCTCAGTATTATGATAAAATATCTTTTTTGTAGTGTGATTAATTTGGTTATAGAAAGGGACAAGACATAGTTTTCAGCGACAAATTATACATGTTATAGTAATCACATAAGCTAGAGAGATTACACGTTAGACACAAGCAGACATACAAAAAATATATTTACACACACTTTACATTGATTATCACTAGCGGTACCCAAAAAGTGAGTTCTGTTTCCACGTTTGGATGACATTGATTGTATACCAGTGTTTGGTACAGCACTAGGTTGCGACAGAGAGAGAGAGAGAGCTTGAGATTGTAGTATGTTAAAAGCATACCACAAGTTAGACTGTACATATAGGGTTTAAAGGGCCACCAAGCAATCAGTCCACAGTGGACAGTGTATGAGGACGCCAAGAAGTAAGTTGGCTGTGCAGGTTTTTTGGATGTGTATCCTCGGGAATAAACTATATGTCAGCTGCTATAGTGGGTTGTGTTGATGCATTATCAGCAGTCTGGCAAGTACCATTCCTTGTTGCCCTCGTGCTTGCAGCAAGTTACACACCAGCTGTGTCCACTTATCTTGTTGGATACTCATACCCCAGAACTTTGTTTGCTGCAGGTTGGTGTGTTTCCCATACTCTACCATGCGGAGTGTAGTTGGGATTTTCTTTTTGGCAAGTTATGAGAATGTTGGTGGCATTTCTCAGACTCTTCGGACTTTTAGTGAACAGAAGTATACCATCTTTACTTATTTTGTGATTTATATTTTCTGATATTTCCAACTCCCTGATCCTTTCAGACTGACCACGCTAACAGTTCTGCTAAAGAGATGGCCACTGAGGATCAAGTCTTTGACATGGTAGATAGTAAACTACAAGTGACTATCAAGATCGAGCTACCTGAAGTAGATGTGGAATACCCAGGTCAAGATATGGGTAAGTCAAATAAAGTAGAAAAGAAGTTTGTTCAAATTGTTCTATGCATTCTTCATGACATCCTTTTTCAATGTGTCCAGGTTCCCAGCCTAACATTGGTGCCAGGAGAAGTATTGGGAGGTAAAGGCAGCTGGCATGATAGTGACCACATCAGCCACATGCTGCAGATTGGTCTGTACAAATATGGGTTTAGTGACCACATCAGCCACATGCTGCAGATTGGTCTGTACAAATATGGGTTTAGTGACCACATCAGCCACATGCTGCAGATTGGTCTGTACAAATATGGGGTTAGTGACCACATCAGCCACATGCTGCAGATTGGTCTGTATAAATATGGGTTTAGTGACCACATCAGCCACATGCTGCAGATTGGTCTGTATAAATATGGGTTTAGTGACCACATCAGCCACATGCTGCAGATTGGTCTGTACAGATATGGGGTTAGTGACCACATCAGCCACATGCTGCAGATTGGTCTGTATAAATATGGGTTTAGTGACCACATCAGCCACATGCTGCAGATTGGTCTGTATAAATATGGGTTTAGTGACCACATCAGCCACATGCTGCAGATTGGTCTGTACAAATATGGGTTTAGTGACCACATCAGCCACATGCTGCAGATTGGTCTGTACAAATATGAGTTTAGTGACCACATCAGCCACATGCTGCAGATTGGTCTGTACAAATATGGGTTTAGTGACCACATCAGCCACATGCTGCAGATTGGTCTGTATAAATATGGGGTTAGTGACCACATCAGCCACATGCTGCAGATTGGTCTGTACAAATATGGGTTTAGTGACCACATCAGCCACATGCTGCAGATTGTCTGTACAAATATGGGTTTAGTGACCACATTAGCCACATGCTGCAGATTGGTCTGTACAAATATGGGTTTAGTGACCACATCAGCCAGATGCTGCAGATTGGTCTGTACAAATATGGGTTTAGTGACCACAGCAGCCACATGCTGCAGATTGGTCTGTACAAATATGGGTTTAGTGACCACATCAGCCACATGCTGCAGATTGGTCTGTACAAATATGGGTTTAGTGACCACATCAGCCACATGCTGCAGATTGGTCTGTACGAATATGGGTTTAGCACCATGTGCCCAATGTACCTTGAGGTATCTAAAAGTGTACTTTACTTATTGTCGGAGTAGGGTTGCCAGATGTTGTAACTGAGAAACTGGGACATTTATCTTCCTGGAATAAACACTTTCTCACTTTCAAAACCCATTAATACCATAATTAGAACATAGCAATTTGTTTACAAAAAACACAAGTAATTCATTTCACTTGCCACAGAGACCACCTTGTTACAATGCTAACAGCTAACAGCTAGTTTTTCGTGAGTCACAAGCAAACAAAAAGAAAACCATCAACACAACCACAATAGAAATAAAATTACTGTGTCTGCAACTGACAATTAGAAAAGCATTTGACTTGATTAAATATTGGATTTGTTGGAAATGAATATCAGGACCAATGTGCATCCCAAAAGCATGTTGCGAGACAGTGATTTATGTACTTAAAATCCAGGACTGTCTTGGGTAACCGTGACGTCTTGCCTTACCATATGTCAAAGGCATGTCAGAAAGAGCTAAATACATATATCCAAGAAAAATAGCTCCAGAAGAATAGCACCATATGACAGAAAAGGTGGTTAGAAAGATGTAAAAACAGGAGTTGCCAGAGAAGCATCTGTTGTAAACAAAACATGTGACTTGTAGCAGAGAGCACAGATATAATTAATTTGTTAGTTGCATATCCTTTACAGGACTTAGCAGTCGACTCCAACAATGTAGGTTAGCATGGTCTAATGGATAAGAGTGCGTGTTCTTAAATATCCGGTGTGCTCATGCCAATGTAAGGGGTTCAGTCCCTACACCAGACAGCTGGACTAAATTGTTGATCTATCGTCCTTGACTTGGGGATGTAAATTACCTCTGATGTCGGAGTGGGTCCACCTGATGACGAGGTACACTGATAATAGGTAAAGCTAATCCACACGCAAAATTCAGTCCAATAGGGTGTATTTTTAATGACTACAGTTTTTGAAAATATTGCCATTCCAAGTTTTGTATTCGCCCTCTGTGAAGTTCATGCAACATAATAGGTAAATACAAAACTTGGAATAGCAGTATTTTCATAAACCACACAGTCATTAAAAATACACCCTGTAGAAATAGTATGTATGGACTACGCTTGAGTTCAAAGTGAGTGAGTGCCACACACAAAAAAACTCCAGCAAATTTTGGCTGTTTGTGATCCCTGGGCAAGTTTACATTCAATAGTTTGCCATTGCTTTCTGAATGACCAGCACTCATACTATTGTACAAAAACCAATGCATGGTGGTCTGCTTCCATATCGCCCTCGGTGATATGCAGGATTATGAATTGCATTCGTAACCTCTTCGCCGCAGAGCCGGAATAATTAATAAATGATTCAATATATGAGCACCTAAAAGATTAAGAGATTTGTGATAGGACACAGTTTATTCTATTCCATATGTTGCTCTATAATAAAGTTTGTATAGGCAGGACTGATCTCAGAGAATTGTGATAGGACACAGTTTATTCTATTCCATATGTTGCTCTATAATAAAGTTTGTATAGACAGGACTGATCTCAGAGAATTGTGATAGTACACAGTTGATTCTATTCCATATGTTGCTCTATAATAAAGTTTGTATAGGCAGGACTGATCTCAGAGAATTGTGATAGGACACAGTTTATTCTATTCCATATGTTGCTCTATAATAAAGTTTGTATAGGCAGGACTGATCTCAGAGAATTGTGATAGGACACAGTTGATTCTATTCCATATGTTGCTCTATAATAAAGTTTGTATAGGCAGGACTGATCTCAGAGAATTGTGATAGGACACAGTTTATTCGTGTCAAAGACTCGACCGCATCCCCTTCGCCAGGAAGAGCAGTCAATCATGAAGAGACCAGGAGGGGATACGGTGCCCGAGGGAAGGGCATGGGAGATGAGGTAATAAGAGTTGGGTGACCATTCCCTCATGAGACACGCAGGCGGTGTTCAGAGAGTTAGCACTCTAATCACGATAACATCACGCCTCGTGGTAGCCACAGAGAAGTTGAGTATACACTCAACGTACCACGTCTGCCATCAGCGTGCCATGTGAGGCAACACGCACCAAGGTGAAGGTTAATCCCCGTGGTGTGTGACGAAGGAATGAAAGATTGGCAGACGGCCGGACGGGACTTGTAGTGTTCACCTCGTTAGAGTAGCGATAGGGGTATTTGTGTTTATTTGTGTAGAAAGTTAGCATAGGGGTAGCAGCTCGTGATAGATAATACTGTGGCTGTATGTTGTGTGTTTCAATAGCGACTGTTCACTGCTTGTAGCGAGCCAACGGCAATAAATGTACCATTTAATTTCCTCGCACACGACTTGCAAGTTTTCTTGTATGGTGTGCCAGAAGTACCCGATGATGCCTGTCAGTTGAGTTGTTGACAATTCTATTCCATATGTTGCTCTATAATAAAGTTTGTATAGGCAGGACTGATCTCAGAGAATTGTGATAGGACACAGTTTATTCTATTCCATATGTTGCTCTATAATAAAGTTTGTATAGGCAGGACTGATCTCAGAGAATTGTGATAGGACACAGTTTATTCTATTCCATATGTTGCTCTATAATAAAGTTTGTATAGGCAGGACTGATCTCAGAGAATTGTGATAGGACACAGTTGATTCTATTCCATATGTTGCTCTATAATAAAGTTTGTATAGGCAGGACTGATCTCAGAGAATTGTGATAGGACACAGTTGATTCTATTCCATATGTTGCTCTATAATAAAGTTTGTATAGGCAGGACTGATCTCAGAGAATTGTGATAGGACACAGTTGATTCTATTCCATATGTTGCTCTATAATAAAGTTTGTATAGGCAGGACTGATCTCAGAGAATTGTGATAGGACACAGTTTATTCTATTCCATATGTTGCTCTATAATAAAGTTTGTATAGGCAGGACTGATCTCAGAGAATTGTGATAGGACACAGTTTATTCTATTCCATATGTTGCTCTATAATAAAGTTTGTATAGGCAGGACTGATCTCAGAGAATTGTGATAGGACACAGTTTATTCTATTCCATATGTTGCTCTATAATAAAGTTTGTATAGGCAGGACTGATCTCAGAGAATTGTGATAGGACACAGTTTATTCTATTCCATATGTTGCTCTATAATAAAGTTTGTATAGGCAGGACTGATCTCACAGAATTGTGATAGGACACAGTTTATTCTATTCCATATGTTGCTCTATAATAAAGTTTGTATAGGCAGGACTGATCTCACAGAGTTTATTCTATTCCATATGTTGCTCTATAATAAAGTTTGTATAGACAGGACTGATCTCAGAGAATTGTGATAGGACACAGTTTATTATATTCCATATGTTGCTCTATAATAAAGTTTGTATAGGCAGGACTGATCTCAGAGAATTGTGATAGGACACAGTTTATTCTATTCCATATGTTGCTCTATAATAAAGTTTGTATAGGCAGGACTGATCTCACAGAGTTTATTCTATTCCATATGTTGCTCTATAATAAAGTTTGTATAGGCAGGACTGATCTCAGAGAATTGTGATAGGACACAGTTTATTCTATTCCATATGTTGCTCTATAATAAAGTTTGTAATAGGCAGGACTGATCTCTCACAGTTTATTCTATTCCATATGTTGCTCTATAATAAAGTTTGTATAGGCAGGACTGATCTCAGAGAATTGTGATAGGACACAGTTTATTCTATTCCATATGTTGCTCTATAATAAAGTTTGAATAGGCAGGACTGATCTCTCACAGTTTATTCTATTCCATATGTTGCTCTATAATAAAGTTTGTATAGGCAGGACTGATCTCAGAGAATTGTGATAGGACACAGTTTATTCTATTCCATATGTTGCTCTATAATAAAGTTTGAATAGGCAGGACTGATCTCTCACAGTTTATTCTATTCCATATGTTGCTCTATAATAAAGTTTGTATAGGCAGGACTGATCTCAGAGAATTGTGATAGGACACAGTTTATTCTATTCCATATGTTGCTCTATAATAAAGTTTGAATAGGCAGGACTGATCTCTCACAGTTTATTCTATTCCATATGTTGCTCTATAATAAAGTTTGTATAGGCAGGACTGATCTCAGAGAATTGTGATAGGACACAGTTTATTCTATTCCATATGTTGCTCTATAATAAAGTTTGTATAGGCAGGACTGATCTCAGAGAATTGTGATAGGACACAGTTTATTCTATTCCATATGTTGCTCTATAATAAAGTTTGTATAGGCAGGACTGATCTCAGAGAATTGTGATAGGACACAGTTTATTCTATTCCATATGTTGCTCTATAATAAAGTTTGTATAGGCAGGACTGATCTCTCACAGTTTATTCTATTCCATATGTTGCTCTATAATAAAGTTTGTATAGGCAGGTCTGATCTCTCACTATTTTTGTTTTGTTGTTGTTTGTGTTTGCACACTTTGAACTCAAGTGTAGTCCCTACATGTGCTACTACTTCTAGTGCACTGGACTGATGTTTGCGTGTGGATTAGTTTTCTCTATTACCAATGTTCTTCGCCATCAGGTGAAGCCACTCCAACTTCAGAGGTACTTGTAATTTACGTCCCGAAGGTTTTTTAAGAACAAGCGCTCTTATCCATTCAGCCATGCTGAAGTCCATCTCACACCATGAATGCACAAGTCATATAGTACATTATAGATATACTTTTATAGTACCTTATCATGGAAGTAGGCAGAGACGCTCCAACTAATCTGTTTGCATTCAACATGTATTGAAGAATTATCAAGTCCTACAGAAACAAATGAAAACCTTAAACTGATTAGAGAAATTAGACGTAAACAGTCAACATTTTTTTGGGCATGTAATAAGAAGAAATAAATCGGAGAGCTAGGGGACAACTGGCAAGATTGGGGGGAAAAGAACAAGTGGAAGGCAGTGAGATAAATATTTAGATGGCTTGGTCACATGGCACTGTCGAGACAAAAACACAGAGCTGATCCACAACTCTGGTTGTCGTGGGAGATGGCAAGACATGATCGCCCACACTTATCGGCATGGCACATGATGATGATGTTTTAAAGAGCACAGATGCAATAAAAAGCTAACTGAATAAAGTGGCACCTAAATGATTAAAGAACTGCTCTGATAATGTCATGAACAAAAACAGATGTGGCTTTGACACCTGGGCTCATCGCCTGCTAAAGTGAGGGAACGATGGGCCACCTATTCCTCTGTACATTCAGGCCTACAGCATGTAATTGTTCTATCACATCACAGACCTGGGCTCATCACCTGCTAAATGATGGAAAGATGGGCCACCTATTCCTCTGTACATTCAGGCCTACAACATGTAATTGTTCTATCACATCACAGACACATAGCAGAAAACTTCTTCGGGTGTACATTTTTATGTTTTTGTAAAAATGATGACAAAGCAGACACTTTGGTGTAATAGTTAGAATCTTATGTCAATAATGGCATGAGAGTGGTCAGACGAGAGTCAGTGTCAGCGCCTGTCATTCATTACTAGAGGAACAGACTGACCACCTATCGCCCCATGCACTCAGCCTACAAAATGTGAGGGTCCTAATACTTCACTTACCCACAGCAGATCCCTGCTTCAGGACTTGTTGATTTTGTTTTTGAATGATGAAGATCTGATTTCAAAAGTGCTCCAGTGGGATATACAAGGGGCTTCTCATAAGTCTTTAGCCTGACCATGAAGGAGTAGACAGAGAAAATTGAAATTTGGCACTATGCTTATTCCTTCTCAATGTAGCCACCACCTGAATTTATGCATTTCTGCCGTCTCTGCGTGACCTTGAAAAGACCTTCAGAATAAAACAACCTATTTTTTAAAAAAAAACTAAACCAGTTATCACAAGCCAGTATGACATCTTCGTCACTGTCAAAAACGATTTCCTTTCAGCTGTTTTTTAAGATTTGGGAAAAGAAATAAATCTGATGGAGCCAAATCTGGAGAATATGGTGGGAGTGAAAGAATTTCAATATTAAAATCGTTGGCAGTTTGCAGCACAAGCCATGCTTTATGGGAGGGCGCGTTGTCTTCAAGTAAAGGCAGAATTTGCGTACGCGCTATCCTTCGTTTTCTGGTCACAGCCTTTCTTAGTTTGATAAGGAGATCTGCATAGTACTGCCCATTAACATGTTGCCATGAAGCATGTAATCTTTCAATATGACACCTTTGACATTCCAAAACAAAACAGTCAGCATCACTTTTCTTGCAGATGTTTGTGCTCTTGGCTTAACATGTATTGACGAGCCTGGGGTTTTCCACTGCATGCTGGAAATTTTGGATTTTGGGTCATAATGGTGAATCCAAGTCTCATCTACCATCACCATGGTCGTCAACATGTTTTTTCGGCCGCCACATGTTGAGCAACTGGCCACAGCAATCAGCCCGTATTTGTTTCTGTTCACAATATGAATTGGAAACAAATAGGTATATTTAGCTCCTGCGAGAAGAAACGTACTAAACACAAACACGTTGCACATACCTTACAAGGAGATCCATCATATACCGGAATACAGGTGAAAATCCAAAATCAGAAGCAATCAATAAATATATAAAATGAATAATAAAATAAAATACACACAAAAGAATGCAATACGACACACAGGACGGCCAACGTTTCGATTCTCAGAATCTTTGTCAAGGACAACGTGTTTGTGTTTAGTACGTTTCTTCTCGCGGGAGCTAAATATGCCTATTTTTTTCCAATTCATATTGTTATATCCTGATGCAGCCGCTGCTTTTTCTGCTTTTGCTTTTGCTGCTTATTTTCTGTTCATATGTCAGCAGGCAAGGGACCCAGCGGGCACACACTTTTCTCATGTTCAGTGTGTTGTGTAAAATTCTAAAAACTGTACTCTTACTCAGTTTTGCTGAACCCGATATCTCTGCAGTTGTCATTGTCCTATCCTAGTCTATGATTTTCTTCACATTTGCAGCATTTGCATCATTGCACTCTGAGGACGGTCGTCCTGATCTTGGCAGATCAGCAACTTGGGAATGGCCACACTTAAACTGCAAACACCAATTTTTTTTTTTTTTACAGAAGCATATGAAGGACAGACTTCCTCAAACACTGCTGCATCTCCCTGTGTATTTCTGTAGGTGTTTTTCCCTGTAACATCAAGAATTTTATCACAGTCCTGGCGTCTGATTTCTCCTTTGTTCTGACAAACCATTGGATGTGCAGATCTGGTCAATAGGGTGTGTTGTGCCATGCACCATATCGGGAAAACCAGTTGAGGGAAATTCATAATTCATATGTCCATTACAAATTGAATGAGCTATACATGTGACAAATTTCAATTTTCTCCGCCTACTCCTTCATGGTCAGGCTTATGAGAAGCCCCTTGTATTTAAAATAAGACTATTCTTGATACAATTTGACAGACCATCAGCAAAACAAGAATCATTTGTATTCAATGGTGTAACGATATTGGTCGCTGCACCTGTTAAATTAGATGCAAACATGACATGACTCGTTGGGAGACTCCGTGGCAATGTGGTTACACCACTTGCCTAACACTCCAAAGGGTGTGGGTTTGATTCCGGGCTACAACATTGGGTTCACGAGTGCGGAGACTCCTGGAGGTCATCACTGGAGTTATGGCTTTATGTGATACTTTTGATGGGCTGCCCTGCAAAAAGAGACAGTCATGTGGGATAAACCTGGTGCAATGAAGTCGATACTCTAGCCTTTTAATCCTTTATCTAGACTCTAACTGAACACACCATGTGCTGTATTCATATGTTAGATTACATTTACACATCAGTTTGTAGTCTGTTACCTGGCATATCTGTGAAGTGGTTAATCCATATTTACTGTTTGTGTGTGTTTCAGAAACACCAACTTGTTCAGAGAATTTCCATTCCCTCCCCAAGCAAGAACATTCACAAATGGAGAATATGATGTATGATAACACAGACTTTAAGCTTTTGAAACTAGAACTTTCAAATGTATTGTGTGAGGAGAGACACCAAAGGTTTGACAAAATGGTAGATGTGACAGATTTTAGAAGTGATCGTGAAAAGACTGGGCGCTGTAAGACAAAATCAAGCATGATTCACTATAGTTATGAGGCATTGCAGGAGAATGTATCTCTCATGTTTGGAGTCAACACAAAACATTTCTTGGCTAGTGATGATTACCAGTTACAAAACACTGTGGGAATGAAGCTAGGAGAGAAACCACACATGTCTGATGGTTGTGATTCAACTATCAGTGTAGGTCTCTATAGAAACAGACAGACAAGCAGTTGTACAGGAGAGAAACCTTTCAAGTGTGGTGACTGTGGTGCATCTTTTACTGTTGCTGGTAGCTTGAAAAAACACAAACGACAACATACAGGAGAGGGACCTTATAAGTGTGATGATTGTGGTGCATATCTTACTCACCCAGGCAGTCTGAATTACCATATGAAGAGACATACAGGAGAGAAACCTCATATCTGTGATGTTTGTGGTGCTTCTTTCAGTGACACAGGTAAACTTACGAGACACAAGAAAACACACACAGGAGAGAAACCTTTTAAGTGTGATAATTGTGGTGCCTCTTTTACTGTTGCTGGTAGTTTGAAAATACACAAAAGAAAACATACAGGAGAGAAACCTTACAAGTGTGATGATTGTGGTGCTTCTTTTAGTGAAATAGGTAATATGAGGAGACACAAGAAAACACACACAGGAGAAAAACCTTACAAGTGTGATGATTGTGGCTCATCTTTTAATCAAACAGGTCATCTGAAAAAACACAAGAGAACACATACAGGAGAGAAACCTTTCATATGTGATGACTGTGGTGCTTCTTTTAGTCACAAAAGTAATTTGCATATACACAAAAGAAAACATACAGGAGAGAAACCCTACAAGTGTGATGATTGTGGTGCATCTTTTGCTTTAGCTGATAGTCTGAAAATACACAAAATGAAACATACAGGAGAGAAACCTTACAAGTGTGATGATTGTGGTGCATCTTTTGCTGTAGCTGATAGTTTGAAAATACACAAAAGAAAACATACAGGAGAGAAACCTTACAAATGTGATGATTGTTGTGCTTCTTTTAGTCACAGAAGTAATCTGCTGAAACACCATATGAGGAAACATACAGGAGAGAAACCTTACAAGTGTGATGATTGCAGTGCATCTTTTGCTGTAGCTCGTAGTTTGAAAATACACAAAAGACAACATACAGGAGAGAAACCTTTCAAGTGTGATGATTGTGGTGCTTCTTTTAGTGAAGCAGGTAGTCTGAAAAGACACAAGAAAACACACACAGGAGAGAAACCTTACAAGTGTGATGATTGTGGCTCATCTTTTAGTCAAACAAGTTATCTGAAAAAACACAAGAGAACGCATACAAGAGAGAAACCTTTCAAGTGTGATGATTGTGGTGCATGTCTTACTTACACTGGCAGTCTGAAACGTCATATGAGGAAACATACAGGAGAGAAACCTTACAAGTGTGATGATTGTGGTTCATCTTTTGCTGTAGCTGGTAATTTGAAAATACACAGAAGAAAACATACAGGAGAGAAACCTTTCAAGTGTTATGATTGTGGTGCTTGTTTCAGTGAAGCAGGTAAACTGAAGAGACACAAAAAAACACACAGAGAAGAGAAACCTTATAAGTGTGATGATTGTGACTCATCTTGTAGTCAAACAGGTCATCTGAAAATACACAAAAGACAACATACAGGAGAGGACCTTACAAGTGTGATGATTGTGGCTCATCTTTTAGCCAAACAAGTCAACTGAATATGTACAAGAGAACACATACAGGAGAGAAACATTAAATGTATGATGATTGTGGTGCTTATTTTATAGAAGCTGGCAAACTGAAGATACACAAGAAGAAACATACAGGAATGAAACCTTACAAGTGTGATTAATTTAGTGCATCTTTCACTGAAACTTGCAAGCTGAAGACACAGAAGAGAACACATACAGGCGAGAAACCTTCAATCAATCATGTGCCATGCCGGAAAGCGTGGGTGGTCATGACTCGCCATTTCACTCGATCACCAGAGTCATGGATCACTTCAGTGTTCCTGTCTCGTCCATGCCATGTGGTTAAGCCATCCAGGTATTTTCCTCTCGGTCTTCCTCTTGGTCTGTTCCCCTCGATCTTGCCAGTTGTCAATAAGTTCTCCAGTCCATTTCTTCTCATAACATGTCCAAAAAATTTTGACTGTCTTCGTCTAATTTCTCTAATCAGTTTACGATTTTCATTTGTCTCCTATAGTACTTGGTCATTGGTTTTTCTATCTGTTCATGGTACTCTTTGCATTTTCTTTAGAAACCACATTTCTGTAGCCATCAGATGTTTTTCAGCTTATTATCCAAGTTTCACATCCATACAAAAGAGCAGGCTCTATGTACCCTCTCAACACTCTTTTTCTCGTTTCAGTTGACATCTTTTTATTGGTCAGAATGTTTTTCATCTTACTAAAGGCTACTTTCGCCATGACGATTCTTGTTCTAATCTCTTCAAGGCATGTCCCATCAGATGTTATGACTGTTCCGAGATAATTGTATCGATTCACTTGTTGAAGAATATTCCCATTTACTTGTATATTACATTGTGGTACTTCATTCTTCCTAGTGATGACCATAACCTGTGTCTTCTTACAAGTGTGATATTTGTAGTGCATATTTTGGTCATGCAGGTCATCTGAACATATTTCTCTTTTCTTAATTTGCTTTTGATCCGCTTGTGGGGATAGGACCTTAACCAAGTCACAGCAAGACATCCTATCTGTTGCTGTCTCCTGCATCTCCCTCCATATCCTCTCCTTATAATTCGTCTATGTATTTAATTGTCTTCTCTGTGTTTATATTTCTGCCACTATTTCATTCACCTTGTAAGTTCCAGGCCAGGGAGTGTCTAGTTATACTATCCTCAAGTGTTCTCAGCCTGCCCTATCTAGCACCAGTGTCTTTTGCTCACCTATTGATTCACTGGAATTTGGTTGTGTCTGTCAGCTCTAGATTTGTGATTCTCTCACACCATTTTAGTCCCACTATTGTACGCAGGCACCAATTAATGAATAGTTGTAATATATTAGTACAGGGAGGCCCTGCTAAACTTCGCTTTGGTTTGCGTCCTTTTGCTATAACGTCATTGTCACAAAGGAGACATTTCACTTTACATCGCTACGTTCCGCCATAATGTCTTCACCTGTGTTGCTATGCTGCACTCTCTGAGAAGACTGCAGCTGGCTTTAAAGCTGCCAAAGATAGGCTTACTCTTCTTCTAGGGGCAACGCTGAAGGAGATTTCAAGTTCAAGCCCTTACTGGTGTACCACTCAGAGACACCAATGGTTCTGAAAGACTACTCAAAGGAACACTTGCGCATTACATGGTTTACTAACAAAAAGGATTAGAAGACAGGAACGTTATTCCAGGAATAGGTAACTGTTTATGCTATTTCTGCTCTAAGGGAATACTGTGCTATAGAAAACCGAGCATTTAAAATTTTGCTGCTATTGGTTAATGCCCCTGGTCATCCAGTCAATCTGGACGACTTGTCCGAGCTTGTGAAGTTCGTATTCATGCGACCAAACCAGACTTCATTGATCCAGCCAATGGACCATGTTGTAATTGCAACTTTCTTCTTCTTCTTCTGCGTTCATCCGGAGAATTTTATTGGACGTGATTGCATTGTGCCTGTTTACAGAAGAGCTGCGTTCTTGCACCAATAGCTGACACATCCGACTTCTGCTGGCATTTGTTGACCAAGTAAACCTTCCCGGGGGTTTCTTAGGACGCTTGACTCTCACTGTTGTGGTGTTATTCCCCATCCAAGCTGGCTTATTTAGAAGAGCCGAAGACATCCTGGTCAGCCCTCAACGGAAGGCAGGGGCAGACCATAGCCATTCCCCGCCATCCAAGGAGGCTTCCATAATTGCAAAGGCGACACATAGCGCTCTTGTACTGGGCTCACCCAAGAAATCGTCACGTCCTGCACATGGCTGCTTAGCCTCACTTCCGTATATTGGGCCTTCCAGTCACCATTCAGACTTTCCATGTAATGGATTTGCTATCCAAGCAATATTCCATTTCGTGCCACTATGACACTTTTTCCACCTTTGATGATGCCCACACAATGAGCTTTTGATTCGGACTTTCCACGTAATGGATTTGCTATCCAAGCAATATTCCATTTCATGCCTCTGGGACGCTTTTGATACCGACGTACCTGTGGTATGAAATGTGGCAGTCTAAGTACTTCATCATGCACCTTTAGATGTCAATCTGAATGTAGTTAAAGTAAGCTGCAGTCAACTTGAACTTGTTGATATCTCCATAAAGCTTGTCCTTAAATGAAGCAGGCGTGGACCAAAATATCTTTCTCTGTTCTGCAAATATTGGGCACTCCTGCGGCAAACGTTTAGCTGTCATTTTACCAGTTCCACAATTACATTCATCGGTATCTCCTATCTTTAGTTTATTGAACAAGTGGTATTTCAGCCTGTTATGTCCTGTGCAGAGTCTGAAGATTGCCACTTGTTCACTTCGGTCGAGTTTGTAATATGCATCATCCTTCTGGTGGCCTGGTTGCTCTGATTCTTTGGTTCTATAAGTGCTTTTTATAAACCTCTTTACCACATTATAGGTTATGTCCATGTCGGGCTGTGGTAGTCGTCCGCCCTCTTTTGCTAGTCTGTCGGCCTCTTCATTTCCAAGTATACTGCAATGTGATGGGATCGACTGTATAACAACTTTTTTTAATTTCTGACATAGTTCACGGGGTGCTGCTCTTAGGTCTGCTAGTTCTGTGCTGTTTTTGCTCTTCAGTAATGAGACAGCTGACTTGAGACATTGGAAACATTCTTTGTTTAAGCAGAGTAGAGGCAGGAAGAGGTTACAGTTTTATCCTCAGATGAAGAGGCAGAATTTAATGTCTGTACGTCCCAATAACTCTACCACTCACCCTCCAACCCACCTCTATTTAGCCAATAAATATCAGCAACCATCAAAATAAACATTACATAATACACTGTATTTCATTTAATTCTATTGGAAATAGTGTTTCGCTATACGTCGCTTCACTTAAAGTCGTGTTTTCCAAGAACGTTGAGCCTCCCTGTAATTCTGTTAGTTCCCCATGTTTCTGATCCATTCAGCCGTAACGATGTAACATTGACGTTCAATATTTCAAGTTTGGTTAAGTTGGTGCATATCCTTTACAGGACGTCACAGTCAATGCCAGGATGTTTTGGTTGTTTGTGATTTCCTGGCAAGTTTAAGTTCAGTAGTTTGTCATTGCTTTCTGAACTGGCAGGCAATGATACCATTTTATAAAAACCAATGCAAGGCGATCTGCTGCCAAATCACTCACAACTATGTTTCGAACGCTGTATGCAGAATTACTTCTGGCCTTTTTCATTCTTATGTTAATATCTCTATCAGTTGTTCTCTCATATTTGTCCATAATGCCGCCCAAATAGGTGTATGATTTCACTAAGGGAGAATCAGGTTGTTATTTGCTTTGTGTAATCTTAATATCTCCATCTGTCCACTATGAATGTTTAGGCCTAATGGTTGTCACCTCCCATCAACTGTGGTTAGTTTATTTTGTGTGTGACAGGTGTGCAATGCCATCAGTAAAGTTTACATCATCAAGTTTTCTTAGAGTCCACTGAATATTCCATATCTAACAGTAGTTATTGTGGTCTTCATAGCCTTTCTATAGTCAGTTAGCATAATAATTTTAATGAAAGGCATCTCTGTTGCACTCCTGTTTCTGTATCAAATGTATCTGTCAGTTTTCCAGCATGAAGGACTCTGAATTTCATATCTTCATATGTTGCCCTTAGTCAGTCAATCAATCATGTGCCATGCCGGAAAGTGTGGGCGGTCATGATTCGCCATTTCACTCAATCACCAGAGTCGTGGATCAGCTCAGTGTTCCTGTCTCATCCATGCCATGTGGCCAAGCCATCCAGATATTTTCCTCTCGGTCTGTTCCCTTTGATCTTGCCAATTGTCACTAAGTTCTCCAGTCCATTTCTTCTCATAACATGTCCAAAAATTTTGACTGTCTACGTCTAATTTCTCTAATCAATCTACGATTTTCATTTGTCTCCTGTAGTACTTGGTCATTGGTTTTTCTGTCTGTCCATGGTATTCTTTGCATTTTCCTCAGAAACCACTAGGAAATCTGCAGCCAACAGGTGTTTTTCAGCTTGACTGCACATTGTCCAAGTTTCACATTCATACAAAAGAACAGGCTCTATGTATCCCCTCAACACTCTTTTTCTCATTTCAATTGACATCTTTTTATTGGTCAGAATGTTTTTCATCTTGCTAAAGGCCACCTTCGCCATGGCGATTCTTGTTCTAATCTCCTCAAGGCACCTCCCATCAGATGTTATGACTGTTCCGAGATAATTGTACCGATTCACTTGTTGAAGAATATTCTCATTTACTTGTATATTACATTGTGGTACTTCGTTCTTCCTAGTGACGACCATTACCTGTGTCTTCTTACAATTGAATTCTAACCCCAGCAGTTCACTGTGGACAACAACCGCTTCTACTAATTGTTGCAGATCATGTGCATTGTCTGCAATCAATACTGTATCATCTGCATTGCCCTTAGTAAGTTAATGATTTCTGTGGGATCCCATAGTGCCACTCAGTCTCCAAAAGGATTCCCTATCAATGCTGTCAAAGTCCTTTTCGTAATCCACAAATTGAATATAAAGTGGCAGTTCAATACTGTGCTCTGTTATACATAATGTGACTATTTAATCAGTGCAGGATCTGTTTGGTTGAAAGCCTGCCTGTTCATCCCTTAGTTCTTTGCCAGTGGCATCTCTTAATCTCCCCAGAATGATCCTGCTGAATAATGTCCAAGCAACTGACAGTAACATTATTCCACTATAATTTTCACACTCCTGCAGATCCACTTTTTTGGTGTTAGACACCTTCACCGGATACCCTTCTCTCTAGTCTGCTGGTATTTCTTTGGTCTCTCAGACTCTTCTAAATAATTTATACAGCAGTTCAGTTGAAGCGTCTTTGCTGGCTTTAATAGCTTCAAAACAATGTATTCTCTTTTTGAATGTAAACATAGAAGCCACTAGCAATTGGTTACACAATTTATTGCCTGGCATAGGTTGCTGCATCTCGTCAGGTGCATACTGCAGAAAAGATGGACACTCTTAAACCAGACCCTGCAGTCTAATGGATACCCAGCCAGCTTCATCAAGTGTCACTGCCAGCCACCCACACCTACTCCCACAGAATCATCAATCTCCAAACTTCAAGTGTTTCTTCAGCTAACCTGTTGAGGGGATGATGTTTTGAAATTAATACATAATCAACTGGAAACAGCAGTAAACCAAACATTCTTTGCTGTTGAACCAATTATCAATATCTACTCCATCTGTGAAAGAATTACAGTCGAGTCCACTTAAGTCGAACTCGGATAAGTAGAATTTCGCTTAAGTCAACGTTACTGGCTTAGTCCCGGCCATTAACGTTCTTTATCATTGTATAAAAAGTCCTGATAAGTCGAATTCGGCTAACTCGAATTTTCGGATTAGTCGAATATAAAATTGAATACCGATTATATAATTCTTCATGTTTAAGTCGAACTGTTCATTTCAACAAAAAAAAATTGTTTCGTGAAAGAATGATTTTTAGTTAGCCCGGAGAACAACAATCTCGCACATACAGATATCTCGCTACATGTCAAAAAGTTACATAAATAAACACACGTAGTATTGTTTGGCACTCACAGAAGGAGAAGAAAGAGATGAAACAAGAAGGCACAACTTTAGACAGTGAGCTAGAAGAACTGCCACATGTGATTTTGTTGATGCTACCCTTTTAAAATGGTTCACTGTGATTAGATCGGCAAATGTACCAGTAAATGGGCCTTTACTTATTGCGAAAGCAGAAGAATTTGCATGTCTTGGGGGTCAGACAGACTGGAATTGTAGTGCTGGCTGGTTGGATCGTTTCAAAAACGGAGTGACTATTCACAAAAATTTGTGGTCACATGACCTATGTTTGACTACATTATTAATGTTTGTGAAACTATCATTTTTTCCTCTGTAGTGTAGTGGTTAGTATCTCCGCCTGTCACGCGGGAGAGACTGGGGTTCGATTCTCCGCCGTCAATGTTGTTTTAATTTATTGTTCTAAGTTTTAATAAAAAATATTTAAAATTTTTTATTGAATTATGCATGAATTTTATTTGCCAAATAAAATATCACTGTATATGTGTGTCCTTGTCGACAAATATCGTCTGTGTGAGGTTTGAAGAAAAAGAACTTGCAAACAAAAGAAACAAGAAGAGAGAATAATAGAGTGTTCTTCAAATTTCTGTGAATAGGGGCTCGTATTATTCACAATCAAAAAACGACATTGCATCACGTACAAGAATGTGTGTGGAGAGAAACAGTCAGTCGACAAAGCAACAACTCACTCATGAATAGAAGACGTGCTCAGCCTGCTTTAGCTAAATATAATTCTGCGGATGTATTTAATGCCGATGAAACTGGCTTATTTTGGAGATTGTTACCTGATAAAACATTTTCTTTCAAAAATGAAAGTGTCATGGGGGGGGGGGGGGGGGGGGGAATCAAAAGAAAGAATAACAGTGGTTGTGTGTTCCAATATGGATGGTAGTGAAAAATTGCCTTTATTTATGATTGGGAAATTTCAAAATCCTCGTTGTTTCAAAGGCATGGATAACATCAGAACTGTTCAATGAGTGGCTACAAGAAATTTTTGGGAAGACATTTTTCACAAGTCAAAGCAAAATTTTCAAGCAAAGCAAAATCAGACTTTTTCTTTAATTAATGTGGAAATTTTCATGTGACTTTAATGTTTCGCTTTCTAAAATAATTAAACATTTCTGACATTTTATTGCTATTTATTTGTTCACTAACTGTGTTTCCTAAGTGGTACAATCATTTTACTCAATGCTACTGCAGGGTATTAGTGTAAATTAGTGTAAATATGTGTGCAGTCTGGATAAGTAGAATTTCTGATAAGTAGAACAAATTCCTTCGGCCCCTGTGACTTCTACTTATCCAGACTCCACTGTATTATCTGTTAAAGTGTGAGTGCCAAGCAGTTTACATAGGAAGAAAGGAATGACAGTTAGCAAATCTAGTAACTGAACATATACCGATATGGGTGGGGAAAAAAAGAGTTAATCAGTCTGCAGGAAACTATATGCAGTCTACATGCTATAAAAGTGCAACCTCGGCTATCTTACCACAACTGCTACATTGCGGCCTCAAAGTTAACAAAGAAAAGGCGTTTAACATGCTGTATTTGACAAACAAGAAACAATTACTCAAATACTTTGAGGACTTAGCAGTTAATCTACAACCGGGGTTATGCAGACAAAAAGATTTCACTGTGACTGCAATTACTGTGGGGATAACAAATGCTCTAACTTAAACAGTATCATTGACTATACGTGTTACGTATTTCAATCAAAAATTAATTCATCTATTCACTTCATACGGTATATTACTACAACATGCACCTGATGTAATATAGCAGAATATGCCAGGCAGTAAATTGTGCAACCTATTGTTTATGGTATCTGTGTTAATTTGATCTTTACTGTTGGTGAGTGTCAGAAGTTGAGTTGAACTCACACTGGCATTGTAATGGATGAAGTTTCAAATCCCCCATAGTCCCGATCTAGGTGAGCAAACTTAAAACACATGTCATTTTAAGGCTGATCAAAGACAAAGTACGTGGATACACAAGTACACCGCTGGAAAATGTCTCGTGATAAAGTGAACATAGCTGCTCTCGACATCCCCAAGGAATGGGAAGGAGGAATGTAGGTATCAACGAGATTTAAGTGTATCAATAAACAACTAGATATGACAGGTTGCCTCCCTGACATCATCCAGACTTGATGACTTCGCCACCAACTTGAGGTAGCTATTGTAGGAGATTATCATCCTGCACAATTACATACAGCTGGAAAATATTCAGAAAGAACTTGAGTATAATTTTAGTTTTGCTGTGCTTTCGCTCAGCGTTGTCTGTACGCGTGTTGCTACTTCTAGTGCACTGCTCTCTGTGTGTGAATTAGTTTTCCCTATCAGTGTCCCTCAGCATCCGGTGAACTGACTCCAACTTCTGAGGTACTTGTAATTTACGTCCCAAAGTCAATGACTAGATGCCAGCATTTTAGCCCAACTGTTTGCGAACATTTACGACTGACAGTGAGGTCTGGTAAGCTGAATATTCTGAAGTCACAATTTTCATATGGGTCTGCTTGTTAAAACAGTTAACATCAGGCGTTTTTCCTCTCGGACAAACCACAGCAAGCCAAGCTATTGCTGAATTGAAAAATTCTGCATCAGGAAGACTCAAAAATATCTAGGTGTCACCATTTATCGTCGCATGACAGACATGAAAAACATATGTTGTGGCAAATCTAACAAGATCTAGGCAGCAAATGGCGATCATAAAAAGTATTGCTGGTACATGGAGATCAGATGAAGAAGTCCTCAAGAAGCGCTATAGTATGTTGGTCCAGTGAGGCCAGTTCTTGAATGGTCTAAAATCAAGGAATGCGGATCAGAACTGGAAGCATGAAGACAAAATCCATTAAAACAAATGGAAAAATCGCATGCCCATAATTCATGCAAAACAAAAGAGATAGCCGAGTCCAGCAACAAGCAGGAAAATTCCAAAGACACAGATTACCCAATGTATCAGAGGTTTTTTTGATAATAGATCTTCTTCTTCTGCTGCGTTCATCCGGAGTTTTTTTTTTCATTTTTTTTTTCGGACGTGATTGCGTTGTGCCTGTTTAAAGCAGAGCTGCGTTCTTGCGCCGTTAGGCCGACGCATCCGATTTCTGCGGGCATTTGTTGATCGGGTTAACCTTCCTGGGGGTTTCTTAGGACGTTTGACTCTCACTGTTGTGGTGTAATTCCCCATCCCAGCTGGCCCATTTAGAACAGCCGAAGACATAACGGTCAGCCCTCAAGGGAAGACAGGGACAGACCATGGGCATTCCCCGCCATCCAACGAGGCTTCCATAATTGCAGAGCCGACACAGAGCGCTCTGGTGCTTGGCTCACCCAAGGAATCGTCACGTCCTGCACATGGCTGCTTAGCCTCACTTCCGTATATTGGTCTTCCAGTCACCACAGGCTGTTACTCCGGAAACCAGAAGAATGCAATTTGCAGATACCATCCACACAGTGAGCTTTCAATTCGGACTTTCCACGTAATGGATTTGCTATCCAAGCAATATTCCACTTCGTGCCACTAGGACACTTTTCCCACCTTTGATGACGCTCACATGGTGAGCTTTCGATTCGGATTTTCCACGTAATGGATTTGCCATCCAAGCAATATTCCATTTCGTGCCAATGGGACACTTTTTCCATCTTTAATGACGCCCACACAATGAGCTTTTGATTTGGACTTTCCACGTAATGGATTTGCTAGCCAAGCAATATTTCATTTCATGCTTCTTGGATGCTTATGATTGATTGATTTAGGAACCGTCATCACATCATTCGGGGCATTCCCATAAGCGCTCTGTCCCCATCCTCAGAAGCAAGCGAAGAGTTCCAACCCCAATAGTACCAGTAGCAATCTGATTATATGTACGTCTCGCCTTTCCTCTAAGCATCGAGCATCGGCCAGATCCCCTCGTCACTCCTCGCTGTCGCATTCTTGCCAGACCCTGGTTTGGATGCTTATGTTACCGACATACCTGTGGTATGAAGTATGGCAGTCTAAGTACTTCTTCATGCACCTTTAGATGTCAACCTGAATGTAGTTAAAGTAAGCTGCGGTCAACTTGAGCTTGTTGATATCTCCACAGAGCTTGTCCTCAAATGAAGCAGATGTGGGCCAAAATATCTTTCTCTGTTCTGCATATATTGGGCACTCCTGCAGCAAATGTTTAGCTTTCATTTTACCAGTTCCACAATTACATTCATCGGTATCTCCTATCTTTAGTTTAATGAACAAGTGCTATTTCAGCCTGTTATGCCATGTGCGGAGTCTGAAGATTGCTACTTGTTCTCTTCGGTCGAGATTTTAATATGCATCATCCTTCTGGTGGCCTGGATGCTCTGATTCTCATTTGGTTCTATAAGTGCTTTTTATAAACCTCTTTGCCTCATTATAGGTTATGTCTATGTCAGGCTGTGGTAGTCGTCCACCCTCTTTTGCTAGTCTGTCAGCCTCTTCATTTCCAGGTATACTGCAATGTGATGGGATCCACTGTATTATACCTTTTTTGGATTTATGGCATAGAACATGGAGTGCTGCTCTTATGTCAGCTAGTTCTGTGCCGTTTTTGCTCTTCAGTATTGAGACAACTGACTTTGCATCTGTGATGATAGCTATTTGCTTCTCTTTATTTTCCTCCATCAAGAGCATTTCTGCTGCAGTTTTCAAAGCATCTACCTCCGCTTTGAAGTTACTTAAAAATTTTCCAGTTGCCACTGACTTGTTTTTTTTTTTTCCACTCCATTTTTTAAATTTAGGAGAATTCCTCCTCTTCCATTTTCTATTGAATTTTTGGCTGATGCATTTGTATATGCATGGGTCCAATTGCTGCTTGGGTAATGTTCTTTTATGTAGTTTAGGGTTATTTTTTTTCTTTCGGTTTCATTCTGAGTGTTCTTTTTCTCAACACCAGGAATGTTTTCTGTCATCTCAGGCAGTTGTTGCTGTCTCCAAGCTGGGAACTTGTGTGCATTGTAAATGGGTTTGACTGTTGATATGTTAAGTATGGGATCTGCCCTAATCTTTCGTTTTGCAGTTTCTACAAAGTTGCCACTTTCAGTCTTCCCTTTCCAAAACCATTAAACCTATTATACATAGGGTGGTCTGTCAATCTTCTGAATTTTTCTGCTTGTTGCTGGACTCTGCTATCTCTTCTATCCTGCATTGGTTGTAAACAAGTGATCTTTTCTAGTTCATTAATAGGCGTTGTCTTCAGGCTTCAAGTGATGATTCGCATTCCTTGATTTTGGACTCTACTTATTTTGTTAAAGTTTGACTTAGCTGCTGTTGCCCAAGCTGCAATGCCATATTCCAGTACTGGCCTCACCCGTCCAGTATATAACTTCTTGAGAACTTTCTCATCTGCTCCCCACGTTGTACCAGCAAGCTTTTTCATGATTGCCATTCTTTGC
Source organism: Cepaea nemoralis (assembly GCA_014155875.1). Classification (NCBI taxonomy): domain Eukaryota; kingdom Metazoa; phylum Mollusca; class Gastropoda; order Stylommatophora; family Helicidae; genus Cepaea; species Cepaea nemoralis. The sequence goes on along the minus strand of JACEFZ010027568.1, from coordinate 99,272 downwards.
CTTGCTCTTGTTCGATTTTTCTCAACCTGTGTCTTCCATGTCAGGCGACGATCAAAGGTGACTCCTAGATAGTTTGGATTTTCTTCATGGCGCAATATTTTTCCATTCAATACCAGCTTAGGTTGCTGAGTTTTATTTGAGAGGGAGAACACTGTGCATGTTGTTTTCTCCTCACTTATCTTCACTAGCCATGATTTTGACCAGTCCTCTAGCGCTAATAAGGCTTGCTGTATTCTGCTGTTAGCTGTACTAATATATTCTTCAGATGTCCATATGGCTAGGTCATCTGCAAAGGAGGATGTGTGTACTCTGGCTGGAAAAAATGTTTCTGTGATGTCATTTATATATGCTAGGAATAATGTTGGTGAAAGAACTCCTCCTTGGGGGACACCTTGCTCCAACAGCATCATTTTGCTGGTTTGTCCTTGTACTTTTGTCCTGGCAGTTCTGTTCTCAAGGTAGTGGCTGATCCATTTATACATTTTCCCACAAACATGAATTTTTTGCAGTTTTACTTTCAGTTCTTCCTTCCATACTTTATCAAATGCTTTTTCTAAATCTATCCAGACCGCTAGTGTGTGCTTTTTCTCTTGGAAGGTATCCTCTATTTCCTGAGCTATATAGATTATTTGATCTTCAGTGGATCTGTACTTTCTGAATCCTGCTTGGTGTGGTGTTAAGAGTTGGTTTTCTTCCAGATGCCATGTTAGCCTGCCATTGATAATGCGTTCCATTAATTTTCCTACACAGCTAAGTAGACTGATAGGTCGATAGCCATTTGGTTCTTCCAGGTCTTTTCCTTTCTTTGGGACTGGTATTAGTATAGCTTCCTTCCATGCCTGTGGGACTATTCCTCTCTTCCAGCTGTAATTTAGGACTGCTAGTAGTTTCTTTTTTGCCTTAGTGCCTAGTCCTATTAGCATTTCATTTGTGATTCCATCCTTTCCTGGTGATTTCTTCTTTTTTAGGGTATTCATTGCCTGTTCCATTTCTTCCATTGTTAGATTTGCCATCATATATTCTGCTGCTGTCTCTGTATTACTATGATGTATCTGTTTGTCTTTGATTGCTTTCTTCTGTTCGGTTGTAATATCAATGTGGTTTGCACTGGCATAGTGTTCCATTAGTGCATTTGCAGCCTTTTTTCCTGTAAGCAAGGCATTTCCTTGTTTAATTGTTATTTGTTTGTTTCTAGGTCCTTCATTGTTCATGGCTTTCACTAGTTTCCATAGTTTGTTTCCATCCCTGTCAAAATTCAGGTTTTCTGTTTTTTCCCTCCAACAATCTCTTGTTGTTTGATTTACTGTTCTTTTATATTTTGCTGAGATGGCTTTGAGAGAGATGTTCGCTTCAGTTGTTTGTTCTCTCTCTGCTGTCTTCCTGGCATCTTCAACTTTGTCCTCCAAAATTTGTAGTTCTTCAGTCCAGTATGGTTTGTAATTTTTCCTCGCTCCTCTAGGAATAGACTCAGTGGCTGCCTGTATTATTGCTCTGTTTAGACTTTCCACCATTTGCTTCATGTTGCCATATCGTGTATTTATGTTTTCACAATATTTGTCTGTTAGTATGGCAAATCTGTCCCAATCTGCTCGTTTGTAATTCCAGCGGGGCAAAGGCTTTTGCTCCTGTGGAACATACTCCATATTCATTACAAGCTTGATTGGTCTGTGGTCACTACCTGCTAATTGGTCAAGCACATGGCGATCGATTTTGTGGAGGATGTCTCCTGTGCAGAAAGCTAAGTCTGGAGTAGAAGTGGTAAACCATCTTCTGGAGTAGAAGCTCGGTGTGTCATCTGCTTTGTTGAGTAGATGGAGATTTGAGTCTATTTCCCAGTCCTCCACTTCATCTCCTCTTTTGTCAGTATCTGGGTATCCCCATCTTTCTGAACGGCTATTAAAGTCTCGACAATAATGCAGTTTGTGTCAGTTATTTTCATGTTTGAGAGTGTAAGGTCCTTATCTGCTGGGCTATACAGATTGTAAATTCTTATTTTCACGTCCTTTATCATTATATCAACACCTATAATTTCCGTTTGGTTGTCAGAGATCACAGATACTTCGCTGCAAGGTATTGTATTTCGTGTAAGTATTAGAACTCCTCCTTTGTGTCCTTCGCGGTCGAAAACGTGTGGCCTGGTATCCTCTGACTGAGAATTTGCGATTGGCATTGAGGTGTGTCTCTTGAATGCATGCCACATCTATTCTATCTTTATGAAGACGCTGTGTTAGGGAGACTTTCTTGTTATAAACTCCTTCGGCATTCCACTGTAGTATGTTGAGTGTCCGGGGTGTTTGGTCAATAGCTCTTAACCTACTCCTCTGTGCCTTGACTCCACAGCACAGGGGAAGGTGACCACCAGTAGTCATGGGTGGACCCCCTCGAGGCAGGGGCCCGGCACTATCACCGCCTGATGGGACTTCCTGGGATTAGCACCATAACGATTAATTTTAATTTGTGACATCATGAATCAAGTTACGTTGCACTGCTTTGTCAAGCCTGTGGCTCAGTACATCCGATTTCGACAAGCATTTTTCGGGATGCTTTCCCTAGCCTTTGACTGTCCCCAGTCTACCTACAAGGCAGCAGGTTTGTGTGTCGCTTGGTCTGGTCCTCTCCCTTGACCTGTCCGACATGGGTGACCCTACCAGTAGCTGTGCTACCGTCGGCATAGTTCTTGGGGTCATTGGAACGCGCAGAGAGGCTTCATGGGTACAATCTGTCACATTTTGAATGTTCCCAATCATCAGACCAGCACACGGGTTAGGTAAAATTGCTGCACGAACTCTACCTTCACACGGCAGAGAGGCTTCATGGGTACAATCTCTCACATTTTGAATGTTCCCAATCATCAGACTAGCACACGGATTAGGTAAAACTGCTGCACGCACTCTACCTTCAAAGTATGGGGATTGTATTGTGACCCATGCAATCTTGTATCTCTCTAGAGTACCGCCAAAAGTTCTACATGCAACACTCTTGCCTGTGTAGTCTTTTGTCTTGACAAGTTTTTGGTCTACCCCTATAATGGATGGGCGTTGTAATATGCCTCCCCTTTGGATTCCATCTCTGGGACTGATGTAAACTTGTTCTCCACAAGAAATGTAGACATCGTTTCCGGCACTGAAGAAATCAACTTATCTCTCAGCATGAGAACACGGAGTTTCTCAAAATCCGAACACACATCAGCTGATTTAAGCCACTTATCAAAAAGCGAAGTTGTTTCTGAGACATAGTCCAGGAACGTCTGGTTTGCCTTTGGTGCCAATGTTTCAAATTTAGTTCGTAAACCAGCTTGATCCAACGAAAAATGCGATAAGACCCTGTCTCTAATATATGTGTAGTTGGTCCGTAGGCTTTCAGAGATCACCTCCACGACCTTCAAAGGTTCCAAAGCCAAATGACGGTGAAATAGGATGGACTACTCTTCGGTTGGAACTTTGTAATATTTCATTAGCACTTCAAAATTAGGTATCCATGCTGAAACGGAATCACCTTGTGTAAAATTCCTGATCAGACACTGGTACCGTTTGATGGGGTATACTGATTTCGCTTGTAATTTTGCTTAAGCTATTTCAGCTTCCTTGTCTTTCTCAAGTGTCTTGACCTTCAAGTTCCCTTCTATTTCTTTGTCCTTCATTACCAACTCGGCTGCTAGTTTCTCTGGAAGCCTCTCACTTTCTAAGGCTAGTGTAAAATGTACACTGTCTTACAATTTCCTGACCTGGAGACTGTACATGTTGACTATTAATATAATTCCATAAAATTTAAAGTGACTGTCCAAAGTAGTGACAAATGATTAGCTTACTGACGCAGACAAATGACGAGTAAACGAACAAACGTGGTTTTGGGCTGAAGATGACGTAAAATCCTGGAGACCGTGGTGTTTCATATTGATAATAAATTGAAATAATATTTTGACTGGTATTTGACACGTCCTTTAGTAGTTACAATAAGATGACAACTGGCATCTGGCACATCCTTTATTAGTTGCAATAATATGACTGATGGCGTTTTCCTCTAGTAGTTGGGGCTCCCGATCATCGAGCCACCCATGTCTGCTAGAATGTTTCTGTGTTATAATTGCGCTCGCCGTCCAATCAAACATTGTAGCAGATCAACGGGGACCAGAATCAATATCAACGAAAATAAGTGTTGCAACGATGGTGCTCCACGTCAAATGAAACTTTATTACTGGTAACCGTTCGGATAGTTTGGCACGTCACCATTCCCATGTTGACGGGAAGGTAGGTGACAATATAACAAATAATTATTGATAAATATATAGTGTTAACTGCCGATTCCGATTCCATCCTAATGACAAGTAAATTGCATGTGGTCTATCGCTCTGTAACTACATTACGTTCCTCATTCTTACCATCTGACTTACGCTGATCCATGTGTGTGCAGACGCCATGACCTCTAACTGATAATCAATCGGTAAGTTGTGATGCAATCTATTTTTCTCCTTTTCTCTGCGTTAAACGTTACCTCCAATCGTTCTCAGTAATGCGGATTGTACCCTTGTGTCCTCATCTTGCTGGAGTATCAAATGTCATGTCCATAACATCTTTCAGTTGAATATTGGTGTTGATATCTCGGTGTTGTGATCTTGTCCGCCTGTCTCCATGATATCCCAAAACTTGACTCCTCCGGTGACATAGTCCGCCGTGACGTCATGTAGCAACTAGTGTATTCTTCCGCTTCTCGTTTAACTCTCCTTATTCCGTTTGTCACAATTTTCTTATCTTATTCTACATCATTTACTCTTACCTCCGACGCCATATGGCACATGCCAAAAGTAAAGCAATATGAACAAACATTTCAGAAAGGGTGGCTGCAGGATAACATAATTAAAGATTGGGTGATGTCAATTCATAGAGATGCGACTAAGGCTCATTGTAAGTACTGCAAGTGTGAAATGAAAGCGAAAATACAAGACTTGAAGAAACATGCAGAGACTAAAAAATATAAAAATGCAGTGTCATTTAGGGATATGCCACCTTTTACATCTGTTTTCAGAACTACACAGAGTAATGAATCATCAAAAGTTGAAGGATCAGTCGCAATGTTTTTAAGTTGTCATTTTTCAATCGTGAACTGTGACTATGTGATTGCTTTGTTTTAAAACACTATTTCTGACACTAAAGTGCTAAATGATGTGAAAATGCATCGCAGCAAGTGTACAAATATGAACAGACGTACTTTGTTTTCTCACTTTGAAGAAGATATCATCAGTGATATTTCTACAAATGAATATAGTTTATTATTAGAGGAATCAAATGACATTTCGGTTCTGAAAGTGCTTGCTGTATATGTTATATATTATAGCAACAGCAAAGACAAAGTAGTTTCTACATTTCTTGGACTAGTTCACTTAGAAGAGTGTGATGCAGAAAGTATAGTTCAGGCACTGAAGAAACTTTTGGTCAGTAAACATTTAAAGTTGAAGAATTTGGCTGCAATTGGAACCGATAATGCATCGGTAATGGTTGGTATAAATCATGGAGTTTATGCAAAATTGAAGGAAGATATCTCATCTTTAAACCTCATAAAACGTGCGTGTCATTCCTTGCAGCTAGCATTATCACATGCCTCATCAGAATGTTTACCAAGGAATTTGACTTCATTATTGCTGAAACACATAACTGGTTCTCCAAATCATCTGTCAGAGAACAACAATATAATCTATGTGTATAAAAGAGAATGTTTGTGTCTTTGTGTGTGTGTCATTTATGCGTTCGCGAATGGTCCATCCGATTGAGATGAAATTTTCTACAGATGTTCTTCTCATTCCCGGGCAGCCAAGTGGCATAGTTTGTTAGTTTAAAATCAACAATTTTTCCTCAAGAACGAAAGAAAAAGGCACGCGCTTCAGAAAAACAGACCCAGACATGTCCCGCCATATTTCTCAAAGGGAACTCACTCTCTGATTAAACCAGAAATTAGTTATAGTCTGTCCGGAAATTTATGCCGTCATTCAAGATCAATTATTTTGAAAACTGTCTGTCGCATCGTTATGAAATTTTTCCAGCCGTCTTATATTTACCCCCACCCAAGGAATATGTCTTTGATAGGTCCAAAAACAACTTAAATCATTGAAAGCGGCATCATTCCTTTGATGTTTTGCTTAACAACTAGTGATTTCTTGCTAAAAAAAGTTATGTTTACGGTAAAGAGGACCTGCAAATTCAGATGACAAACAAAGGCGTATCTGGATTCGTATGGGAGTGGGTGCAATCAAAGAAGTAGCTTACAATCGACAGGATCGGCTGCATTGCACCGGGTTTTTATCCCATATGGATCAGTTTCTTTCCGCAGCGCGGAAAGCGTCGCACAAAGCACGAACTCCGTAGCTCCAGCGACAACCCTCGGGAGTCTCCGAATAAAATGAATGACGCGCCCGGACAGACAGACAGAACAGTAGATAGGTAGGTAGGTAGGCAGAAAGATAGGTGGGTGGATGGATGGCTGGCTGGCTGGCTGAGTGGGTGGGTCGGTCGGTCGGTCGGTGGGTGGGTCGGCAGGCAGGCAGACAGACAGATAGATTAGATAGATAGATAGATAGATAGATAAATAGATAGATAGATAGATAGATAGATAGATAGATAGATAGATAGATATCGGTAGGTCGGTCGGTCTGTCGGTGGGTGGGTGATCGGGCCGGCAGGCAGGCAGATAGATAGATAGATAGATAGATAGATAGATAGACACATAGATAGATAGATAGATAGATAGATATATAGATAGATAGATAGATAGATAGATAGATAGATATCGGTACGTCGGTCAGTCGGTCGGTCGGTCGGTCGGTGGGCCGGCAGACAGGCAGACAGACAGACAGACAGATAGATAGATAGATAGATAGATAGATAGATTAGATAGATTATATAGATTAGATAGATAGATAGATATCTGTCGGTCGGTCGGTCGGTCGGTCGGTCGGTGGGCTGGCAGACAGACAGACAGACATAGAGATTAGATAGATAGACAGACAGACAGACAGATAGATAGATAGATAGATATCGGTACGTCGGTCGGTCGGTCGGTCGGTCAGTGGGCCGGCAGGCAGGCAGATAGATAGATAGATAGATAGATAGATAGATTAGATAGATAGATAGATAGATATCTGTCGGTCGGTCGGTCGGTCGGTGGGTGGGTGGGCCGGCAGACAGGCAGACAGACAGACAGACATATAGATTAGATAGATAGATAGACATACAGACAGACAGATAGATAGATAGATATCGGTACGTCGGTCGGTCGGTCGGTCTGTCGGTCGGTCGGTGGGCCGGCAGGCCGGCAGGCAGGCAGACAGATAGATAGATAGATAGATAGATAGATAGATAGATAGATGGATAGATTGATTGATTCCCGCCAGAAACCGGGCCTTGTCAGCTAGTTTATTTATATAATCACGTTTCATGAAAGAACCCACATTTGGAGACGCCTCTGAATATTCGCGCTGTTTGTTTCAAAACGAAAGTAACGTGAAAATTTTGAATAATGTGCGTCGAGTCTTTGTGAAGCTGTAAAACTGTTAACATCATGGACGTAATCTTTAAGTCATAATTAATATACCGTATATAAGCTAACTTTGAAATCTGCTGTAAAATCTCCAGAACAAAAATTTTTTTGTTGGGAGGACATAATGATAACGTTATATACTAAATCTCATCATTTTATCTCAGTTCGTTACTGAGATATTGAATTTTATATTGAGGCAACCAAAAAAAAACACACTATAGGAACAGTTGTTGTTCTCACTCGCGCGGATGCAACTGAAATATTTTAAAATAAATTTTTAATTTTTGGGAACGGGAACGGGAGCAGGGGCCGAATATGAATTAAATGAGGCGCTCCCCGCCAGGGAGTGGGCGAAGCCGGGCCGGGTCGTCTAGTAATTTATATAAAGCATTAACTGATAGTTCCTCACCACTGAAAATTCTGTCATATTGCAAAACTAGATGGTTATCAATTCAACCAGCCCCCGGGAAGGTTAACCCGGTCAACAAATGCCCGCAGAAGTCGGATGTGTCGGCCTAACAGCGCAAGAACGCAGTTCTGCTTTAAACAGGCACAACGCAGTCACATCCGGGAAAAAAACTCCGGATGATCGCAGAAGAAGAAGAAGAATTCAACCAGCTATTGAAGTAATTGTGAACCAATGGTTGGAGTTGAAGACACACTTCGAAATAACAAGAAAAAGTTAAAAGTGCTACACAGCTGAAATACTATATGGAATATACAGTGATGAAAACAAAAATGGCATTCCTTCTCTTTTTACAACCCATTTTAAGTGAAGTGCAAAAAGTAAATAAACTGTTTGAATCTCAAAATATTGATACAGTTAAATTACTTGACGATCTCACTTTGCTATTTCACTCAGTTGGTAAAAGACTTGTATTGCCAACTTCTAAAGCTGATTTGTTCACTTGCACTATAGAGAGCTATTTGGCTCCTAAGCCATACCTGGGATACCAAATCGAATAAAAAAATTGATGGTTTAAAAATAAAAGGACTTAACAGAAAATGAAAAGAACAACTTAAGAAAGCGCTGTCAAGATTTTCTTGTCTCATCATTCAAACAATTGAAGCAGAGACTTCCTGAAAATTTTGATGTATTGAAAAATATTTCACTCTTTTCTGTTAACAACACACTTCAGCCAGTAAAGGACATATCAAAATATTGTCAAGTTATGAAATGTTTATGGGTACCTGATAATAGTGTGGCGGAAGCAGAATATCAATTAACCAAGATAAATTTGGTTGACTGGAGAAACAAAACAGAAACTCTGCAGAGAATCCATCGATCTTCCCCCAGTTGGTATCCCCCTGACAACTATTCCAGAGCGAACCCCGTGGAAAGATGAGCATAGAATATCGCTACAAATCCAGTCAAAAGTGAGAGGAATATTGGACAAGGAAGAACAGAACAGTGTACAGCGCAGAACAGCCACTCTCAGCTTTCTTGATCCGAGTCTACACAGATGGGTCAGCACAAAATGCTGTTCGAAATGGAGGAGCGGGAGTGTACATAGAATACCCAAATAATACTAGAGACACGGCCAGAATTCCAACAGGAAAGTACTGCCATAACTATGATGTTGAAATTGAGGCAATCGAGATAGCCACAGAGAAATTACAAAATACAAGCCATGGTACACAACCTGCAGTGATATTGACAGATGAAAAATCCGTAATAGAGGCGCTCCTGTCTGGGAAATTGCCAGTTCTGAGGACACTACTTTCTGAACTTAGCAGTCAGCGTAAGATCACCATACAGTGGATACCATCCCACTGTGGAGTCCCCGGAAACGACAGAGCTGATCGATTGGCTAAGGAAGGAGCAAAAGAAGAACAACCTGATGTGCCTATTACATACCACCAAAAGAAAAGAATGATCAAATCAATCAGAAAGCCTCCAAACCTTACTCAAGACGACTACCACGTTATGGACAGATCAGAACAGGTCATTCTTCTGCGCCTCAGAACAGGACACAATAGATTACGCAACCACTTGTATACAAAATTCAAGACTGGTGACTCAGCCATGTGCACATGTGGTTTGGCGTCGCAGACAGCAGAGCACATACTCCAGGATTGCCCAAACTACAACATATCCAGGCGAACCTTCTGGCCTAGAGAGACAACAGTGGAAGATAAACTCTATGGACCGCTGAATGAACTAAAAAAGACTTAGATTCATACAAGAGACGACATTGCAGTTGTAGACATGTTTCAAGCGAACGAAATAAGAAGAAGAAAACAGAAACTGAAGCCTTTTGGAGTGAAGTAAGACAATTTAAAGATACCTCAGGTAACAGTCCATTCTGTAAGCTCTTTGAATGTGCGATGTCTGCTACGATACTACCCCATTCAAATGCTGATGTGGAAAGAGTTTTCAGTATTATGAATTATACAAAATGTAAACTAAGAAACATGATGAAACTTGACCTCTTAAATGCTATCTTGACAATAAAATTTGGGCTGATGAGAGCAGAAAAATGCTGTTCAACTTATCAGCTCCCTGATCGTGTATTAAAAGAAATTGGAACAGCTAAAGCATACCAGAGTCATTTTGAATCTGAAGCTTCAACTTCATCATCCAAGCTAAGTGCATCTTGTGAGACAGACATCAGTGAAGACGAGGACATGATTCTATAGGGTAAGTCCCATACATTTTTTAATGTTGCATATCTCTTACAGGACGCTGCAGTCAACATAAGCATTTTTCAGCTGCTGTTGATGTACAATAATAGGAAAGATTACGCCCAGTAGTTTGCCATTGATTTCTGAGCGACCGGCTCACATACCCCGGTTAATTACCAGCGCGGCTCGAACCGCTGCCGGTTCTGGCGCAGCAGTATACTCACGAGGATGTACGGGGTTACGGCAAAAGCCGTAAACCCTTCTCCAGGGAGAGCGGCAGTCACATCAATTCAATACATATGTAATTTCTTACTTTCTCAATCTGGATATCTTTCCTACTTTCCAACGAAATCTAGATATATATGGATGTTGTTTGGGCCGTTTCTAGATATTTTTGGTTTTAAAAAAAGTGGCAACCCTGATTCTGCCTAGCTGAGCATTGGGCTTGAGGTGGTGATATATGAAGTTGGATGAAGAATGACTTGCGCGATGAATTGGATTAAAGTTAGGAAGAGTTGCGAAATTCGTCGACCTCACTCTCTCGCTTGAGTCCGTCTGAGTCTAGTGGCAAGACAAGTCTAGATGACTGGAGACGAATGCAGGTGCAGTGGACGTAAATTACAAGCACCTCTTAAGTCTGAGTGGGTTCGCAGATGGCGAGGGACACTGTTGTTAATATGGAAAGCTAATCCGCACGCAAAATTCAGCCCAGCACTACTAGACGTAGTGCGTATTGACTACGCTTGAGTTCAAAGCGAGCGAGCGCAAAAAAAAAAAAAAAAAACGTATGTAACATTTTAAATTTCTACATTGTTCATTGCGATCTTTAGTTGGCATTTTCATTTAGCTTTGTCTGTGGAGATTATTTCTATTTTGTTTAAATTCAGAAGGGGAAAGAAAAGAGATGTAGATGTTTATTCTCTCTTGACAGACATAATCAACTCTTCTAATCCTATAGCACTATTTGAGAAAAGGACCAATGTTACTACATGTCCACTTTTGTCCAGAAACTTTTTCACCTAACTGTGAAAATGACGAAGATGTTCCAGCTTCGACTTCCGTTGTGTAGAAAATACAATGGCAGATTGCTGAAGAAATCTTCTTTGTGTGTATACTATAACCTGTATTATTGATGGACTGTGGCATTCATTTACAGTTTGTTGATGGTAAATAAAATATTGATCTTTTACATTTTCTGAAGGTTTTTTATGGTAATTATCATCATCATGTGCCCTACCATCAGGCGTAACGGAACGGTTCCAGTCTGCATCTGATCTCCAGCATTTTATGATTTTTTAAAATCAGTTATGAATGCCATGCCATGCTCTATTCTTAAATACCCCCCGCTATATTCTGGCCCAGGATTCATTGCGCCCTAACGGCACGACCCCTGGCGGTCCCCAATCATCATCCTGTGCTTTGCAGAGGTATGACCTCTGATGGGTTCCATCGTCCTTCATAGGTGGCTACATTAATGACCGGTCTCTGTGGCTAAGGGCTTGCGAATGCGGTTTGTGAGCCCGTATACCCGTGTTCGAAACACAGCGGTGCTGGTTTTTTTGAAAAAGGTATATAGGATCCAGTCGTTCAGAAAACAATGGCAAACTACTGAACGTAAAATTTGCCCAGGAATCACGAACAGCGAAAATGCTGGGGTTGACGGCTACGTCCTGTGAAGGACATTGCAACTATATATATATATATATATATATATATATATATATATATATATATATATATATATATATATTAGCGTGTTCCATCGTGCCATTACCCGAAGTAAAAACAAAATTCATGTACGGAGTTGTCCCGCCATTGAAAATCTCATCCCGGAAAACGCTGTTTAATTTACCATGCATTCTTTCGACGTCATTCATTCATTCAAATCTTACGTGACAAGAACACACGTCATCCTGGGCTTTCCAGGAAAGGTTTGCTTAATATTTCGTGCACGGCAATTGGTTGAAATCATCATGACCTTTTATATAAATAAAGATATATTTTATACTTAGGGTAATTAATTTTTTTTTGGGGCTGTTTATAGAAAATCACCAATTATAGATATATATTTTTGAATTCTGCATACAATTTTAAATATATCTGGAAAGTTTCATCGCCGACTTTGCTTAAATTGTGGAGAAAAACAACATTTTCTGCGAAGGCGTGTTTTCGTTCTTTGTGCATATTGATCCGACAGGCATGTACACTTTGTAACACTATTCTGGCGCTGTTTAAAGAAAATCATCAATTATAGATGTATTTTTGAACTTTGCCTACAATTTTAAATATATCTGGAAAGTTTCATTGCCGACTTTGCTTAAATTGTGGATGATAAACAACATTTTCTGCGAAGCGTGTCTTTGTGAATAGAAAAACGCATGGCATGCGCCATGGCGACTGCGCATGCGCGTATCGATCGCAATGGCATGTTACACTTTCACTTTTCAAACACTCAAAACGTGCAATCTGACCTACTAAAGTTAAAGAGAACACAAGTTTAAAGATTATTAATAATTTATTTGTATACTTGTACTATTGTTTAATCATTTAACATGACGGAACATATTTTTGAAGTCAGTTTTCATAATCCGCCTATGACCCGTTTGGTTGCGACCAACCTCGCGCGCAGAGAAAAATGGAAGGCACGCTGAACCGTAATTCATTTTTTTTTCTGTCGCTTTCAATAGAAAACCATCAATTGTAGATGGATCTTCGAATTCTGCATCAGATTTTTCAGAAATTTGGAAAGTTTTATTGCTAATTTGCTTTAATTGTGGTTGAAAAACAGGCGAATATGTTACGATCATAAAACCCAAAACGGCGGCTTGTCTATATAAATATTTTTGTAGAAGACACATTGTGTTCTCACTAGCGTAAGTCGTAAGCAGTCCGCCTGTCACCCGGGAGATCGGGGTTTTGTTCCCGGCTGGGCATATTTTTTTTTTTTTTAATTTTTCGCAAAATTATTATGTGATATAATAGAAACTATTAAACATTACGAACTAAAATATTATATAGAACTAAGAAACTGGAAGTTTGTGAATAAAGTGTGCTCTATGGATCTGTGCAAGCTGCCGACTGCCGGGGAGCGCATCCCACAGAGGCAGCGGAATGATCGGAATCGATGAATCCAATAGATGTCTTTGTTTAATGTGAATTTTAATTGCCATATAAAATATTGCCCCTGAATCAGCATAGTTTCATCGCTAAACTTGCTCGAATTGTGGTTGAAAAACAGATTTTCTGCGAAGATGTGACTTTGTGAATTGGAAACCCACGGTCATGACTGGCCGCCGCATATCGATTGCGCTACACTTTTCAACACACAAAACAGTGCGATTTGACCTACTAAAGTTAAAGAGAACACAAGTTTAAAGATTATTAATAATTTATTTGTATACTTGTACTATTTTGTAATCATTTAACATGACGGAACATATTTTTGAAGTCAGTTTTCATACGACCATTTGAGACAATCTCGCACGCACACACACGCACACCCACTGGGGGAGGTAATGGACACACTAGAGAGTTCCACTTACGGGTGAATAGCATGAAAAATCGCAACTCGTCTCACCTTCACAAAAATGTGAATATCTTCACTTATAAGTGACATACAGGCATCATTGAGGTACCATTAGATTTTGAATTTCAAGGCCTATCTTCTGTGGCATTCTCATTAGTAAATACTCAAATTAAAATTGTCATAGGACTTGCTATATATATATATATATATATATATATATATATATATATATATATATATATATATATATATATATATATATATATATATACTAGCTGACCCGGCTCGGCTTCGCCCAGGTCCTGGCGGGGATATGTCTGTGTGTCTGTCTGTCTGACCCGGCCCGGCTTCGCCCAGCTCCTGGTGGGGAGCATCTAATTCAATTCATATAAGTAGTCATATAAGCTCCCGTTCCCGTTCCCGACTATTTGTCTGCTGACCCGGCCCGGCTTCGCCCATCCTGGTGGGGAGCATCTCATTTAATTCATATGAGTAGTCATATAAGCTCCCGTTCCCGACTGTCTGTCTGTCTATCTATCTATCTATCTATCTATCCATCCATCTATCTATCTATAGCCAAGGGACTTAACTTAAGATATAGCAATGCTACTAAAAGTTATGTCCCTTGATATAATTTTTCTTATGTTAAGTCATGTAATTACAATATTAAATTTTAGTAAGTAAATAGCTGATTGTTCACTAAAAAACTATGACAGTTGGTTGCACGGGAATGAAAAGAAAACATGTAGACAATTTCATCTCAATTGGATGGACCGTTTGCGCATGCATACAGAACATACATACATACATACATACATACATACATACATACATACATACATACATACATACATACATACATACATACATACATACATACATACATACATACATACATACATACATACATACATACATACATACATACATACATACATACATACATACATACATACATACATACATACATACTACATACATACATACATACATACATACATACATACATACATACATACATACATACATACATACATACATACATACATACATACATACATACATACATACATACATACATACATACATACATACATACATACATACATACATACATACATACATACATACATACATACATACATACATACATACATACATACATACATACATACATACATACATACATACATACATACATACATACATACATACATACATACATACATACATACATACATACATACATACATACATACATACATACATACATACATACATACATACATACATACATACATACATACATACATACATACATACATACATACATACATACATACATACATACATACATACATACATACATACATACATACATACATACATACATACATACATACATACATACATACATACATACATACATACATACATACATACATACATACATACATACATACATACATACATACATACATACATACATACATACATACATACATACATACATACATACATACATACATACATACATACATACATACATACATACATACATACATACATACATACATACATACATACATACATACATACATACATACATACATACATACATACATACATACATACATACATACATACATACATACATACATACATACATACATACATACATACATACATACATACATACATACATACATACATACATACATACATACATACATACATACATACATACATACATACATACATACATACATACATACATACATACATACATACATACATACATACATACATACATACATACATACATACATACATACATACATACATACATACATACATACATACATACATACATACATACATACATACATACATACATACATACATACATACATACATACATACATACATACATACATACATACATACATACATACATACATACATACATACATACAACATACATACATACTACATACATACATACATACATACATACATACATCATACATACATACATACATACTAAATACATACATACATACATACATAATACATCATACATACATACATAAAACATACATACATACATCAACATACATACATAAACATACATACAAAAATACATACATACATAAATACATACATACATACATACATACATACATAATACTACATACATACATACATACATACATACATACATACTACATACATACAACATACATACATACATACATACATACATACATACATACATACATACATACATACATACATACATACATACATACATACATACATACATACATACATACATACATACATACATACATACATACATACATACATACATACATACATACATACATACATGTATGTTTGTGTGGGAACGGCCCGTGGTGAATGAAATGCCCAATATATTGAAGTGGGGAATTAAAGCAGCCATGAGCAGGACATGGCGATTCCCAGGATGAGCCCAGAACCAGAGCGCTACGTGTCGGCTCTGCAAGCATGGAAGCCTCCCTGGATGGCGGATAATGCCCGTGGACTGTCCCTGCCTTCCATTGAGGGATGACCGTGAAGTCAACGTTGTGCTCTTTCTATCAGCACCTTGGTAAAGGGCTTGCAAACACGCTTACCTGCATTTGAAACACAGCTGCGACTGATTTGGCAGCAGACTGCATCACGCTGGGATTTAGCGCGTTGGTATGGGAGCCAGTCGTTCAGAAAACAATGGCAAACTACTGAACATAAACTTGCCAAGACAACAACAGCAGTAACAATGCTGGTGTTGACAAAGATGTCCTGTAAATAGGATGTGCACAAAAGGTATATATATATATATATATATATATATATATATATATATATATATATATATATATATATATATATATATATATATATATATATATTCAGTACAATTGTGATTAACCGTCAGCGTCTGGGCTAGGGCTGTGATGGATAACAGAAATCTCTGAATACGTGATTTCACTGCGGGCTTGGGATGAAAATGAAAATAAAATCCTTTAAAAGTGAATAATACATACATATTGTATGAACCCTTCACCATAAGATCTGGAGTACAACAAGTTCGTGTCCTCTCCCCTCTCTTATTCATAACATATATAGACAACATATGTAAAAAAACCAGTCAAACAGAGACAGCAAAAATACCGCATGACGAAAACACAGAAGAAGAACCATCTGCAAATCTAACCATTAGAGAACTCCTGTTTGCGGACGACCAAGCACTAATAGCAAAATCAGAATCTGAATTACAAGACCACATGAATAGTCTAAACGAAATGTGTAGGGAACATAACATGAAAATTAGCACAAGCAAAACAGAGGTAATGACTATAACTAAAGAAGAAAAAACAACAACAATTCACCTAAACGAACATCCCTTGAAACAAGTAAAGAGTTTCAAGTACCTAAGAAGTATAATGTCATCAAATGGCAGATCAGAAGACGAGATCGAAAATAGGTGCAATAAGGCAAATCAACTCATTGGACAAATGGCACCAATACTAAAGAACAACATGTATCAATAACTACTAAGAAAGCACTTTACAACACAATCTTCCTACCAACTCTATACTACCAATGCCAAACCTAGGCAATGACAGAAAAAGAGAAAAGAAAAATCACAACAGAAATGAGGTTCCTGAGAAGAATACTCAATGTATCAAGAAGAGATAAGATCAGAAATGAAGAAATCAGGACTAAATTTTATTAGAAAGCAGCAAGTCAAATGGTTTGGCCATGCAAGTAAGTTACCAGTCAACAGCATACCACAACAAGCAATGATGTACAGACCAGATGGAAACAGAGGAAGAGGCCGACCACCCATATGTTGGACGGAGGAACAAGCAGTCCATGGGAATATCGATACATGAAGCCCATAATCTGGCATTCTCACAATGTTTATACTTCACCTTGACACCGCATGGTACAAGAGGACCCATATTACAGACACATAGACAGAAACTGCTTCTTTTTTTTTTTGTAAATGATGAATAATCAAGCATATCTGACATTGGCATGAGAGTGGTCAGGCGAGAGTTAGTGTCAGTGCCTGTCGGTGATTACAAGAGGAAAACACTGATCTTTTGTCACTCCAAGCCCTCTACAAAATGTGAGGGTCCTAATACTTCTTACCTACAGCAGGTCCCTACTTCAGGACTTGCCGATTTTGTTGTTGTTGTCTGTAAAAAAAAAAAAGTAGCTTAAAAGTCGACAGGGTCGACTTCATTGCACCGGGTTTTATTCCATATGGCACCGTCTCTTTCCGCAGCACGGAAAGCGTCGCACAAAGCACGAACTCCGTAGCTTTTAGCGACGACCCACAGGAGTCTCCGAAACATTTAACTCGTAAACCGAAGGGTGCGGCCCGAAATCGAACCCACAACCTTCAGATCACGAGTCAAACGGCTTGACCACTTCGCCACAGAGACTCCCAAATGTCTTTAAATGATGAAGATCTGGGTTCAAGAACTGGCAAAACAAAAATAATTGCTCTTCTCATCCTAAAACACGCGCGCGCGCGCGCACACACACACACACACACACACACCCCCCCCCCCCCCCCTCCAGTGCAATGAAGTCGATACTCTAGCCTTTTAAACCCTTTTCTAGACTCTAACTCAGTGGTTCTCAACCTTTTTTGGCCCGTGCCCCCCTTCACCATATGTCATTCCCCCCCCCCCCCCTTCCTATAAAAAATTTTCCCCGTGCCACCCTTCACCATATTTTCAGAATGATATTGCCCCCCTTTCATATTTCCTACCTAAAAATACCCCCACCCCTACACAATATACGTAAAAATAGAAGGTAAATATGGTAAAACAGGTCTAGACATCCACATAAAACATGATTTGTGGGTCTACTTTATAAAATGAATTTTAGAAGGATGAGACGTGCATAACTGTAAAGTATGAAGGGAAAAGCAATATCAAGTAATCGGTTCTTGTATTAACGCGATTTTGAAATGATCTTCATTCCCCCCCTGGAAACCCTAAAATTTCCCCCTGGGGGGGGGGGGGGGGGGAAATTCCCCACCGGTTGAGAACCACTGCTCTAACTGAACACACGACATGCTGTATTCATATGTTAGATTACATTTACACATCAGTTTATACCTGCTACCTGGCATATCTATGAAGTGGTTAACTTATATTTATTGTTTTTGTGTGTTTCAGAAACACTAACCTGTTCACAGAATGTCCATTCCCTTTCCAAGCAAGAACATTCACAAATGGAGAATATGATGTATGATAACACAGATTTGATGTTTGTGAAATCATAACTGTCAAATGTATTGTGTTAGGATAGACACCAAAGGTTTGGCAAAATGGTAGATGTGACAGATTGTAGAAGTGATCATGAAATGACTGGGCACTGTAACACAGAATCAAGCATGATTCACTATAGTTATGAGGCATTGCAGGAGAATGTGAATTGTCACATTGTGGAGAATGTATCTCTCATGTTTGGAGTCAACACAAAGCATTTCTTGGCTAGTGATGATTATCAGTTACAAGACACTGTGGGAATGCAGCCAGGAGACAAACCATACATGTCTGATGTTTGCGATTCAACTGTTAGTGTAGGTCTTTATAGAAACAGACAGAAGAGAAGTTGTACAGGAGAGAAACCTTTCAAGTGTGGTGATTGTGGTGCATCTTTTACTGTTGCTGGTAGTTTAAAAAGACACAAAAGAAAACATACAGGAGAAAAACCTTACAAGTGTGATGATTGTGGTGCATATCTTACTCTCGCTGGCAATCTGAAACGCCATATGAGGAAACATACAGGAGAGAAACCTTACAAGTGTGATGATTGTGGCGCATCTTTTAGTGGAACAAATGAACTGAAAACACACAAGAAAACACATACAAGAGAGAAACTTTACATGTGTAATGATTGTGGTGCATATCTTACTTTCGCTAGCAGTATGAAACTCCATATGAGGAGACATACAGGAGAGAAACCTTACAAGTGTAATGATTGTGGTGCATCTTTTGCTGTATCTGGTCATTTGAAAATACACAAAAGAAAACATACAGGAGAGAAACCTTACACATGTGATGATTGTGGCATATCATTTAATCAAACAGGTCAACTGACAATACACAAGAGAACACATACAGGAGAGAAACCTTACATGTGTGAGGATTGTGGTGCTACTTTTAGTGAAGCAGGTATTCTAAAGAGACACAAGAAAACACACACAAGAGAGAAACCTTATATGTGTGATTATTGTGGTACATCTTTTAGTCAGATGGGTCACCTGAATACTCACAAGAGAACACATACAGGAGAGAAACCTTTCAAGTGTGATGATTGTGGTGCATCTTTTTGTCAAACAGGTCAACTGAAAACACACAAGAGAACACATACAGGAGAGAAACCGTACATGTGTGGTGATTGTGGTACTTCTTTTAGTGAAGCAGGTAATCTGCGGATACACAAGAGAACACATACAGGAGAGAAACCTTTCAAGTGTGATGATTGTGGTGCATCTTTTTGTCAAAAAGGTCAGCTGAAAACACACAAAAGAACACATACAGGAGAGAAACCTTACAAGTGTGATGATTGTGGTGCATCTTTTGCTGTAGCTGGTAGTTTGAAAATACACAGAAAGCATACAGGAGAGAAACCTTACAAGTGTGATGATTGTGGTGCATCTTTTAGTCAAACAGGTCAACTGAAAACACACAAGAGAACACATACAGGAGAGAAACCGTACATGTGTGGTGATTGTGGTACTTCTTTTAGTGAAGCAGGTAATCTGCGGATACACAAGAGAACACATACAGGAGAGAAACCTTTCAAGTGTGATTGTGGTGCATCTTTTTGTCAAAAAGGTCAGCTGAAAACACACAAAAGAACACATACAGGAGAGAAACCTTACAAGTGTGATGATTGTGGTGCATCTTTTGCTGTAGCTGGTAGTTTGAAAATACACAGAAAGCATACAGGAGAGAAACCTTACAAGTGTGATGATTGTGGTGCATCTTTTCGTCATGCAGGCTGTCTAAATAAACATAAAAGAACTCTTACAGGGGAGAAATGTACGTACTTCGCTCAAGTTGGCAGTCAGAAATTTCACAAGAGAAGACATACAGGAGAGAAACCTTTTATGTGTGATGGTTGTAGTGCTTCATTTAGTCACAGAAGTACTCTGCAGAGACACAAGAGAACACATACAGGAGAGAAACCTTTCAAGTGTGATGATTGTGGTGCATATCTTACTCATGCTGGCAGTCTGAAACAACATATGATGAAACATACAGGAGAGAAACCTTACAAGTGTGATGAGTGTGCTGCATCTTTTAGTCGAACAAATCAACTGAAAACACACAAGAAAACACATACAAGAGAGAAAACTTACATGTGTAATGATTGTGGTGCATATCTTAGTTTTACTAGTAGTATAAAACTCCATATGAGGAGACATACAGGAGAGAAACCTTACAAGTGTGATTATTGTGGTGCATCTTTTGCTGCAGTGGGTAGTTTGAATAAACACAAAAGAAGACATACTGGCGAGAAACCTTACAAATGTGATGATTGTGGCAAATCTTTTAGTAGAACAGATCAACTGAAAACACACATGAAAACACATACAAGAGAGAAAACTTACATGTAATGATTGTGGTGCATATCTTACTCTCGCTAGCGGTATGAAACTCCATATGAGGAGACATACAGGAGAGAAACCTTACAAGTGTGATTATTGTGGTGCATCTTTTGCTGCAGTGGGTAGTTTGAATAAACACAAAAGAAGACATACTGGCGAGAATGTGTTCCGAAACCCTGCAATGTAACTGTCGCTCAGTTCTACCTATGTAGATGGCCTCGCATCTGCATGTAAATTGGTAAATACAATTTGATTTGGCGTACAAAGCTACAGGTTCTTTTACTGCTGGGATGGGGATCGGTTTGATTCTGTACCTGATGACTGGAGTTGCAGCACAGAATGTTCACCCGACTGCTGTGATGAGCTGATCCCGCAGACGTTGCATTACGTCATCTCCTCGGAAGGTTAGCTGGATGAATACCTTGAGTTTAGGGACTGTAGTTACTTCTGATTTCGGTTTGGGCTGTTGGCAGTGGCGCTTTATAAATCCTGTGGAGTACCCATTCAGGTTTAAGGCATTCTTCAGAGTTTCAAATTCCTCTGTCAGTGTGTCCTGGGTGCATATCTTCCTAGCACAGTCAAACAGGGTCCGTACTAAGCCCCGTTTGTACTGGACAGGTGCGAAGCTCTGAAAATTTAAGTATTGGCCAGTCCGTGTTTCTTTATGGTACACCGATCTTTGAATTGTGCTGTCTGCTCTACGTCTCATTAGGATATCTAGAAACGGCAACGCTTCGTTGTGTTCATGTTCCATAGATAGAGAGATGTTTTTATGTGTCCCGTACATTGTGGCCTGGAACGACGTTGCTTGTAGCTCATCTGTGGTGATAATTAATATATCGTCCACGTAACGACGGTAGAAGGCCAAGTTATTGATGTCTGAGGATCTCTTTTCTTTTAAATGTGCCATGAAGATGTCCGCTAGAATAGATCCAAGCGGACTCCCCATGGCCACTCCGTCAATTTGGCGGTATGACTTGTTTAGAAAGTTGAATTGTATGTTGGCGGTACATAATTTTAATAGCCTCTCTAGAATAGCTGATGGTATGCCTAGTTTTAGTTGTTTGTCTCTAATGCGTTCACTTATTATATTCACGGTCTCATCTAATGGAACGTTGGTGAATAAAGAGGCAATATCCATGGATGCCATGTGTTTATTGTTTATGTCCATTTTTTCCCCCCCGCATATCCTTTACAGGACATCGCTGTCAACAGAAGCATATTTCAGCTGTCTGTTGATCTCCTGGCATGATTACGCTCAGTAGTTTGCCATTGCTTTCTGAGCGGCCGGCTCAGTTATCCCGCAAGTCACCAGCGGGGGTCGAACCGCTTCCAGCTCTCGTCCGCTATGAGACTCTGCATGATAAACGGGATTACAGAGACAGTGTTGTAACCCCTCGGCCAGAGAGACCTGCGTTTATGTCCATAGTATCCAATAATTCCACCAGTTCGAATGTATCTCTGAGTGTTCTTGGATCGAAGGACTGTCGTACTGCTTCATAGAAACACTGAACATATTTTTGTTCTCTTCATTTCTTCCTCTAATTCACCAATGGGGCACAGGGCCTTAACCAACTCACAGCAAGACATCCTATCTTTTGCTATCTCCTGCAGCTCCCTCCGTATCCTCTCCTTACAGTTAATCTATGTCTTTAATTCTCTTCTCTGCGTTTTTATTTCTGCCATTATTTCATTCACCTTGTAGGTTCCAGACCAGGGGGTGTCTATAGTATGTCCACATTTGGTTGCCTTCATTCACGATCAATTATTTTGAAAACTGTCTGTTGCATCGTTATGAAATTTTTCCAGCCGTCTTATATTTACCCCCACCCAATGAATGTGTCTTTGAAAGGTCCACAAACAACTTAAATCATTAAAAGCGGCGACATTCCTTTGATCTTTTGCTGAACAACTAGTGATTTCTCGCTAACGAAGTTATTTTTACGGTAATGTGAGACATGTCAATTCTGTTGACAACAAAGGCGTATCCGGATTCGTATGGGAGTGGGTGCAATGAAATGTAGCAGTATGTGTATATTGGGTGGGCAAAACTACAGCACGCTTGAGCATCAGGATGGAATGGGAAGAAGGATGCTCAAGTCGTGACGTAGTTTGTTGTTAGGAACCAGTCAACATCTGGGCCTGGAAGAGAGAAGACGCCATGTTGTATGAAGGTTGTAGAAGTTGTCATCAAGATTAAATAAATCTCTATTTATACTCTAACACAGAACTCGTTAGTCCTATTTATCTGTGCGCTGTTACAGAAAGAACTAGCTTAAAATCGACAGGGTCAGCTACATTGCACCGGGTTTTTATCCCATATGGCTCAGTTTCTTTCCGCAGCGCGGAAAGCGTCGCACAAAGCACGAACTCCGTAGTTCCAGCGACGACCCTCGGGAGTCTCCGCAAAAATGCACTCGTGAAATGGACGCGGCCCGGAATCGAACATACAACCTTCGGAGCCCGAGTCAGATGGCTTGACGACTTCACCACGGAGATTCCCGAGAGGGGTGCAATGTGTAATATTAGTAAAGACAGAGAATTTAGAGGCACGGGGTAAATAATTTGTAAATTAACAGGAAAGTAGAAGGAATATATTTCTTACCTTATTTTTCATTTCCTTCTTGTTTCTTCAGCTGATGCTGTAATGTTTAGGGCCTGCAATTCGTCTGATTAGTTGGAGCAAAATATCCCAGTAAGTGTGTACGTAGATTAAGGTCTGCGATCTGATCCGTGTCGGACGATTCCAGTAGGTTGATGATTGCTCTCGGTTGCATAAAATTCAATCCATCCTTTCTCCAATAGTCCTCTTCCTCTTTCAACACATAGTCCTGACGTTTTTTCCAGTAACTTTTATCAATATTTAATAGCGTGGACAGACAGACAGAAAGGAAGGTAGATAGGCAGAAAGGTAGGTGGGTGGATGGCTGGCTGGCTGGCTGACTGGGTCGGTGGGTGAGTCGGTTGGTCGGGTGGGTGGGCAGGCAGACAGATAGATAGATAGATGGATAGATCCCAGCCAGAAGCCGGGCCTTGTCAGCTAATTTATTTATATAATCACGTTTCATGAAAGAACCCCCATTTGGAGACACCTCTGAATCTTTGCGCTGTTTGTTTCAAAACGGAAATCACGTGAAAATTTTTTAAAATGCGGTTACGTGTCTTGGTGAAGCTGTAATACTGTTAAAATCATGGGCGTAATCTCTAAGTCATAATTAATATACCGCATATAAACTAACTTTGAAATCTGCTGTAAAATCTCCAGAACAAAAATTTTTTTGTTGGGTGGACATAATGATAAGGTTATATACTAAATCTCATTATTTTCCATCAGTTGTTTACTGAGATATTCAATTTTATATTGAGGCAACAACAAAAAAATAACACACTATAGTTATACTACCCTCAAGTGTTCTCAGCCTGCCCTGTCTAGCACTAGTGTCTTTTTCTCACCTAATGATTCACTGGAATTTGTTTTGTTATGTTTGGCAGCTCTAAATTTGTGATTATGTCACACCATTTTAGTCCCACTATTGTACTCAGGCATTAATTAATGAATATTTGTAATTTATTAGTAACTCTTTTAGTTGTTCCCCATGTTTCTTCTCCATTTAGTGGTCAATATTCTAAGTTTGGTTAAGTTAGTAGTAGCAATGTCAGAGCTACCAATCTTTGCCCTGAGGGGGGCCTCGCAAAAAATTGTTTTCCTGCGAGATATTTAGCGAGCAACGACTCACTTCCGGTTTTTTACCATGTCTCGTTTGATTCGATTTGTTCGAAACCAGCATGGTACGACGTCAGGAACGACGTCGTGTTTTCTCTTGAATTTCTGGAAGCTTATTTACGAATAGTAAGCTCATTTGTCTTATAACTCCTGAAGTTTAAAGAAACCTTAACTTTTTGTTGCATTTTTTAATCCCCTATTCAATTTTGCATAAATGTGAAGAGTTTGAACAATGCTGATGTTTGCTGGAGTTCAGGAAAAAATATTTAGCACATGAAAATGAGATATGGCCGTCATAACACAAAATTCAAGATGTCGACGCCCATACAATAGGACTAAACTATAGCGGACCTGTATTTATTTATAATTGGAACTGGTAATTTAACTACTAAAATTAAATAGAATACAAGTGTCATTTGTAGCAGTAATGTATCTGTGTATCTGTATAATATTTAAGCATTTGACATGACTGGAAATAATTTTGAAAGCCAGTTTTCAGACCCGTCTAAACCTGTAAGCAGTACTTTTTTTCTAAGCAGCGCAGCAGTACATAATTATTTAAATTTAAGTACAATACTGTATAATAAGTTTTTTTTTTTTTTTTTAAAGTTAGTTTAGTTAAAGAACTGTTAAAGAACAGTTTAGTTTCTAAACTAAAAATGGTGTAATTATAGAGCAGAAGTAGAAATCAATTTAAATAATTATTATTATTAGCAAGAGTGACTGCTTAATTATGCAGCAGTTACAAACTTATTTACTTACATTAATGCATATTTAATAAACAAAAGAAAGCTGTCACAATGTAATGGGTGCATCAAGACAATGTGAGTACATTTTTATGAATTGTTCTTTCACTAACGATGAACATTTCACATCACATTTATTTAATATAAAAGGGCAGCTATTTATAACTGTCAATTAGGTCACAACACATCCTATCGAAAAGTCTTTTTCTCAGAGACTTGGAGACTCATGCTTTGTGCGATGCTTTCGGCAGGCCGCCCTGCAGAAAGAGACCGAGCCATAAAACTCGGTGCAATGAAGTCGATCCTGTCGACATTCTATCGAAAGAGGAATGTGACTTTTACTTTCCTGTTACCAAAATGCACAATAAAATATACATCTTGTCAGGTTTGTTAGCGATGTGACATACTTTTAATGAATAATAAACTATTGGCGGCCGTTTTTAATTGTTAATTAGGTCACGGCACATCCTATCGAAAAAATAGATAATACGTCAAGTTAGGCCTCGCCACCCGAGACGCAATGATATATGGTACTATGTTGTCCGTTTAAAAATAAACAAGCCACAGTAATAGAAGGCAGAATGTCTCAGCTTCCAATTTATTGAGTCACGATAAAATCTCCCTCAATTCTTAGGACATCATGACACTTCCTGGTTGTAAATTACGAGACAAAAAATTCATAACTCCGCTTAGAATTAACATATGCTCACTCTTCGTTGAGATACCGTTGGATTCGTCTTGTCAGGCTGTAACAAACTGTTATAATTTCATAAGTAGAAACCCCATTTTAAAATATTCTCTGTATATGCTACCTTTACAGAATATCGCATTCAACCCCAGCATTTTTTGGCTGTTTGTGATTTCCTGCCAAATTTACGTTCACTAGTTTTCTGTTGCATTCTGAACGTCCAGCACCAACGCAAGGCATCTGCTGCCAAGTCGGCTGCAACTGTTTTTCGAAAGCAGTATGTGGAATAACGAACTGCGTCAGTAACCCCTTCACCACATAGCCAGCTAGTTTAGTGGCTAGTGTAAGCTCCTTCGACTACCACAAATGTCCTAGTGTTATGAAAGCTCTTCTTGCCTATTGTATTCTTATTTCTCTCACCTTTGAGACATGATACCACCCAGATAGGTGTATGATTCCACCCCTTGAAGTGAGGTTTCACTAAGGGAGATCAGATTGTTAACTGCATCTCTTTGCTATGAATGTTTAGACCTAATGCTTGTCACCTCTCATCATCTCTCCGGTGAGCCCAGTCTCACAGCACTATGTGCTGGCTCTGCAACTATGAAAGCCTCCTTGGATAGCGGGGAATGCCCATGATCTGCCCCTGCCTTCCCTTGAGGGTTGACCATGATATCTTTGACCTCTCTACTTTGACCAGCTGAGATGTGGGCGATACCACAACAGTATGTTTTATGTCCTTCGAAACCCCCGGGAAGGCAAACCCGTAAAAACGCCCGCAGAAGTCGGATGTGCCGGCTGAAAGGTTGCAAATAAAGTGGCACAATGCAAAAACATCCAAGAGAAATGTCCCTCATGTCCGGAACAGCTTTGACTATATATATAGTCTTCCGGGCACAACGTCCTAACCGAAAGCTCTCTGAGTGAAAGTCGTCTGCAGACTGACCATTACCGGTTTGTGCGGGAAGTGGCTTGTGGCGAACGAAATGCCCGATACATGGAAGTGAGAATAAAAGCAGCCATGTGCAAGACGTGGCAATTCCTTAGGTGAGCCTAGCACCAGAGCTCTATGTATCGACTCTGCAATTATGGAAACTTCCTGCGATGACGGAAAATGCTCATGGACTACCCCTGCCTTCCCTTGAGGGCTGACCGTGAAGTCTTCGACTGTTCTAACTTGACCAGCTAGGACAGTGAGAGTCACCCAGGAATGCTAACCTGGTAAAAAAAAAAAAAAATGCCCAAGGGTGCCTAACCAGACACACCGCAATTACGTCTGAAAAACACTCCGGGTGAACACAGAAGAAGAAGATACTCTGCGTCTCTCTTCCATTGTTATTCCTCTGACTTAGGTCTAGAACCACATGTTTTAATCCCTTCTTCATTAGCAGACCCTGCCAAGTCGGATTAATGTGACTGACATATCCATGGCACTGGTAATCATCTCCATTCATTTCTTACAGCATGATGACATCAAAGTGATAAATCAGATTCTCTTGTACAGGCCCTCTCTGCCTGGCACTGTGACAATTCCAATAGCCCACTCTTATATATTTGAATCTTAGGCGTTGTTTTTTCCTTTACTGCCCCCCCCCCCCCTCTATTTCTATACTTTCTCTCTGCATTCCCTCGCCTTCTTCTCTTCACTATCTACACCAGTGTTTCCCAACCTTTTTTGTGATATACCCCACCTAAGCCTTTCTAAAATTATTATTCCCCCCCCCCCCCCCCCCCCCCACATTACATATACATTATTTTTAATATTCAAAAATTGAAATTTTCACTAAAGAAACTTGAATGATAGGTTTTAGGAAGAAATCAATAGAAAATTATTGAGCAAACACAGTAAGTAAATTTTAATAACATATAATGAGAACTGAAATTCAAGTAGGCCTACAAAGTAATTTTAATGAAAGATTTTTCTATATTATTTTAATTATTAGTAATTATTTATTATTTAAATTTAGTGAGATCCTAGCGCATGATGCTTGCTGGAAAGAGAATTTATGTCAGGTTCCAATTTAGTTAACTTCAGTCTCAAGTCTGCCCGTTTTGTTATATCTAGCCAATTTCTTCCATTTTCGAATTGCCCCCCTTAACAATCGAATTGCCCCCCTGTGGGGCGTGGGCCCCACGTTGGGAAACACTGATCTACACTGACCGCTGAAGATGATATCAAGCGCAGAGTGTGTACTTCATAGCTCCAGCGATGATTCTTAGAAATGAAATTTAATAACACATTTGGTGTAGTGTATGTGAGGGTTCATACAGAATCACCCCAGTAGTGCCCTCGCGCTGGGGAAGGGGCCCTGGACAAGATGCCCATCAACCAAGCGTCGCCCCTGTAACAGCTTGACTGCCTCCGTTATCGACTGTACTCCTCACAGCCATTTAGTTCGAGGCTTTAGCAGTTAGACATCTACAAACGTGATTATACAGACAGAAAGATTTTATTGTGGCTCTGCGATCACTGTGGGGATAACAAATGCTCAAAATTCGAACAGTATCATTGACTGAGTGTGTGTTATGTATTTCAGCCAAAATATAATTAATCTAGTCACATCATAAGATATATTGCTGGAGATTGCACCTGATAAGATGCAGCAATATATGCCAGGCAATAAATTGTGTAACTTATCGTTTGTGGTTTCTGTGTTCATTTGATTTTTGCTGTTGGTGAGTGTCGGAAGTTGAGTTGAACTCACACTGGTGAGGGTTCAAATCCCCCATAGTCCTGATCTAGGTGAGCAAACTCAGAACACATGTCACTTTAAGGCTAATTTAGACAAAGTCCATGGATACACAAGTACACAGCTGGAAAATGTCTCGTGAAAGGGTAAAAATAGCTGCTCTAGACACCCCCAATGAATGGGAAAGAGGAATTAAGATATCCACGAGTTTAAGTGTATGAATAAACAACTAGATATGACTGTTTACTTCCTGACATCACCCATCCTTGGTATAATGACTTCCCTGTCAACTTGAGGTAACTATTGTAGAAACTTATCATCGTACACAATTACATACAGCTGGAAAATATTCAGAAAGAACTGAGTCTAATTATCATTTGAGTCTGTGTGAATTCACTCGCTTTGAACTCAAACGTTGTCTATACACGTGTTACTACTCCAACACTGGACCAGTGTCCCTCGCCATCAGGTGAACTCATATTGCCTCCATATAAAAATCCATATCTCAGTAACCAACTGAGGGAAAATTATGAGATTTAGCATATAACCTTATCATCGTGTCCACCCAGCAAAAAAAATTTTGTTCTGAAGATTGTACAGCAGATTTCAATGTTTGTTTATATGCTGTATATAATTTACGGGTCAGAGATTAAGTTCATAATTTTAAATGTATTACACCGTAGCCAGACAATCAGCGTTCAATGTTGAATATTCTACGTGTTTCACGGGATTGGCCTTATGCCAAGAACCCTGCGCTGTTTAAACTGGGAGTGTTCAGAGGTGTCGTCAAAATGTGGGATATTTCATGAAACCTGATTTGATTTTTTTTTTTTTTTAAATCTTGCCACTTATCGCTAACATTGAAATGTGTGAATATTTTTCAATAAGGTTGAATGCGAAATTGTGTATACACTTCAAAGCATCGCTGTGAAGGTGTACAAATATTTTTGTTAACAAGCTGATAGCAGGAAACTGTTTTATACTATTACAAATTCCGAAAAAAGAACAGTGCATGCATTGGGTTTGAGTAAACGGTCATTTCGTCCATGGGTGCAAGAATCTGGAATTAAACCACCACGCAATAACCAAACGGTAGATAGAAAGATTATTGTAGACAGCTTTGACAAAGATGTCATAAGTCGAGCTATTATAGAAATGCTTTAAAAAGTCGCTTAAAAGTCGACATGGTCGACTTCATTGCACCGGATTCTATGCGGAAAGCATCACACAAAGCACGAACACTAGCTTCTTTTGTATGGCCTTTCTGATGGTGTTTCGGTTCTGAGATCTCGAGTGGATCTGACTTCTTTCAGGGTGTTGCAGATTTGAACCTAAAGGTAATCAGGTTTCTTAGTTGTTATTCAGTTGATATTAATTTGGTATTTAGTTGGTTGGTACCTTGTTTTACTTGCTTAAGTTGTTTCAGTGTCTCTTCCCATTTGGTGTTTTAGTGTCTTGAACCTTATGTTGACTTTTGCAGCTGGGTGACTTTTTCTTTCGAAGGATTATTCATTTAAATATTGAGCACAGCCCACTACTGGCAACGCTGATAATATTCCGGCACGAACCTAAGGCCTATCCACGTCAATATGGAAGCACTATACTCGAGTTTCGCTCTCGTTTGAGCTCGTCAGTAGTGCATATCCCTGACCGGATCCGGAAACAAGCCCCCAGATCATGCGTGTGAAGCGGGTGTGTAACCACGCGGCACACACTGGACACACCAAATTATCACACCAGAACACCACAACGCTACCCATCATAGGCTATGCTTAAGATTATTATGATTATTCATACTCATGATTATTCTTTGTTGAATATGAACTTGGGATCCAACAGACAGTTGGAAGGTTCTCATTGCTGTTAGTTTTATTAAACTTGTAGGACTGTCCCATAGTTTCACTGACTGATGATGCTTCAGGTGGTACCTTTCAGAAGGAAAGCAGACGATACACTGTTGTCGGTTACTCTGTAGATATTTATCTTTGTAGATATTTAGATACTGAAGTCCGTCCTAGATATTCCTACTCAAGTAGTGTTTCATTAATAACGTTGTCAGTCCTCTTCGAAATTGTTTTGTGCTGGCTATGGCAGCTAATAAGTACAGCAGTCAACATGTAGTTGTTAGGTCCAGACGATGTTTAGGACAGGTTGCCCTGTTATCACTTTCTAGCTGTTGACCCAGGATCCAGTTTATAGTGATACAGTCCAACAAACCACCACTTGCTTCTCTTCTAGAACTGGAAATGACAAAAGAATACAAACACAGGCATTAATAACTTGTGGTGTGATAACAGTTTCACAGCACAAATAAAAACAACAAAAGGAGAAAGAGAAAGGAGTGGGTTTCCAAGTTCCATGTCCCTCGTCGCTTGGTGTTGAGCGATTCTAACTCTTATTGTGAGTAAGGTATCTTCTCACTCAATATTATATTCTGATCTATGTTGTTACTGGGACTTTTATGATGAGTTATCTATCCTTTCCATCCAGCTTGATGTTATATCTTGGTGTTGAGCGATTCTAACTCTTATTGTGAGTAAGGTATCTTCTCACTCAATATTATATTCTGATCTATGTTGTTACTGGGACTTTTATGATGAGTTATCTATCCTTTCCATCCAGCTTGATGTTATATCTGTCATAACCTGACAAGGATTTCTGAGCCATAGGCCTTTTGTCTCATAATTCCTCGTCTTCTTTCTTTTTTTCTTTCTTTTTTTTGCGTATCCCTTACGGGACGTTGCAGTCAACACCAGCATTTTCAGCTGCTGTTGATGTACTAGGCAAGTGTTACGTTCAGTAGTTTGCCAGTGCTTTCTGAACGACCGGCCCCTATACCTTTTTCGAAAAAACCAGCACCGCCGTGTTTCGAACCCGGGCATACGGGCTCACAAACCGCGTTCGCAAGCCCTTAGCCACAGAGACCGGTGTCTTCTTTCTACAGCTGTAAATTATAGGCCACAAGCACATCAACCATACCATTCACATTATCTTCTTGTGGTACTGACAATTCAATTTTTAATTTTTACACGAATACGGGAACGAGAGCAGGGGCCGAACGTGTACTCTGTGCGCTTAGAGAAATGTATATATATTTTTTTGCATATCCTTTACAGGACATCGCTGTCAACAGCAGCATCTTTCAGCTGTATGTTGATTTCTTGGCAAGATTACACTCAGTAGTTTGCCATTGCTTTCTAAGCGGTCGGCTCACATACCCCGTAAGTTACCGATGCGATTCGAACCACTTCTGATTCTTACCGTCATCACGTTACCGACGAGAGTATATGAGATTACGGAGAAAAGTCATAACCTCTAAGCCACGAAGCCGGCTAATGACTACTTATATGAAAAAAAAGTCGACAGGGTCGACTTCATTGCACCGGGTTTTATCCCATATGGCTCGGTCTCTTTCCTCAGCGCGGAAAGCGTCGCACAAAGCACGATCTCCGTAGCTTTTAGCGACGACCCACAGGAGTCTCTGAAACATTTAACTCGTGAACCGAAGGACGCGGTACGGAATCGAACCCACAACCTTCGGAGCCCGAGTTAAACGGCTTCTCATTTAATTCATATAAGTAGTCATATAAGCTCCCGTTCCCGACTATCTGTCTGTCTGTCTGACCCGGCCCGGCTTCACCCAGTCCCTGGTGGGGAGCATCTCATTTAATTTTTTATTAGTCATATAAGCTCCAGTTCCAGACTATCTATCTGTCTGTCTGTCTGTCTGTCTGTCTGACCTGGCTTCGCCCAGCCCCTGACGGGGAGCATCTCATTTAATTCATATAAGTAGTCATATAAGTTCCCGTTCCCGACTGTCTGTCTGTCTATCTGACGACCTGGCCCGTCTGTCTATCTGTCTGTCTGTCTATCTATCTGTGTCTGTTTGTCTGTCTATCTATCTGTCTGTCTGTCTGTCTGCCCTTCCGCCTGTCCGTCTGCCCCTCCGTTTATCCCACCCTCTCTATCTATCGGGTCAGAACTATCTATCTTTCTATCTATCTATCTATCTATCTATCTATCTATCTATCTATCTATAGCCAGGGGACTTAACCTAAGATATAGCAATGCTACTAAAAGTTATGTCCCTTTTTATATTTTTCTTATGTTAAGTCATGTAATTTAAATATTAAATTTTAGTAAGTAAATAGCTGATTATACAGTACCAAACTATGACAGTTGCCTGAACGGGAATGAAAAGAATACATGTAGAAAATTTCATCTTAATCGGATGGACCGTTATCGAACGCATCAAATACATCCCCACCCACATACATACTCATCATCATCATCAATTGCCATGCCGGCTGGCGTAGGCGTTCATGGCTCTCCATAGATCTCGGTCTTTGGTTTTCTGGATCAACTCTGCTGCTGATATTCCTCCATGCCACCGTCTCAATCCATCCAGCATCACTTCTCTTGGTCTACCTCTGCCTCTCTTCCCCTCGATCTTTCCAGTTGTTACGATGTTCTCCAATGCCTCTCTTCTCATTACATGACCGAGGAAAGCTGTTTGTCTCTGTCTTATTGTTGTATATAATATTCTAGTTTCGTTAGCCTGTTTCAGGCAGTCGTTGTTAGTTACTCTGGCAGTCCAAGGAATTCGCAACATTAGTCTCAGGAACCACATCTCTGTTGCTTCTAATTTCTTCTTTATTTGTTCATTTACATTCCAAGATTCACTGCCATACAGCAAAACTGGTTCTACATAGCATTTCAGCACTCTCTTTCTTACATTCAGTGATAGTGACTTATTGCATAAGATACTCTTCATTTTCTGAAATGCGGCTTTTGCCTGCCCTATTCTGCTCCTAATCTCTGTTGTACATCTTCCATCTGATGTTATAAATGCCCCTAGGTATCTAAAATTATCAACTTGGTTAAGGATTTTCCCTTCTATTTCAATGTCACATTTTGGTGTCACCATTTTCTTTGATATTACCATTGTTACTGTTTTCTTGATATTCAAGGAGAGTCCTTTCCTTGCACTCTCTGTTACTACAACGTCTAATAATTGTTGTAGGTCTGTTGAATTATCCGCCACCAATACTGTGTCATCTGCATAGCGTATATTATTTATAATATAACCTCCAACTAGTATTCCTGGCATCTCTTTGATCTCTCTCATTATTACTTCGCTATACAGGGAGAAAAGATCTGGTGACAAGACACACCCTTGTCGTACTCCTAGCTTTATCTGTTCGTAACTACCCTCTTTATTTCCCATTTTAATTGCTGCTACTTGGTTCCAGTAAATATTCTTTATTATTCTTAAATCTTTTCCATCAGTGTTGATATCTTCCAACATTTTAATCAGTTCATCATGTTTTACTTTATCAAATGCCTTAGTATAATCTATGAAGCACAAATATATGTCTCTCTGTTTCTCTATTGACCTTTCTATTAGTGTCCGTAATGTATAAATTGCATTGTTTGTGCCCTTTCCTTCCACAAATCTATACTGTTCTTCACTAATTTCCATTTTTATTTTCTTTTTGGTTCTTCTCATTATGATTCTGAGTAGAAGCTTAGTGATATGGTTTATAAGGTTAATTGTACGAAAATCTTCACAATCAATTGCTCCTGGTCTCTTTGGTATAGCTATAAATACAGATTTCAGCATATCACTGGGTAAATATCCACTGCTGTAAATATCATTCAACATTTTGGTTAATATATCTACTCCAAATTCTCCCAATACTTCTAATTCTTCTATTGTGATTTCATCTGGCCCAGCTGTTTTTCCTTTCTTCATACGTTTCATAGCGTCAGCGACTTCTCTTTCAGAATAGGTGGACCTTCTAAGTTACTATCTTCTGTTAATTCTTCCCTTTCTCCTTCATATAATTCTCTTATATACTCATTCCACCTCTTCATTATAGCATCTTCCTCTAATATTATCTTTCCTGTTTTTGATTTCAAACACCCTGTATTTATTCTTATTTTTCTTCCTGTAAGCTCACTGATTTGTCTGTGCATATTTTTTGTATCTTTAATGGAATTTAATTCAATTTTTTTGCATTGCTCGTTTAACCAACTTTCTTTAGCCTTCCCACATTTATCTTTTATTTCTTTATTTATCTTAGCGTATTCTTGTTTGTCATTTTTACTCTGTTTTCTTTTGTCCATCAGTTTTAAGATATCTTCATTCATCAATTTTTTCTTAGCTATTTTGCCTCTCTCCGGTAATACTTCTTTGCTAGTTTGATGAATGGAGTCCCTTAACATTTCCCATTGTTCATCTATACTCTGTATTTTAGTTATTGCATTGTACCTATTTTTCACAGTCTCTCAAAGGGATAGATACACAGTAGGAAACTATGGTTTAGGAGAGAGAAATGATGAAAGAGGATACAGACTCGTAGAGTGGGCAAAAGAACAGGAAATTATTGTAGGAAACACCTGGTTCAAGCAACACCCTAGAAGATTATGGACATGGAGGAGTCCTGATAGCAGGATTAGAAACCAGATTGACTACATTCTGATTAGCAGAAGATTTAGAAACGCATTAACACTAGCAAAAACAGTTCCCAGTGCTGATTGTTATAGTGACCACAGATTACTCACAGGAACATTGAGGATAAAGTTGAAGAAAGTCAAGTATATAACAGGAAACACTAAATATGATCTGTGTACATTGAGTAATGACAAGGAAATACAAAACAAATTCAACATAGAAGTACAGAACAGATTTGAAATTTTGTCTGATCTAGAGATCCTATTCCAGGATGTGGATGATCAATGGGAAACGTTGAAGAATTCAATCAATGTGGCTGCAGAAACAACTATTCCAAAATTAAAGAAGGTGGGTCGTAAGAAATGGATGACTGAAGAACTTTAACACCTCATGGAAACAAGAAGACTCAACAAAAATAATTCTGTCAAATATGAAGAAATTCACAGACAAGTCAGAATATTATGTAAGGAGGCAAAAGAATCATGGCTTGAGGAAAAGTGCTTAGAAATTGAAAACCAACACAACAGTCAAAATACCAAATTAGTGCACAAAAGAATTCAGGAACTTACTAATAAAAGAACAAGTACATCAACAGGGTGTCTAAAAACTGAAGATGGCAAAATCATAATAGAAAAAGACCAGATTCTACATGTATGGACAGATTATGTGAAACACCTTTATGATGATAACAGAGACGAACAGTATGATATTAGATTTAATAATGAAGGACCGCCAATTTTGGAGATGGAGGTTCGAAATGTTCTTAAGCATATGAAAGCTGGCAAGGCCCCCGGTGCAGATAACATCACAACAGAAATGATTAAAGCTTTAGAAGAATTTGGACTAGAGCAAGTCACCAGACTGCTGAACACATTATATGATACTGGAGATATACCTCCTGAATTATGTAACTCTGTATTTATTGCAATCCCAAAGAAATCAGGAACCTTGGAATGTGATCAACATAGAACAATTAGTATAATGAGTCACATCACAAAGATTTTGCTAAGAATTATCATGCAAAGAGTGAGGAAGAAGATACAACCTGAAATAGGGGAAGAACAATGCGGGTTTGTAGAAGGAAAGGGTACAGTAAATGCTGTGTATATGCTGCGAACAGTTATTGAACGTGCTATAGAAGTAAACAAGGATATACATCTTTGCTTTATTGACTATACAAAGGCTTTTGATAGAGTTAGACATGTCAGCATGGTGGATATGCTTGCAGATCTACAAATTGATGGGAAAGACATTAGACTTATAAAAAACATATATTGGAAACAACAAGCTGCAATAAGGATTGATAATGAAGTGGGACAGTATCAGCCAATTAAGAGAGGTGTTAGGCAGGGATGTGTGATGTCTCCAGATCTTTTTTCCCTATACAGTGAAAATATTTTCAGAAATGTAGAGGATATAAATGGAATCAGCATTGGAGGACGAAACATCAATAACATTAGATATGCAGATGATACAGTATTAATTGCAGACAATGCGCAGGACCTGCAACAATTAGTAGATGCGGTTGTTGTACACAGTGAGCAACTGGGGTTAGAATTAAATTGTAAAAAGACTCAGGTTATGGTCGTCACTAGGAAGAAAGAAGTGCCACAATGTAATATACAAGTAAATGGAAATATTCTTCAACAAGTGAATCAGTACAATTATCTTGGAACAGTCATAACATCTGATGGGAGATGCCTTGAAGAGATTAGAACAAGAATCGCCATGGCGAAAGTAGCCTTTAGCAAGATGAAAAACATTCTGACCAATAAAAAGATGTCAATTGAAACGAGAAAAAGAGTGTTGAGGGGATACATAGAGCCTGTTCTTTTGTATGGATGTGAAACTTGGACAATGAGCAGTCAAGCTGAAAAGCATCTGATGGCTGCAGAAATGTGGTTTCTGAGGAAAATGCAAAGAATACCATGGACAGACAGAAAAACCAATGACCAAGTACTACAGGAGACAAATGAACATCGTAAACTGATTAGAGAAATTAGACGTAGACAGTCAAAATTTTTTGGACATGTTATGAGAAGAAATGGATTGGAGAACTTAGTGACAACTGGCAAGATCGAAGGGAACAGACCAAGAGGAAGACCGAGAGGAAAATACCTGGATGGCTTGGCCACATGGCATGGACGAGACAGGAACACTGAGCTGATCAACGACACTGGTGATCGAGTGAAATGGCGAGTCATGACCGACCGCCCACGCTTTCCGGCATGGCACATGATTGATTGATTGATAGTGATCTGTGTTCTATCTTCAAAAAAAAAAAAAAATTTTGTTGCGTATCCCTTACGGGCCGTTGCAGTCAACACCAGCATTTTCAGCTGCTGTTGATGTACTAGGCAAGTGTTACGTTCAGTAGTTTGCCATTGATTTCTGAACGACCGGTCTCTATACCTTTTTCGAAAATACGAGCACCGCCGTGTTTCGAACTCGGGTATACGGGCTCACAAACCGCGTTCGCAAGCCCTTCAGCCATGGAAACGTAATCAAGTATGGCTACCTGCTGAGTACAGTGTAATGTATAGACATCTAAACCAGCATCATCATCGTGTTCCATACCGATAAGTGTGAGTGGTCATGTCATGTTGAAAGGGGCGGGGTATGGTTTAATTATCAATTGTTTTTTCACCTTTCATATCTTTGGCCGGCTAACGGGTTCCCTGCGGAGCATAATCGCGTTTTGTGGATCCGAACGTCAGAAACGATAGGGATTCCTTATATATATATATATATATATATATATATATATATATATATATATATATATATATATATATATATATATATATATATAATATATATATAATAAGAGACCACTGGTTTGTAAAGATGGATATAACGTAATCACTATCATCATACATTATAGAATCACCATCATGACACCCATATTTAGGGATACGGGTTAGGATTACGGGGGCGAGCAGATAGGGTCAGTGGGCGTTGAGGTGCTATAGTTGTTAGTCCCAGACGTCTGGGTGTCTCAGGCGTGGGGGTATCGAGCTATCTGCTCTGGGTAGGATGTCGCTGATCGGGGCGGGTTTGCATAATGCGTTTATCGACTGTGTCTAGTGGTGGCGGGGAAATTAAAAACGCGGTGTTAGTGCCTGTCAAAAAAATCAACCCTCCCACGTGTTGTTTCCTATGATGTATTAGGTAAAATTATATTATTATACTGATTGCCTTTTGTGCGAGTGGCGAGGTTGTCGGTTTCCTTGCGTGTATTTGTATAGTAAATATATTTCTTGAACGATGTATCAGTACAGTGAGCGGTGATGACAGTACAAAATAACTTCTCGTAGGGTTCATTTTCGTAAGACAACACTAGAGAGAGAGAGAGAGAGAGAGAGAGAGAGAGAGAGAGAGAGAGAGAGAGAGAGAGTATGTTCATTGAATAGACATCATCATCATTTTTCGTACTTAAGAGTTGTATCGAATCAAGTCAATTTTACCGATATCAATCGTAGACATCTAGCAGTATGGACCGGTGGATGTCTTAAAATGGGTTTATTGCCTTTGGTGATAGTTAGCTGAGCCGTGTTTTTTTAATTTTGAAAGTGGTGGGTGGGTATGTTTTCCGTGCATTATTCATATTGTCCTTGGGCGGCGTTGTTTTATTTCAACACACATAGTGTCAGCGGCGTTGTAGGTAGAAAGAACAGCATAATACGGCATTTCTCTTTTGGCGGTGTATTTGGAAATGAAGTGACCACTGTTTTTAAGGATGGGGTTACGGGTCATAGAGCTTCAAATGGAAAAAAAAACAACAACAACAACTTAATAACACAAAGATTGATATGTAAAATTAAGAAACAAGTGGACGTAACAATTACTTAGTTGTATATTAGCTATTCTTTTCTTAAAGGTGTTAATGGTCATAACAGAATGATATAGCCGGCGCTACTAATGATAAGGGTGTTTGTTACCTCTGTAAAGGAATGTTTGGTAGCTTGTGCCGTCGACGTACTGACATATATTCTGTGGGCGGGAAAACACACGGCTTGTGTTTACTGAGACAAATCGATTGTATTACACGGTGTATGCATGACAGGTTCCATACCAAAAACAACAGCATTCCTGCCACGGATTAGATATTTTGTACTTGCAAATATGTACGTGTGTGTGTATATAGTAATTGTATGAGTATTATTCTGGGTCTTAGGTTTACATAATTGCCATTAGGCTATCTAAGTAATCCGAGTAGTACGAGTAATATTGATAGTAATATACGATCCAGCGACGTTTGCAGGGAAAAGTTGATGTAACAGCAGATAGTAATTGTATTCATCATCACCATCAAGAGACATGTCGCCTGGCGTGGACAATCACCCCCCCCCCCCCTTCAACAAACTGCGATCTCCGTCGGTATGGATCAATAATACAGTTAGTAATAATATTGGTAATAGTAGTTGTAGCTGTAGCTGTAGCAGCAGTAGCAGTAATAGTAGTAGTAGTAGTAGTAGTAGTAGTAGTAGTAGTAGTAGTAGTAGTAGTAGTAGTAGTAGTAGTGAGTGTAGTAGCAACAGTAGTAGTAATAGTAGTAATGGGTGTGTTAGTAACAGTAGTAATAGTTGTAGTAATAGTAGCAGTAATAGTAATCGTTGTGTTTACTGAGACAAATCGATTGTATTACACGGTGTATGCATGATAGGTTCCATACCAAAAACAACAGCATTCCTGCCACGGATTAGATATTTTGTACTTGCAAATATGTGGATAGGCCTTAGGTTCATACCAGAAAGCGATCGGCGTTGCCAGTAGTGGGTTGTGCTCAATATTTAAATTTCAAATCCCGAAACAACCACATAATCAATTGATTATTGCTCACTGGATTTAGGAGGCCTGGTGTTCCTTGCCAGTGAGAAGTCCTGATCGTTCGGGTCCCATCGATTGACGGACGTCGGTCGCGGCGATTGGGCAATATTGAGCATAGCCTACGATGGGTGGCGTTGTGATGTTCTGTTGTGATAATTTGGTGTGTCCAGTGTGTGCCACGTGGTTACACACCCGCTTCACACGCGTGATCCGGGACTGTTTCCGGATCCGGTCAGGGATATGCACTGCTGACGAGCTCAAACGAGAGCGAAACTCGAGTATAGTGCTTCCATATTGACGTGGATAGGCCTTAGGTTCATACCAGAATGCGATCGGCGTTGCCAGTAGTGGGTTGTGCTCAATATTTAAATTTCAAATCCCGAAACAACCACATAATCAAGTAATCGTTGTGTTGGAGTGAAATAAAATAGCCAGTGTGTAGCATGTGTGTGAAAATCGATACTTTCGCCCGAGTTTCAGCTAACAGATATGTGTTTGGTAAATCATACACAGTTATACATATTTGTCTATGTCTGTGATTGTCTGTTTGGGGAAATCTAACAAGTTAGCTAAATATATTTTCTTAGGAAATTAATTGTTTCATTATGTAGTGGTGCTGCTTGTAGTTTCGCTAAGTATATGTACATCTTAGATGTTGTATCTTGCATACAGGGGGTGTAGAAATTCGGTAATATACTAACATAATGTTTGTTATGTATTGGTTCGAGTTGTGGTATCTTATGTACTATGTGCTATAAAGATAGTTTGTGTTTGCATGTTGTGTAATGTGTTGCTGAAATATATATCCTTTGTAGTTGTAAGAGGTGGTGACGTCATAAGCTTAATCATCAACTCTATCATTGTCGCCAACACATTGATAGTGTCTTCATGGCCTCGAAAAAGGCTCACTGTGTGATATCGATAAGTTATCGGATAACTCCCTTCTCCACACTGAATGCGTCTGGGTGCATGACCATTAGGAGCAAACAACGATGCAACAGCTGAGGGGTGAGGGGTGGAATATCAACTAAAATGCAAAAAGGCATTAGGTATAGCGTAACAAACAGGACTAATAAGAGCATCAGTTGTCCCTTCCAACACGGTCGATAAATAGGCGCCCACTAGTCCTCAAATTGATCACTCAAACACACATATATTATATGATAATAAGTCACATATCCAAACAATGAAAACTGATATAAACAATGAAAACTGACACAAACAATGAAAAACTGACACAGCAACAAACTGACACAACGACAAAACGACCTAAACAACGAAAAACTTAAACAAACAATGAAAACTGAAACAACACTGAAAATGACATAAACATTGAACGATGCACCTCAAGAAAACAAGACATCTAAATGGACGAGCCAAATGAAACATAAAAAAAAAAATCTACAACTAATGAAAACTGACACAACGACAAACTGACACAACCAAACAACTCACACCCAAAATGATGCTATTTATGATGTTGTTCTGTGTGTGAGATGTGAATAAAATGAACAGCGCTTCATTGCAAAAGTTAAGGGATGCCGTGTGAAAAAAATTGAGTCTGGCATATATCACGACTTCCATGACGAGAATCTGAAGTTAAACACAATAAAAAAATTGTCCACAGACAAATCTAAATGCCAGTCGGTTTGTCGTTGTGTCAGTTTGTTGCTGTGTAAGTTTTTCATTGTTTGTGTTAGTTTTCATTGTCCTAACCCTACTCTCCATCCGATGACTGGAGAATAATACAATACTTCATGTTATGTTTGTGAAAGACATACTACAATAAATAGAAACTGGAATGTTCCGTGTGTTGTGACTCGCTCGAAAAGACGAAGGTTAAAGAGAGTATCACGAATTTTCTGTCCAGGACATGCGGGTGTCCGAGGAAAAATGAACAGGCGTATAGTCTGGCTGCTGCCGCTCCTTTGGGGAATGAAGTATTATAGGTTCTCAGAGTTCGAGTGGATATTACTACAAAGAACCCACATTTGGAGAAGCTGGTTTAGCGGGATTGAGCAGAGGGTCTGAAAAACACTAAAACTGAAGATGACGTTCAGTAAGATTGCCATTGGTATCATCAATGTAGGAACTCTTCGTTGGCGACTGAAGACAGAGAATGAGCACGCGTGGGAATATCCCACATGACTTCTTCTGAACAGTCCAAAGTTGTTGATTATGGAGCCAAAAGATTAAAAGTTTGTGACATTTTCAATTTCTTCATTGCAATAATTAGTTGGCATTTAGGTTTGTCTGTGGACATTATTTTTATTGTGTTTAACTTCAGATAATTGGTTAATTAGTTAGTAAGTAGTGGTTCCAACTTCACTGCAACGGGTCGCCCCCATTATGCACCGTTAATGTGCAAGTGAATACCACACAAAATGCTCCTCACTGCCCAATGTGAAAAGTGGAACAAACAGGAGTCTTGGCAAGCCCGCACAGGTACACTGCGCATAATGCCGCCGCCAGAATGCCAACACAAAAGTCCTCCACGAAAAATACAGTTCATCATCGATAGAATCGGCAGTTACCTGACAGACTTCATTGATCCAGGATCTATCCTATATGGCTCGGTCTCTTTCCACGGGGCGATCCACGGAAAGCATCGCACAAAACACGAACTCCGTAGCTCCATCGACGACTTTCAGAGGAGTCTCCTGAAATATGCACTCATGAACAGAAAACGCAAACCAGTCAATTCAGTGACAGCAGGCCGCCATCGTTCCGAACACGCAATTCACCTTACAAACAACAGCGGACAGATGTAAAAGCTATTAAATTCAGAAGGGGGAGGAAAAAGGATGTAGATGTTCATTCTCTCTTGACAGACACGATCAACTCTTATAATCCTATAGTATTATTTGAGATAAGAACCGATGTTATTTCATGTCTACATTTGTCCCGCAACTTTTTCAACTGACTGTAAATGACGGAGATGTTCCAGCTTCGAAGGCTGCATTTAAAAAAATGAAGAATATCTTATGCAATAAGTCGCTATCATTGAATGTAAGCAAGAGAGTGCTGAAGAGCTATATAGAACCTGTTTTTCTGTATGGCAGTGAATCTTGGAATATAAATGAACATATTAGGAAGAGATTGAAAATGAAAGCAACAGAGATATGGTTCCTTAGACGAATGTTGCGAATTCCTTGGACTGCCAAAGTAACCAACGACGAATGCTTTAAAGAGGCTGGCGAAACTAGAACATTATATACAACAATAAGAAAGAGACAAACAGCTTATTTTTTTGGGTCATGTGATGAGAAGAGTAACATAACCTGCGCGAGAATCGGTAGCGGTTCTCGCTGCGTTGGTAACTTAGGGGTATGTGAGCCGGCCGCTCAGAAAGCAATGGCAAACTACTGAGCGTAATCTTGCCTAGTACATCAACAGCAGTTGGAAAATGCTGATGTTGACTGCAACGTCCTGTAAGGGATATGCGAAAAAAAAAAAAACGAAGATGAGAAGAGAGGCGCTGGAGAACATCGTGACAACTGGAAAGATCGAGGGGAAGAGAAGCAGAAGCAGACCACGAGAAATGATGCTGGATGGATTGTGACGGTGACATGGAGGAATATCATCAATGGCAGAGTTAATCCAGGAACACCAAATCTGTGGAGAGTCATGAACGCCGACGCCAGTCGGCACGGCACTTGCTGGTGATGATGGTTCCAGCTTCGACTTCCGCTGTGGAGAAAAAAATAGCAGATTGTGATGAACTCTTTGTATGTATGACTGTAGTTAAAATAAGTATTGATGGACTGTTGTAGCATTCATTCACAGTTGTTGATGGTAAATAGTAATCTTTTATATGTTGCTGTAGGTTGTTTATGGTAATTATCACCATCATGTGCCCTACCATCAGGCGTAACGGTTCCAGCATCTGATCTCCAGCATTTTATGTTGATTTTTATATTTTATGCTAATTAATTTAAATTATCTAAACGAATCACTAATCTAATGTCAATGATTAGACTAACGACTAATGATTTAAATGAATCTATCTTATCCATCTGTGTAGACTCAGATTAGCCACTTTACTTTATTAACATTATCTAAATTGCTTTTTAATTATGCAACCTGCATAGTTGGAAATCTTTTGTGAAAACAATCCAGCGGAATCT
This sequence comes from Cepaea nemoralis, assembly GCA_014155875.1. Taxonomy (NCBI): domain Eukaryota; kingdom Metazoa; phylum Mollusca; class Gastropoda; order Stylommatophora; family Helicidae; genus Cepaea; species Cepaea nemoralis. The sequence continues at coordinate 54,663 of JACEFZ010027568.1, read as the reverse complement.
TATTAAAGTCTGTAGGTCAATTCTAAGCCGAGATATTAATTAATATTTCTAAAGCTATACAAACTAATAATAAAAATCTGGAGGACTGAAGAACTACCTTACTACCCCATGACTGGAAAGAGTCATTATTGATACCTACCATTAAGAAAGGATACAAACAAGTTCCAATGTGAAAATTATAGAGGAATATCACTACTCTCCACAAGCTATACTATTATAAGATACTATCCGCAGTATTACTAAATATACTAAAATCATATTCAGAAGACATATTAGGTGACTACCAGGCGGGTTTTTAGACAAAACAGATCAACAATAGATAAGATATTTATCTTACAACAAATAGCAGAGAAAAATTGAGAATATAAAAGAGATCTCCATAACATTTTTGTGGATTTTAAAAAGGCTTATGATAGTGTCCATAGCAATAGTCTATGGAATGCTATGCAGGAATTTGGAATACCAAGGAAGTTAATCAACATGACCAGACTATGCATGGAAGATACTTACAATATATTAATATATAAAGGCAGGAAATCAGACCCTTTCCAAATAACATCTGGCTTGAAACAGGGTGATGCACTTTCGCCGCTCCTTTTCAATCTGGCCCTAGAGAAAGTTGTAAGGAAGGTAAAGGAGGAATGTGCTATTGGAGGAACATCCAGACTGTTTGGTTATGCAGATGATATAGATATTATAGGGGAAAATGAACAAAAGACATCAGAAATATTGACTCACTTAAAGGAAAAAGCTCAACAAATGGGGCTGGTTATCAACCAAGATAAGACAGAATATATGGTAATTTCAAGAGAAGGAACAGCTAAAAACTCTTAGTTAGTTAGTTAGTTAGTCTTTCCTCTTGAGCCTAAGACAGCGCATAGGGCAGACGTTTCTCTGGCCACATACAAATAGATAATATGACCACAGTGGTACAGTACTGATGGACATGTCAGACTACCAGAGAAAAATGGATGTAATATTGTCAGATGAATCCAAATTCAGGATAGATCAAAAAGTAAACAAGTCGGAGGACCTGGATGCTATAATGAGGAAAGAGATCCAGTCACTTGTGAATGCGGGACTCATCAGTGAGGCCACTGCAAAAACGCTCACACCACGTGGCTCGCACACTCCTCAGATGTAGGGTCTACCCAAACTTCACAAGCCCGGCATCCCGCTAAGACCTATCCTGTCCATGGTTAACTCTGCACAACACCGAATGGCAAGATGGCTAGCCGAAATTTTAAAGCCAGTACGACAGTCCTTCGATCCAAAAATACTCAGAGATACATTCGAACTGATGGAATTATTGGATACTATGGACATAAATAACAAACACATGGCATCCATGGATATAGCCTCCCTATTCACTAACGTTCCATTAGAGGAGACAGTGCAGATAATAAGGGAACGCATTGAAGACAAACAACTAAAATTAGGCATACCAACACCTATTCTGGAGAGGCTATTACTACTTTGTACCGCCAACATACAATTCAATTTTCTAACTAAGTCATACCGCCAAATTGACGGAGTGGCCATGGGGAGTCCTCTTGGTCCTATTCTAGTGGACATCTTCATGGCACATTTAGAAGAAAAGAGATCCTCAGACATCAACAACTTGGCCTTTTACCGTCGTTATGTGGATGATATACTAATTATCACCATAGACGAGCTACAAGCAACATCGTTTCAGGCCACAATGAACAAGACGCATAAAAACATCTATCTATGGAACACGAACACAACGAAGCGTTACCGTTCCTAGATATTCTAATGAGACGTAGAGCAGACGGCACAATTCAAAGATCGGTGTATCGCAAAGGAACATGGACTGGCCAATACCTAAATTTTCAGAGCTTCACACCTGTCCAGTACAAACGGGGCTTAGTACGGACCTTGTTTGACCGTGCTAGAAAGATATGCACCCAGGATACACTGACAGAGAAATTTGAAACTCTGAAGAATGTCTTAAACCTGAATGGGTACTCCACAGGATTTATAAAGCGCCACTGCCAACAGCCCAAACTCAAAGCAGACGTAACTACAGTCCCTAAACTCAAGGTATTCATCCAGCTAACCTTTCGAGGGGATGATGTAATGCAACGTCTACAAGACCGGCTTACTACAGCAGTAGGCCGAACATTCTGTGCGGCAACTCCAGTCATTAGATATAAAACCGTACCGATTCCTACACCAGCAGTCAAAGAGCCTGTTCCTCTGTACGCCACAAACAATTGTATTTACCAATTCACATGTAGATGCCAGGCCGTTTACATTGGTAGAACAGAGAGATAGCTTAACAAACGGGTGTCAGAACACATACCTCAATGGGTCAACAAGATACAACACACTGGAGATGCTAGCCTTGTGGGGCCGACACACCGGAAGCTCCCGGCGTCTTCAATCGGGAGGCACATTGTCGAAAGTGGCCATGTGGTGGACAGAGACACTGCATTTCGCGTGTTGTTTAACACATAAAATACTTGCTTGTTAAAATTTGCAGAAGCAATTATGATCTTTCAACGCAAGCCAGAATTGTGCAAATAGAAAGACAAGTTAGTCAGCTTAAAATTACCGTGGTAGATAAGTGACATTACTGTGCGAATATGTGTATATTTCAACTTTAAGGATTTATCTAGTTAATTCACGTAAGTTGTGTGATTTCTGCAGTATGTACCTGACGAGATGCAGCGAAATATGCCAGGCAATAAATCGTGCAATCTATTGCTTGTGTCTTCGTTATTCAAAGATAATATGACCATTAAAAGAACGGAAACATACAAATACCTGGGTACAATCTTCAACTGCTCCAACATAAAAAGGGGAGAAATACAAGCTAGAATCAACTCTGGAAATAAGATATACTATGCACTACAACATCTGCTAAAATCAAATGCGCTATCCCATAATACCAAGATCACAGTATACAAAACACTGATCAGACCAGTTGTGCTGTATGGCTCTGAAACCTGGAGTACAAGTAAAGGGGATGAAGACTTGTTACAAACCTTTGAGAACAAAGTCTTAAGATATATATTTGAGCCCATTAGGGATACACAAAGTGGAGAATGGAAAAGAAGAAGCAACAAAGACATTTATGATCTGTTTAAGTCCCCTCTAATAACTGGTATCATGAAGGCTAATAGACTGCAATGGCTGGAGCATATAGAAAGAATGGAAGATAATAGGGAAACAAAACTCGCTTACACTCGGGACATAAATGACCGTAGACCCCGAGGTAGACCAAGAAGATGGTGGAGAGATAATATACAGACAGACCTACAAGCACTTGGAATCAGCGATTGGCAAGAGAAGGTCAACCAGAGAGATGAATGGAGACGGCTTGTATCTGCAGCAAAGAACCTCAATGGCTTGGAATGCTGAAGAAGAAGAAAAAGAATTTTGTGTGTCAGTTTATCATTTAATATGAACAAAGAGGAAAATAAAATAATGTTTGAGCACTTTGACAAAGAGTGGCATAAATACTGAAATTACTGTTTTTTGGCACCTATGTAACTTTTTTTTGTGAACAAAGACCTTAGCAACTATATTTATTATTTTGTTCATGGTAATGAGACCTAATTTAATTTAGTAGTAAACATTAATTTTTGAAATATTTTGTCATTTCATAACATAAATATTAAAAATGGTTACTCATTAATATAAATAGAACCAAATAATGTTATATTATGTTTATTTAAAAAATTTAAAAAACACCATAATGCCTAGGAAACCATAAGACTTAAATCTGGAGATCATGTTGCCGCTGTAATCTTATATGTTCCGACCTGATTAAGAGGTTCAAAACGGCCACCAATTAATTTTTAAGTCATTAATCCCTGATATATTAATTAATAATTGAGCAAACCATTTGTTAGTTTTGTGCGGGCTGATAATTAGCTTAAAGGTCATATTACCGCCGTAAGCTTATATGTTTCGACCTGATTAAGAGGTTCAAAATGCTGACAATTAATGTTTTTATTAATTCCTTATATATTAATTAATAATTGAGCAAACCATGTGGACCATATATGTGTTTTGTGCAGGCTGATAAACTGAACATAAAGATCACATTATCACTGTAATTTTAAATGTATAGATCTGCATAATAGTTCCGAATGGCTGCCAATTAATGTTTCTATTCATTAATCTCTGATATAATAATGAATAATTGAGCGAACTGAATAGTCTGTTAATTTGTTCTGTGCGGATTACTAAAATGAACCTATAGGCCAAAAAGTCACTTTAAGTTTAATATTAAATATTCTGCCCTGCTTAAACATTCCTAATAATTTTTGTTCAGTTCAGCGTGTGATTGGTTCACCCAGCTGATTCTCAACCATTGTGTCATGAATTAATTACTAATTACCAAGTGGTTGTACCACACTTAAGATATCTGACAACTCAGTGGCTTTCACTGTTGTACAATTGTTTCATATATAAGCGCATTCACTGTTCATTCAATACGGATTGTTTCAATGACATAAAGGAAATAACAAGTAACTGACACAATGTTTATACCGTTCTATCTGTCTTTTCTGTCTGACACAATGTTTATACCGTTCTATCTGTCTTTTCTGTCTGACACAATGTTTATACCGTTCTATCTGTCTTTTCTGTCTGACACAATGTTTATACAGTTCTATCTGTCTTTTCTGTCTGACACAATGTTTATACCGTTCTATGTGTCTTTTCTGTCTGACACAATGTTTATACCGTTCTATCTGTCTTTTCTGTCTGACACAATGTTTATACAGTTCTATCTGTCTTTCTGTCTGACACAATGTTTATACCGTTCTATCTGTCTTTTCTGTCTGACACAATGTTTATACCGTTCTATCTGTCTTTTCTGTCTGACACAATGTTTATACCGTTCTATCTGTCTTTTCTGTCTGACACAATGTTTATACCGTTCTATCTGTCTTTTCTGTCTGACACAATGTTTATACAGTTCTATCTGTCTTTTCTGTCTGACACAATGTTTATACCGTTCTATCTGTCTTTTCTGTCTGACACAATGTTTATACCGTTCTATCTGTCTTTTCTGTCTGACACAATGTTTATACCGTTCTATCTGTCTTTTCTGTCTGACACAATGTTTATACCGTTCTATCTGTCTTTTCTGTCTGACACAATGTTTATACCGTTCTATCTGTCTTTTCTGTCTGACACAATGTTTATACCGTTCTATCTGTCTTTTCTGTCTGACACAATGTTTATACCGTTCTATCTGTCTTTTCTGTCTGACACAATGTTTATACCGTTCTATCTGTCTTTTCTGTCTGACACAATGTTTATACCGTTCTATCTGTCTTTTCTGTCTGACACAATGTTTATACCGTTCTATCTGTCTTTTCTGTCTGACACAATGTTTATACCGTTCTATCTGTCTTTTCTGTCTGACACAATGTTTATACCGTTCTATCTGTCTTTTCTGTCTGACACAATGTTTATACCGTTCTATCTGTCTTTTCTGTCTGACACAATGTTTATACCGTTCTATCTGTCTTTTCTGTCTGACACAATGTTTATACCGTTCTATCTGTCTTTTCTGTCTGACACAATGTTTATACCGTTCTATCTGTCTTTTCTGTCTGACACAATGTTTATACCGTTCTGTCTTTTCTGTCTGACACAATGTTTATACCGTTCTATCTGTCTTTTCTGTCTGACACAATGTTTATACCGTTCTATCTGTCTTTTCTGTCTGACACAATGTTTATACCGTTCTGTCTTTTCTGTCTGACACAATGTTTATACCGTTCTATCTGTCTTTTCTGTCTGACACAATGTTTATACCGTTCTATCTGTCTTTTCTGTCTGACACAATGTTTATACCGTTCTATCTGTCTTTTCTGTCTGCCTATCTGCCCCATATACATGTCTAACCTGCCTGTCTGTCACTTCTGTCTTTTTGTCAGTTTCTGAGCCTGACTGTCCTGTCTGTCTGCTTATTTTCTTCTCTCTGACTTTGCCTATTTGTTTGCCTGCATGATATGATTGTCTGTTCTTTATGCCTGTCAGTCATGTCTGTTCATTATGTCAGTCAGTCATGTTGGTCTGTCAATTTTGTCTTTCTATGGGTGTATATGTGTTTAGTCACATACCTTAATGTATGTGTGAATGTTTATGTAAATGTATGTATGAACGTATGACACACACACGCACGCACGCACGCCAAACAGTCCACGCACACACGTACACACACAAGATATATATATATATATATATATATATATATATATATATATATATATATATATATATATATATATATATATATATATATATAGCCGGCTGCCTGGCCGAGGGGTTAGCAGCTTTCTCCGTTAATCCCGAATACTCTCGTAGTCGACGTGAGCGGACGAGAATTAGAAGTGGTTCGAGTCACGCTAGTGACTTATGAGAGTATGCAACCGGTCGCTCAGAAAGTCATGGCGTGCTGATGAGCGTAATCTAGCCTAGTAATTAACATACAGCTGAAAGATGCTGGTGTTGACCGCAATATCCTGAAACAGGATGGAAACGCGGGGGGAAAAAAAAAATATTATATATATATATATATATATATATATATATATATACACACACACAAGGGGCTTCTCATAAGTCTTTAGCCTGACCATGAAGGAGTAAGCGGAGAAAATTGAAATTTGGCACATGTATAGCTCATTCAATTTGTAATGGACATATGAATTATGAATTTCCCACCTCAATTGATTTTCCCGATATGGTGCATGGCACAACACACCCTATTGACCAGATCTGTACATCCAACGGTTTGTCAGAACAATGGAGAAATCAGACGCCAGGACTGTGATAAAATTCTTGATGTTACAGAGCAAAACACCTACAGAAATACACAGGGAGATGGGGTCAGTGTTTGAGGAAGTCTGTCCTTCGTATGCTTCTGTAAAAAAATTGGTGTTTGCAGTTTAAGTGTGGCCGTTCCCAAGTTGCAGATCTGCCAAGACCAGGACGACCGTCCTCAGAGTGCAATGATGCAAATGCTGCAAAAGTGAAGAAAATCATAGACCAGGATAGGAAAATGACAATTGCAGAGATATCAGGTTCAGCAAAACTGAGTAAGAGTACAGATTTTAGAATTTTACACAACAGACTGAACATGAGAAAAGTGTGTGCCCCGCGCCTGCTGACATGTGAACAGAAACAAACCACAGGTTGATTGCTGTGGCCAGTTGCTCAACATGTGGTGGTCGAAAAACATGTAAAAGACCATGGGGACGGCAGATGAGACTTGGATTCACCAAATCGTAAAAAAAAGCTGAAAGGAAATAGTCTTGACAGTGACGAAGATGTCATACTGGCTTGTGATAACTGGTTTAGTTCGAAAAATAGGTTGTTTTATTCTGAAGGTCTTTTCAAGGTCACACAGAGATGGCAGAAATGCATAAATTCAGGTGGTGGCTACATTGAGAAGGAATAAGCACTGTGCCAAATTTCAATTTTCTCCGCCTACTCCTTCATGGTCAGGCTAAAGACTTAGTGAGAAGCCCCTTGTGTGTGTATATATATATATATATATATATATATATATATATATATATATATATATATATATATATATATAGAGAGAGAGAGAGAGAGAGAGAGAGAGAGAGAGAGACAGAGACAGAGCGAGAGAGAGAGAGAGTTTAGGAGTCTACCATCCTTTCCTTATTTTGTGATTTATGTTTTCTGATATATGTAACTCCCTGATCCTTTCAGACTGGCTATGTTAACAGTTCTGCTAAAGACATGGCCACTGAGGATCAAGTCTTTGACATGGTAGATAGTAAAATACCAGCGAGTATCAAGATAGAGCAACCTGAAGTAGATGTGGAACACCCAGGACAAGATATGAGTAAGTCAAATGTAGCAGATTTGAAGTCTGTTCAAATTGTTCTATATGTTCTTTATGACGTATTTTTGAACCTGTCTGTATTAATACATCTTAGATTATTAATACATCTGGCAAGAAATGACTTCCCATGTTTATCAACATAACACATGATGATGATGATGTAATTATTACATTTACATTACATTGGCACCTTTCCGTCTTGACAGACGATAGTTTGGTACATTGTGCTTCAAAAAGGCTTAATAACTGTCATATGGCAATAACTACGATCCATGGCGGTGGCGAGTGTGGCTGGTAAGGCCAATTCTTGCTGCAAATGTTTGCCCACAGTAGGTGCATGTGAAAACATGGTCATTTCCACCATTTTGCACCATCTTACGTCTCTCACGCTCTGTGTGAGCTTTATCTGCAATCATTTTCTCCTTTGTCTTTATTCCATTTCTGATAGTTGCCCTCCATGCAACACGTTCAGCGGCGACGTGCTCCCATTGTGCATTATCAATGCCTGTATCAATCATGTCCCGCTTACACACATCTTTGTATCGTAGTAGAGGCCGACCCTGAGATCTCCTACCCGTCTGTAATTCACCAAAAAAGATGTCCTTTGGTATTCTACCATCATCCATCCTCCTAACGTGTCCTATCCATCTAAGTCTACGAAGACTGAGCATGGAATACACCGTCACACAACCTGATCTTTCCAATACTTCAGTATTTGTGATTTTGTCTTGCCACTTAATACCAAGTATTCTTCGCAGACACCGCATATGAAAGCTGTTTAAACGTTTCTCTTGGCGTGAGTAAGTTGTCCAGGTTTCACTGCCATAAAGAAGAGTACTAAGGACACAGGCTTGGTAGACGAGGACTTTTGTTTTGGCAGTAAGCTTCCTGTTCTACCAGACTCTTTTTGCTAACATGTTCATTGTTGTTGCTGCCTTGCCAATCCTGATGTTGATTTCCTGATCGAGGGATAATTTGCTATTTACCTCTGATCCAAGATATGTAAAATGGTCTACTATCTCCAGTTCGGCGTCGTCAATAAAGATTGATGGTACACCATGTGCACCTTGTGACATAATCTGTGTCTTCTTTTTGTTAATTGTTAAACCAAATTCAGAACAAGCATTGGAGAATGCAGATAGTAGATGTTGTAATTCTTCCTCAGAGTGGGTCGTAATCGCAGCATCATCCGCAAAAAGCAACTCTCTGATTAGTACCCTGCTAATTTTGGTCTTGGCCTTCAATCTCTGAGCATTATAGAGGCCACCATCTGAGCGTGAGTGAATGTATATACCGTCATCCTGATCACGAAAGGCATATTTCAGTAGAAGTGAAAAGTATATCCCAAAGAGGGTGGGGGCTAGTACACAACCTTGCTTAACTCCACTCTTGATTTCAAACTCTTCTGAAGTTGAGCCATCAAACTTGATTATACCCTTCATGCCTGTGTGGAACGATTCCACAATGGACAGAAGAGTTGGTGGACAGCCAATCTTCTTTAGTGCTTTGAACAGACCCTCACGACTGACCAAATCGAATGCCTTTGTGAGGTCGATGAAGGCAATAAACAGTGGCTGATTTTGTTCCCGGCATTTTTCTTGCATCTGTCGCAATGAGAATATCATATCAATGGTAGACCGGTTCTGACGGAAGCCGCACTGTGATTCGGGGTAGACTTGATCTCCCAGGACTTGAAGTCTGCGCAGGACAATTCTGGCAAATACTTTCCCAACAATACACAGAAGTGAGATACCCCTATAGTTGTTGCAGTCGCTCCGATCTCCCTTGTTCTTGTACAGCGTTATGATGTTTGAATCTTTGAAATCCTGTGGGACTTGTCCTTCTCGCCAGCATAGCTCTATTAGCTGGTGGATCTGTAGAGCGAGGGTGTCTTGCCCACTCCTGATCACCTCTATTGGAATCCCATCCTTACCTGGAGCCTTGCCAGATGCAAGCTCATTTATAGCACACTTAACTTCTGTTATAGTGGGAAGTGTGTCCAGGTGGTCAAGAGTTGGCAGGGCCTCTATGGCGTTGAGGGCATCATCCGCCAGCTTGGTCTCACTTGAGTAAAGCTCTAAATAGTGCTCGACCCATCTATCCATCTGCTGTTTCTTATCAGTGATGATTTCTCCAGTCAAGGTTTTCAGCGGTGCACTTCTTTTGATCATTGGACCACAGGCTTTCTTTATCCCTTCATACATGCTTCTGATGTTTCCCTTATCACTTGCGATTTGAATGGACTCACATAACTTGATCCAATAGTCATTCGCACACTGCCTGGCAGCCTTTTGTACATCCTTCCTCGCTTGCTTCAGCTCACTCAGAGTGTTACGCGTTGGTCTTTCCTTGTTTCTTAAGAGAGCTATCTTCTTTTTATCAATCAAGGGCTGCAGTATCTGGCTGTTTGCCGCAAACCAGTCCTGCCTCTTATGATCCACAGTGCCGTAAACCCCTACCGCTGTTTTATAAATAGTTTCCTTAAGTTTACTCCATTTATCATTTACTATACAATTTTCTGATGTATCATTGAAAGCGTCCTCAAGTTGCTGTTGAAATTCAAAGCACTTTCCAGGATCGTGAGTGTTAATAATATTAATCCTGGGGCTAGACTTGTGTTTAGCTGTGTAGATTCTCTTTGGTCTCAGTCTAACCCTTGCAACAACCAAAGAATGATCTGTATCACAGTCAGCACTGTGGTAACTTCGAGTTAATGATGTATGGTTCAGATGTTGTCTCCGTGTGATAATGAAGTCCAGCTGATGCCAATGGCCGGATCTTGGATGTTTCCATGTGACCTTATGCATCTCTTTTGTTTTAAAAAAGGAGTTTGTAATACATAGGTCATTTCTAGTGCAATGCTCCAGCAGCCTTTGCCCATTATCATTCATGCGACCGATGTTGTATTTTCCAAGGCACACTGGCCATGAACTCGAGTCCTTGCCCACACGAGCATTGAAATCACCGAGCATATAAATGTAGTCGGATTTTGGAACTGCCTTGATCGCAGAGTCTAGCTGCTCATAGAACGTATCTTTCACATCATCAGAGGAAGTGAGTGTCGGTGCATATGCAGTGAGAATGGTGGCAAATCCACAAGAGGTTGCCAAGCGCAGTGATAATAATCTTTCATTACCTCCAGCTGGGATATCAATCATTCCCAGTAGCGAATTCTTCACTGCAAAGCCCACACCGTGTTGCCTTTTTTCTGCCTGCCCTCTTCCCTTCCAAAAAAAGGTGTAATTGTTTTCCCTGAGTGACCCTTCCTCAGCGAGGCGAGTCTCCTGCAGGCCAGCAATATCAATGTTAAGACGATTGAGTTCAGCATCAATCACAGCCGTTTTTCTCACATCGTCAATATTTGTCAAGTCAGTGGAAAATCCTGGACACATGGTTCTCACGTTCCAGGTTGCAAGCCGTAGCTTGAGGTTTCTATTATTCTTTTTATTAGTACCTGGTGCATTGGTTTTACAGCCTGCGATTCAGATTTTGTCCTAGCCCCAAGCATCCATTGAAGCAGGCAGGCTGTGGCGGATCAGCACCCAATTGGCCGGGGGCTGCCCAGCTTGAGGCGGGCGGTAGCTGATCAGTGACACCTGTAGGTGTCTCCCACCGTCAGAGGCAACGCGTGGCGCCCCATGTCTACGCCAACTGACAAGGACTTATAACCCGTAACAGTTGCCTCTCGCTTTGATTCCGAGACCGGTTAAGACCAGGGATGGAGTTATTGCCTCTCCATAGCACAAAGCCTGGGCTAAAATAAAGAAACCATGTGTTGCCCATGCAGCATGATCCCTCTCTCGGCCTGCCTAGTTCACTCCAGAGGAAAATTAACACCTATACATCTGGAACAAGACAAACTGCAGAAGCTGCCGGATCAGCAAAGCAATGCTCTAACTGTCCGCCTGTCGGAGCTTCGATCCTAGACCAGCTGCCAACCAAGGCTTAGGGCCTGGTCTGCCCTGCCATGACTTATTTTGTCTTTGGGTTGCATTTCCTTGCACCAGGATAAGGCTAGTACCCTCCCAATTGCGCTCTTCCGCCCGAAGCCGTTGGCACAATGTGGGGTGTCGGGTTTGGTAAGCGCCGCCCAACATTCGGCGCTGACAGAAAGCAGGTAGTACCGTCTACTGTCATACGGTAGCTCAGTCATATCTGACTAAGACCTGACACCCTGTAATTATTAGCACAGATGCAATAAAAAACTAACTAAATAAAGTGGCACCTAAATGATTAAAGAACTGCTATGATAATGTCATGAACACAATCAGATGTGGCTTTTACACCTGGGCTCATCACCTGCTAAAATGAGGGAAAGATGGGCCACCTATTCCTCTGTGCATTCAGGCCTTCAAAATGTAATTGCTCTATCACATCACAGACCCATAGCAGAAAACTGCTTCCTGGCAAACTTTTTATTATTTTGTAAAAATGATGACAAAGCAGACACGTAGGTGTAATAGTTTGGATGTTAGCCACAATAGCATGAGAGTGGTCAGACGAGAGTCAGTGTCAGTGCCAGTCGGTGATTACAAGAGGAAAAGACTGATAACCCATCCATCCATGCCCTCAGCCTACAAAATGTGAAGGTCCTAATACTTCACTTACCCACAGCAGGTCTCTGCTTCAGCTCTTGTTAATTTTGTTGTTTTTGTTTTTATTTGATGAAGATCTGGGCTCAAGAACTGCTCCAGTGGGGTATATTTAAAATAAGACTATTCTTGACACAATTTGACAGAACATCAGCAAAACAATAATAATTGTTGTTTCAATGGTGTAACAATATTGGTCACTGCATTTGTTTAATTAAAAGCAAACATGGCGTGATTCTAACAGCTGGGAGTCTCCATGGAGAAGTTGTTACGAAGGTTGTGGGTTTGATTCTGGGCTGCAACATTGGGGGTCATCGGTGGGCTGCAGCTGTGTGAAATGCCTTTGAGAGGCTGCTCTGCAGAAAGAGAAAGAGACATGAAATAAAAACCCACTGCAATGAAGTCAATACTCTAGCCTTGTAAACCCTTATCTAGACTAACTGAACACACCATGTGCTGTATTCATATGTTAGATTACATTTACACATCAGTTTGTAGTCTGTTACCTCACATATCTATGAAGTGGTTAACCCATATTTACTGTTTGTGTATGTTTCAGAAACACTAACCTGTTCTCAGAGTGTCCTTTCCCTCCCCATGCAAGAACATTCACAAATGGAGAATACAATGTATGATAAAACAGACTTTAATTTTGTGAAACCAGAACTGTCAAATGTGTTGTGTGAGGATAGACACCAAAGGTTTGACAAAATGGTAGATGTGACAGATTGTAGAAGTGATCATGAAATGACTGGGCACTGTAACACAGAATCAAGCATGATTCACTATAGTTATGAGGCATTGCAGGAGAATGTGAATTGTCACATTGTGGAGAATGTATCTCTCATGTTTGGAGTCAACACAAAGCATTTCTTGGCTAGTGATGATTATCAGTTACAAGACACTGTGGGAATGCAGCCAGGAGACAAACCATACATGTCTGATGTTTGTGATTCAACTGTTAGTGTAGGTCTCTATAGAAAAAGACAGAAGAGAAGTTGTACAGGAGAGAAACCTTTCAAGTGTGGTGATTGTGGTGCATCTTTTACTGTTGCTGGTAGTTTAAAAATACACAAAAGAAAACATACAGGAGAGAAACCTTACCAGTGTGATGATTGTGGTGCATATCTTACTCATGCTTGCAGTCTGAAACACCATATGAGGAGACATACAGGAGAGAAGCCTTACAAGTGTGATGATTGTGGCGCATCTTTTCCTATGGCTGGTAGTTTGAAAAAACACAAAAGAAAACATACAGGAGAGAAACCTTACAGATGTGGTTATTGTGGCTCATTTTTCACTCAAACAAGTCAACTGAAAATACACAAGAGAATACATACAGGAGAGAGACCTTACAAGTGTGATGATTGTGGTGCTTCTTTTAGAGACGCAGGTAAACTGAAGAGACACAAGAAAACACACACTAGAGAGAAACCTTACAAATGTGATGATTGTGGCTCATCTTTTAGTCAAACAGATCACCTGAAAATACACAAAAGACAACATACAGGAGAGAGACCTTACAAGTGTGATGATTGTGGTTCATCTTTTAGTCAAACAGGTCAACTGAAAACACACAAGATAACACATACTGGGGATAAACCCTACATGTGTGATGATTGTGGTGTTTCTTTTAGTGAAGCTGGTAATCTGAAGAGACACAAGAAAACACACACAGGAGAGAAACCTTACAAGTGTGATGATTGCGGTGCATCTTTTATTGAAGCAAGTCAACTGAAAACACACAAGAGAACACATACAGGAGAGAAACCTTTCATGTGTGATCATTGTGGTGCTTATTTTAGTTGCAGGGGTATTCTGCAGAATCACAAGAGAACACATACAGGTGAGAAACCATACATGTGTGATCATTGTGGTGCTTATTTTAGTCGCAGAGGTAATCTGCAGAAACACAAGAGAACACATACAGGAGAGAAACCTTACATGTGTGATCATTGTGGTGCTTATTTTAGTCGCAGAGATAATCTGCAGAAACACAAGAGAACACATACAGGAGAGAAACCTTTCAAGTGTGATGATTGTGGTGCATATCTTACTCGCGCTGACAGTCTGAAATACCATATGAGGAAACATACAGGAGAGAAACCTTACAAGTGTGATGACTGTGGTGCATCTTTTGCTGTAGCTGGTAGTTTGAAAATACACAAACGAAAACATACTGGAGAGAAACCTTACAAGTGATGATTGTGGTGCGTCTTTTATAGAAACTGGCAACCTGAAGATACACAAGAAGAGACATTCAGGAGAGAAACCTTACATGTGTGATGATTATGGTGCATCTTTTAGTTATGTAGGTTGTCTAAAGAAACACAAAAGAACACATACAGGGGATAAATGCACATATTTCACTCAAGCTGGCCTGAAATTTCACAAGAGGAAACATACAGGAGTGAAATCTTACACACGTGATGAATTTAGTGCATATTTCACTGAAACTTGCAGGCTGAAGACACAGACAAGAACAAATACAGGAGAGAAACCTTACACGTTTGATGGTTTTAGTGCATATTTTAGTCATGCAGGTCACCTGAACAATATTTTTTTCCTCTTCATTTGCCTCTAATCCGCCAATGGGGCAAATGACTTTAACCAGCTCACACCAAGACATCCTATCTGTTGCTATCTCCCGCAGCTCCTTCCATATCCTCTCCATATAGTTCATCTATGTCTTTAAGCCTCTTCTTCAAGTCAAAACAATGTTTTCCCGTAGTGAATTTGAATAATGAAGACACAAACTATAGATTGTATTATTTATTGCCTGACACATTTCGCTGCATCTCGTCAGGTACATACTGCAGAAGTCACACAACATAGAGTAAAATAATTAGATATATCATTCAAGCTGAAATATACACATGTTCGCACAGTAATATCAATTGTTGACCATAATAATTTTAAATTGACTGTCTTTCTGTTTGCACAAAATTGGCTTATGCAGATGGATCATTATCACTTCTGCAAATTTTAACAAACAACTATTTTGTGTATGAAATAACATGCAAAAAGCGCTGTCTCTATCAATTACATGACCGGTTTCCAAGACATGACGTACAATGGACGACGCCGGAAGTTTATAATTGTGGTGTGTCACACTTCCCATGATCCCATCGCTTGTGTATAGTTTCTTGTCAATCCAGTTTGGTATGTGTTCAACAACCCTACTGTGTAACCGTTGCTCTGTTCTGCCAATGTAGGTAGACTCGCACCTGCATGTGAATTGGTAAATGCAATTAGATGTGGGGTACAGAGGAGTAGATTCTTTTATTGCAGGGGTGGGAATAGGTGTTGTTCTGTATCGAATAACTGGACTTGCAGCACAGAATGTTCGGCCGACTGCTGTAATGAGCCGGTCCTGTAGACGTTGCATTACGTCATCCCCTCGAAAGGTTAGCTGTATAAATACCTTGAGCTTAGGGACTAGTTACGTCTGATTTTGGTCTCGGCTGTTGGCAGTGGTGCATTATAAATCCTGTGGAGTACTCATTCAGGTGTAAGACATTCTTCAGAGTTTCAATTTCCTCTGTCAGTGTGTCCTGGATGCATATCTTCCTAGCACAGTCAAACAGGGTTCTCACTAAGCCCCGTTTGTACTGGACAGGTGCGAAGCTGTGAAAATTTAAGTATTGGCCAGTCCATGTTTCTTTGCGGTACACCAATCTTTGAATTGTGCTGTCTGCTCTACGTCTCATTAGGATATCCAGGAATGGCAACATTTCGCTGTGTTCGTGTTCCATATATAAAGAGATGTTTTTATGCGCCATGTTCATAATGGCCTGGAACGATGTTGCTTGGAGCTTGTCTGTTGTGATAATTAATATATCGTCCACATAATGACGGTAGAAGACCAAGTTTTTAATGTCTGAGGATCTCTTTTCTTCTAAATTTACCATGAAGATGTCTGCTAGAATAGGACCAAGAGGACTCCCCATGGCCACTCCGTCAATTTGGCGGTATGACGTATTCAGAAAATTAAATTTTATATTGGCAGTACATAGTAATAGTAGCCTATTCAGAATAGATCTTGGTATACCTAGTTTTAGTTGTCTCTGATGCGTTCACTTATTATTTTCACTGTCTCATCCAATGGAACGTTGGTGAATAGGGAGGCTATATCCATGAATGCCACATGTTTATTATTTATGTCCATAGTATCCAATAATTCCACCAGTTCGAATGTATCTCTAAGTATTTTTGGATCAAACGACTGTTGTACTGGCTTTAAAATTTCAGCTGATTGTTGATTCAACGGGCAAGACGGTGTTTACCTGCAAAGCGTTGTGGAACGTAAGTATGGCAAGGCAAGTAGAGCGCCCTGGTCATCCACTGCACCTGTATTCGTCTCCAGTTGTCTTGACTTGTCTTGCCACTGGACTCAGATGGACTCAGGCGAGAGAGTGAGGTTGACGAATTGCGCAACTCTTCCTCACTTTAATCCAATTCATCACGCAAGTCATTCTTCATCCAAAATTTCATCTAACCATCTCACCATCAGGTGTTGTGCAGATTTAACCATAGACAGAATCGGTCTTAGCAGGATTCCGAGCTTGTGAAGCTTGGGTAGACTGTACATTTGAGGAGTTTGGGAGCCATGTGTTATGAGCATTTTTGCAGTGGCCTCACTGATAAGTCCCTCATTAACAAGTGACTGGATCTCTTTTCTAAATTTTTCATCCAGGTCTTCCGACTTGTTTACTGTTTGATCTAACCTGAATTTAGATTCATCCAACAATATCTCTTCCATTTTGCTCTGGTAGTCTGACATCAATACTGCACCACTTCCTTTGTCTGGTTTCAGTAATACAAGGGTTTTGTTAGCCTTTAATGCTTTTAATGCAGTAAGGTGTTCGTTGGTCAGCGGACACGTCTGTTTAGAGGGTGTTGTGCGATATTGGTGTTCTAAATCTACCAGTTTGGCCTTCAGCCACCCGACCGACTCAGCAGAAGTAGGTGATAACATAGAGACTTGGTCAAACAACATTTCAAACAGTGCCTGCGACTCAGTGCGGTTGATGTGTTTGGGCTTTATGCAGAATTTTAATCTGTATGCAATTATTCTACTCTATGTTGTTGTGTGATTTCTGTAGTATGCACCTGACGAGATGCAGCAAAATGTGCCAGGCAGTAAATCGTACAATCTATGGTTTGTGCCTTCTTCAAATGTTTTATTGATCACAGTGCTAATGATCTGGCGCTGTTTTCTCCTTCACTCACTACAGTGTGTAGATGGGGTATTCTAGGGTACCATGGCAGCGACCACCACCCTTGCAGCATATTGGTGGAGAAAGGCAGAACCAGGCAGCACAAGTCAACGGTCAAGACTTTCCAGTATGACAGTACAGGGCAAGATGTGGTGAGTAAAATAAGGCGCGACAAGCGCAGAAAGTTTCAGGGCAGGAAATAAAGCTGGGAGCAACCACCTTGGTGGAATTTTGAGGTGGAGAAGGTGTGGGTGGATAAGCTTAGTGCTGTAAGGAAATGGCAAAACGCCAAGAAGAACAGAGTTGCCCATCCTAGTCCCCGCATGCACTTAGAAAGAGAGATGCACACAAAAGTAAGCTATTTAAAAAAACTGGTTAAGGTGGTTAAAAGTGAAAGATGGGCAGATATCAAGCCAGCTAGAGAGGCAAGGTGTTTTCCCACCTACCCTGGGAGGATACTGTCCAAAAAGAGAAACCTGGACCCATGCAGCAGTTTTTGCCCATGATGTCTATGAAGGTTTCCACTCAGGCATTGAAACCTTTGCTGCAGTGGTTGTCTTGAGGACACGTACAACAGAGTACCATTGGATTTTTTAATGCTTCAGCTTCTTGAACTCAAGATAAATCCTTTCCTCCTTAGTTGGATCGCCGCAGCCCTCTTCCAACGGAAAGTAGTTTTTTAGTTGGACTTCGGAACCAACAACAATATATCCTGGCTTACCACAGTGATCACCATCATCTCCGGTGCTGTTCAACGCCTACACTGTGAGAATCACCAGCAAGCAGATCACTGGACCAGGGAGGACATTGTCATATGCCAATGATGTTTTAGTGTATCATCAGGGTAAGGATAGAGATCAGGTTGCTGTGGAACTACAAACCAAACTTAATCGCATAATCAGCCGAGAAAGTGTGTTGAAGCTGGGGCAATGGTCAACCCAACAAAGGCAACAGTGACATGGTTCTCTTTGAATAACCATATTGTCAACACCCCAACACCAACTGTAAATCTGTGTTCAGAGACTGGAAAGAACGCAGGCAATAAATTACCTGGGGAAACGATTTGATCGAAGCCTAGCTTATACTGAGCATGTAGACCAGGGATAACAAGGGCCAGGCGGGGTTTGGCTGCGATGCGGGTGATGGCTGCAATGTGGGTGATGGCTGTGATGCAGGTGATGGCAGCAGCAAACTGTCAGCAGCGCCATGTATGTCTTCTTTACAAGGTGTCTGGTCCTTTCTGTTTTGGAGTATGTAATGGCGATCCTGACTCTCAGCCATAAGTAGATAGAAAGGATGGAAAGGATACAGAACGAAGCTATGCGGGTGATGGCGGCTGCAAACAGAGCAGCACCATCTATGTCTTCTTTACAAGGGTCTGGTCCTTTCTGTTGTGGAGTATGTGATGGCGATCCTGACTCTCAGCCATAAGCTGA
This sequence comes from Cepaea nemoralis, assembly GCA_014155875.1. NCBI lineage: Eukaryota > Metazoa > Mollusca > Gastropoda > Stylommatophora > Helicidae > Cepaea > Cepaea nemoralis. Next base: position 35,549 of record JACEFZ010027568.1, on the reverse strand, counting down.
TAGAAAGTATGGAAGGATATAGAACGAAGCTATGCGCATTATTCTTGGATGTACAAGAGATACAGCATACAGGGCGATGCGCAACCTTTTTGATTTTCCAACCTTGAGGGACAGAATACAATTTTGGCAAGCACGTGCCTATCTCAGAGTCAATGCAAACACACAACATCCACTGCACAGCGAGATTAAGTAAGTAAAGAGCAGCAGATTAAAAAGAGGAAAGTCGACGATGTGTCAAGCCGAAGACATTCTTCAGCAGGTATGTTCACTTGAGGACTTAGAACTTGGTGAGGAGTGGGTACAAGTGCCAACAGATCTCTGTACGTCCTTTTCAGTTTGCATCCAACTAGACAGAAAATGTAGACAAGAAAATCTGGCTACTGTGGAGGCGGAAGTACAAGCGTTGATATTCGAGAATTCGTTAGACGGTGTTGCTACCATATACACAGATGGGTCGGTTGTCCGACATGTGAGAAGCTCATGGGCCTTAATGGCTCAGGCCAGAGGAAGAATTGTGAAGGAGGACTCTGGTGCTTTTGTTGTGACCACAAGTAGCCTGACTATGGTAGTCATGGCAGTAAGTAAAGCAAAGACATGGCTCGAGACACAGACATTCACTAGGGCATGTTTCCTTAGCGACTCAATGAGCATGCTCAAGAGGATAGAGATGGGATGGATCCGAAGAGAGTGGTTGCTGTCTCTAGAGCAGTCTCGGCTGGTAAAGATTAGTTTCATCTTCATGCCAGGGCATGTGGGAGTGCAAGGAAATGAGCGGGCTGACAATGTCGCAGGTAAGGCTACTGTGGAGGGCGGACACGCCATGGACCAGGCTGACATTCTGAATGCTCTACGAGAAATAAGACTTATGCAAGAACAAAGTGATGGCTGAATCTACAACCATGGTAAGACATTGCGAGAACAGTAAGTTAAAAGAGGTATGGCCAAACAAGAACACTATGCAGGAAGCCAAGAAGATTGATAAACCAACACAGAACTGGTGTCGTTAGCAGCTACATGCTGCAGGATTTGCTGAGGAGGGGATCCGAGTACTTATGAACTGAATGGTTCGATGTGCAATGAGGATTATCTGTCGACTAACTAACTAATTCAAGGGTTTATGACCCCCACTATTTCATTCACCTTGTAGGTTCCAGACAAGGGAGTGTCTAGTTATACTACCCTCAAGTGTTCTCAGCTTGCCCTGTCTAGCACCAGTGTCTTTCTCTCACCTATTTATTCACTGGAATTTGGTTGTGTCTGTCAGCTTTAGATTTGTGATTCTGTCACGTCATTTTAGTCCCACTATTGTACGCAGACACTAATTATTATTTTTTTTCACTTGCTTGCTTTGACCTCGAGTGTAGTCCACACACGCTACTTCTAGTAGTACTGGACTGAATTTTGCATGTGGATTAGCTTTCCCTATTGCCAGTGTTCCTCGCCATCAGGCTCTCTGACTTCAGAGTTACTTGTAATTTATGTCCCCAAGTCAAGGGCAAGAAATCAACTATTTAGTCCAACTGGCGAGTTTAGGGCTTGAACCACCTCCTCATTAATGAATATTTGTAATTTGTTAGTAATTCTGTTAGTTGTTCCCCATGTCTGATCCATTCAGGACTCCACCCTGTGGAACACTGATGCTGGAATATTTTCTTATTCTTGAGTCCATGTATCTGTACTCGGGCTCTTCTATTGTGCAGGTATGCTTTCACCCATTTGTACATTCTTCCATTGACTTTATAGTTTCTCAGTTTCTTCATCAGACCTTCTTTCCCAGACTTTGTCAAAGGCTTTCTTTAGATCTATCCATGCCGCAAGCACCAGTTTCTTCTCTTGGAATTCATCCTCAATTTCTTGAAAGAGGTAGGTTGTCTGATCTTCCATAGAGTAGCACTGCCTACAGCTAGCAGGTATGGCTCAAGGATGTGTTTACTGTCAATGTAGCACTGCAGTCTGTGATTGATGATGCGCTCCAGTGTTTTCAATGTACCACTGCAGTCTGTGATTGATGATGCACTCCAGTGTTTTCAGTGTACCACTGCAGTCTGTGATTGATGATGCGCTCCAGTGTTTTCAATGTACCACTGCAGTCTGTGATTGATGATGCACTCCAGTGTTTTCAATGTACCACTGCAGTCTGTGATTGATGATGCGCTCCAGTGTTTTCAATGTACCACTGCAGTCTGTGATTGATGATGCGCTTTAGTGTTTTCAATGTACCACTGCAGTCTGTGATTGATGATGCACTCCAGTGTTTTCAATGTACCACTGCAGTCTGTGATTGATGATGCGCTCCAGTGTTTTCAATGTACCACTGCAGTCTGTGATTGATGATGCGCTCCAGTGTTTTCAATGTACCACTGCAGTCTGTGATTGATGATGCGCTCCAGTGTTTTCAATGTACCACTGCAGTCTGTGATTGATGATGCACTCCAGTGTTTTCAATGTACCACTGCAGTCTGTGATTGATGATGCGCTCCAGTGTTTTCAATGTACCACTGCAGTCTGTGATTGATGATGCGCTCCAGTGTTTCAATGTACCACTGCAGTCTGTGATTGATGATGCGCTCCAGTGTTTTCAATGTAGCACTGCAGTCTGTGATTGATGATGCGCTCCAGTGTTTTCAATGTAGCACTGCAGTCTGTGATTGATGATGCGCTCCAGTGTTTTCAATGTACCACTGCAGTCTGTGATTGATGATGCGCTCCAGTGTTTTCAATGTACCACTGCAGTCTGTGATTGATGATGCGCTCCAGTGTTTTCAATGTAGCACTGCAGTCTGTGATTGATGATGCGCTCCAGTGTTTTCAATGTACCACTGCAGTCTGTGATTGATGATGCACTCCAGTGTTTTCAATGTACCACTGCAGTCTGTGATTGATGATGCACTCCAGTGGTTTCAATGTACCACTGCAGTCTGTGATTGATGATGCACTCCAGTGTTTTCAATGTACCACTGCAGTCTGTGATTGATGATGCGCTCCAGTGTTTTCAATGTACCACTGCAGTCTGTGATTGATGATGCGCTCCAGTGTTTTCAATGTACCACTGCAGTCTGTGATTGATGATGCGCTCCAGTGTTTTCAATGTACCACTGCAGTCTGTGATTGATGATGCGCTCCAGTGTTTTCAATGTACCACTGCAGTCTGTGATTGATGATGCACTCCAGTGTTTTCAATGTACCACTGCAGTCTGTGATTGATGATGTACTCCAGTGTTTTGCAGAGACAGCTGGTGAGGCTAATTGGTTTTTAGCTGGAGGCACTGTGTGTGACAAGATTGCAATGTCATCAGTAAAGTTTATATCATCAAGTTTTGTCATCAGTAAAGTTTATATCATCAAGTTTTGTCAGAGTCTACTGAATTCCATATCCAACAGCAGTTATTGTGGTCTTCATGTCCATGTATATAGTCAGTTGGCATGATTTTAATGTTGCACTCCTGTTTCTGTATCAAATGTATCTGTCAGTTTTCCTTCATGAAGGATTTTATATGTTCATGTGTTACCCTGATCAAGTTAATGATTTTTTTATGATCCAATAGTGCATCAGTCTCCAAAAGGATTCCCCATCAATGCCGTCAAAGGCCTTTTCATAATTCACAAATCCAGTATAATGTGGCAAGCGTAGTTCAATACTTGGCTCTTTTATACATAATTTGTCTATCGGATCAGTGCAAGATCTATTTGGTCAAAAGCCTGCCTGTTTAGTTAGCCTTAGTTGTTTGAGTTGAGTTGAGTTAAGAACCAACATCACTGCACTCAGGACATTCCCATACGTTTTCCGTCCCCTCATTCAACAGCCAGCGAATAGTCATACTACTAATCGTTCCCACCGCTATCTGATGAAAAGTGCTCCTGGTTTTCCCTCAGTTTTGAGATTCTTCCAGAACCCCTGCCGATCCCCCGCAATCTCATTCTTTCCACAGATAGGTTCTCAATCTGTTCCTCCGCCTTCTCCACTTGGTCCCACAAGCGCACGACCACCTCCCCTTTGTCCATAGGCAATCTACCACCAAGAGGTGCATTCCCTGCTAGCCTATCAGCCTGTTCATTCCTCCGCACCCCCGCATGGCCAGGGCAAAATATCCATACAATTCTCACAATGTGTCCTCTGAAGCGACGAGAGCCATTCCACATGAAACATTCCTTTCTCCACCTAAGCATACTATTTGAATCCGTAATGAATACAACGTGTGTTGCAGTAGTCTCCTCTAGCCAACGGAATGCCACTGTTACTGCCTCCACCTCCATTCTCATGCTGGAGGTCGTAGTCTCATATGCTAGACTCCTTTTTCAAGACTCTAGCATTAACCTTTGCAATAAAACCCCAACCACTACATCTGTTTCTCACCACTGACCCATCGGTGTAGATGACTATGTCGCCTTGATATGTGTTACTCTGGATCAGCTGTTGTATTTCAAACTCAGTGCAGCCCTCTGCCCATTCTCTGCACTCACGACCCAGCATTACTATTATATTGTGTCAGTCCGTCAAGTCTTCCGGGACTTCAACCCACTCTCTTTTATGATTGATGGTCTCTAGATCACACACCTGACGTATAGAAAGTTCTGCCTGTGCCATCCAGGACCTGCCTCGTCTTAGTCTATGACCCTTGACCATATCCATTGCTGCATGCAGTGGGTGATCCCTGTCTGCGGCAACTTTCAGGTACCATTTGGCCTGAAGGACCCTATGCCTATCCGTCATTGTTGGTAGCGCCAGGATATGCCTCATGCATATAATTGGTGTGTCCTTTGTGCACCCCAGGATTAACCGCATGGCAGCATTCTGTATGCACTCCAACCTTTCAAGCTAGCTCTTTGATACTGTCAGCAGCCCCAAACCATAATCAATGACAGAAATTATTAACTGCTGGAATAGCCTGTACAGCACCCTCTGGTCTACCCCGGTTGCTGCCATAGCCCTCAATGCATTAAGTCCCCTACCAGCCTCACCACCAAGGCCTCCACATGATCCTTAAAAGACAAACACCTGTCAAAGGTGATACCCAAGTACTTCAATTTACTCTCTCGACTAAGTGGACATCCATTCAACATAATACCTGGGACATCTGCCTTCACGATCTGGTTATCCAGGGAGTACCACACAACCGATGCCTTGTCTGGGTGTATAATGACCCCTGTGTTCCTGCACCACTCCGCTACCCTGTTTACTGCCAACTGTAAGTCTTTCGTCAAACTGGCCCTGTCTCTGCCCTGTTTGTACACCAGCACATCATCTGCAAAAGTCAAGATTCTACCCACACCTGTTGTCTTAATAGCTACGATTGTGCTTTTGTAGACATTAAAGAGCACTGGGGACAAGGCAGATCTCTGCGGCAACCTTAATTGTTTACCAGTGGCATCTCTTAATCTCCCCAGAATAATCCTGCTTACTATTTTCAAAGGAACTGACAATAACGTTATTTCATTTTAATTTTCACACTCTTGCAGATCCATTTTCTTAGATCTTAGGCAACTTCACCGGATATCCGTCTCTCCAGTTTGCTGGTATTTCTTCAGTCTCCCAAACTACACTAAATAATTTGTGCAGCAGTTCAGTTGAGGTGTCTATGTTGGCCCTAATAGCTTCAAAACAATGTATCTCCTTTTTGAATTTAAACACAGAAGCCACAATCAATTAGTTACACAATTTATTGCCTGGCATAGGTGGCTGCATCTCGTCAGGTGCATACTGCAGAAGAAATGGACATTTTTAACTGGACCCTGCAGTCTAATGCAGTGGTTCGAAACCTTTTTTGGCCCGTGCCCCCCTTCACCATATTTTCAGAACGTCATTCTTCCCCCCCCCCCTCCTTTTCGTATTTCCTACACCCCCCTCCCCCCACTCCTACACAGTATACATAATAATGGAAATGGAAGCTAAATTTAATAGCACATACTAAACAGGTCTAGACATCCACATAAAACGTGATTTGTGGGTCTACTTATATAAAATGAATTTTAGAAGGGTCAGACGTACAGAACCGTAAAGTATGAAGGGAAAAACAATATCAAGTAATCGGTTCTTGTATTAACGCGATCTTGAAATAATCTTAACTTCCCCACCGGTTGAGAACCACAGGTCTAATGGATATCCAACTGGCTTCATCAAGTGTCACTGCCAGCCACCCACACCTACTCCCACAGAATCATCAGTCTCCAGACTTCAAGTGTTTCTTCAGCTAACCTGTTGAGGGGATGATGTAATGAAATAAATACACAACCCACTTAAACCAGCAGTAAACCAAACATTCTTTGCTGTTGAACCAATTATCAATAACTACTCAATCTGTCAAAGAATTTGTGTTTGTTACAGTGTGAGTGCCAAACAATTTACATAGGTAGAATGGAATGACAGTTAGCAAATACAGTAACCGAACATATACCAGTATGGGTTGGAAAAAAAAAAAAGGAGTATTCAGGAAACTATATGCAGTTGACACTATAGAAGTCCAACCACAACTATTTGTATGCAACTGCTACATTGGAGCCATAAAGTTAACAAAGAAACGAACGAACAGACTTTATTGTCAAAGGGTAACAAATTGGGCACGCATGCCCGTCTTACATTCAGCCCTTCCAATCACTCATCTTTCTTTCATCAACAGTGCATATGAAAAAACATTGTCAAATGAATTTTGTAAACATAAACAATGCATATTACTATGTTATGAGACACACCCACCGCCCACCCACACATCCCCCATTCACTCCAACTCCCCCATCCAACTACACACACACAACCCAGACACACATACATTCTCCCACCCATCCACCACATTCCTACACCTACACATCTCCCCACCTACACACAACTCCCACCCACCACACATCCCATCCACCCACACCCCAAGCATACATACATTCCCCAACCCACACATCCCCCACGCACACACACATCTCCCCACCAACTCACATATCCCCCACCAACTCACATATCCCCCCACCTACCCACACACAAATTCTGAACCCACCCACATAATCTCCTATCTCCCCCAGCCCACTCACAGATCCTGAGCCCACCCCTAAAAACATCCCCCACCATCTCCTAACCTACACACACTCACCCACCCACATAGCCTCTACCCACCCACACATCCTCTACCCACCCATCCCCCAACCAAACATCCCTTCAACCACACACCCGTACCCATATACAATCACCCACCCACACATCCTCTACCCAACCACACATCCTCCACCCACCCATCCCCCACCCACACATCCCTTAACCACACACCCCTACCCATATACACACACATCCCCACCCACACACAATCTCCCCACCCATACACACATCCCTCACATGCATCCCCACCCACCAACACATACCCCATTCACAAACACACCTCCCATGCACATACACACAACCCACACACACACATCCCCCCCCCCCACACACATGTATATATATATATATATATATATATATATATAATATTAAATATATTTATTATATAAAAGCACACACTACACGTCCCCTTACTCACGTCAACTTACTACTCTCTCACTACTTCTAACATATGTGCATGTGATTATATTATACATGATAAAATCAAGTGGTATACAAAATGATACCTCGTAATATGAAAGATGAGAATACATAAAAAATATGGAATAGCATGTTACATGACATGCGTGCGCTCAACTCTCTTCTCTCTCTCTCTCTCTCTCTCTCTCTCTCTCTCTCTCTCTCTCTCTCTCTCTCTCTCTCTCTCTCTCTCTCTCTCTAGACATACACACACTCTCACATTCATTCACTCTCTCACACTCACTAACTCACTCACTAACTCTCTCACTCTACAGTAATTTACATGTGTTCATTCTATGCATGTTAAAATCTAGTGGCATTAAAAATGATGATACGAAAATGAGAATACACAAAAAATATGGAATAGCATGGTAGATGACATGCGTGCGCTCAACTCTCTCTCTCTCTCTCTCTCTCTCTCTCTCTCTCTCTCTCTCTCTCTCTCTCTCTCACACACACACACACACTACACACACCCACAAACAACACACACACACAAATATACACATATACCCATGCACATACACACACCAACACACATCCACACCCGCATACACATACTTACGCATACGTACTCACATAACACATGAATACACACTCCCTCGCATACACTGCATGCATGCACACTTACACACACAAACATATACACATACATACATGAACACACACACATACACACACACACACACACACATACATACATATAAACACACATGAATGCACACTTTAACACACGTACAGACATACACAAACACACAAGCTCACACACATACACACATGTACACACATATACATCCATACGACATGCACACACACACATACATCCCTACATATAAACACACACACACATCAACACACCCATCCATCCACACACATACACGCTGCCTCACATAATCACTAAAACTAATATGAAATAAACTCCCACACTTTTCACACGTACACTATGTCGACTATTGTGAGCATCCTCACAAGAACATTCAAAATTGGAAAAAAAAATGGGAAAATATGGAAAATGGTGATGAAAATATGGTATACATTGTGTAACGTAAAAATAAAATAGTGGTCCAATCCAGTAAGATATTTCCTGGAATGGACATAAACATGATGAAATAAGCAGTGCATGTTAAATTCAATTGGCAGTAACAATGATACTATGAAAGATGAGGATACAGAAAAAAAAAATATGGCATAATGATATCCTTGCGCTCATCTCTCTCTCTCTCTCTCTCTCTCTCTCTCTCTCTCTCTTTCTTTCTCTCTCTCTCTCTCTCTCTTCTCTTCTCTCTCACACACACTACACACACCCACAAACAACATACACACACAAATATACACATATACCCACTCACATCCACACACCTACACACATCCACACCCGCATACACATACTTACGCATACATACTCACATAACACATGAATACACACTCCCTCGCATACACTGCATGCATGCACACTTACACACACAAACATATACACATACATACACGAACACACACACACACACACATAAACACGTATAAACACATGAACGCACACTTTAACACACATACAGACATACACAAGCTCACACACATACACACATGTACACACATATACATCCATACGACATGCACACATACATACATCCACACATATAAACACACACACCCATCCATCCACACACATACACGCTGCCTCACATAATCACTAAAACTAATATGAAATAAACTCCCACACTTTTCACACGTACACACTGTCGACTATCGTGAGCATCCTCACAAGAACATTCAAAAATGGGAAAATATGGAAAATTGTGATGAAAATATATTATACATTGTGTAACGTAAAAATAAAATAGTGGTCCAATCCAGTAAGATATTTCCTGGAATGGACATAAACATGATGAAATAAGCAGTGCATGTTAAATTCAATAGGCAGTAACAATGATAATATGAAAGATGAGGATACAGAAAAAAAATATGGCATAATGATATGCTTGCGCTCATCTCTCTCTCTCTCTCTCTCTCTCTCTCTCTCTCTCTCTCTCTCTCTCTCTCTCTCTCTCTCTCTCTCTCTCTTCTCTCTCACACACACTACACACACCCACAAACAACATACACACACAAATATACACATATACCCATGCACATCCACACATCTACACACATCCACACCCGCATACACATACTTACGCATACATACTCACATAACACATTAATACACACTCCCTCGCATACACTGCATGTATGCACACTTACACACACAAACATATACACATACATACACGAACACACGCACATACATGCACACACACACACATATAAACACGTATAAACACACATGAACGCACACTTTAACACACATACAGACATACACAAGCTCACACACATACACACATATACATCCATATGACATGCACACACACATACATCCACACATATAAACACACACACACATAGACACACCCATCCATCCACACACATACACGCTGTCTCACATAATCACTAAAACTAATATGAAATAAACTCCCACACTTTTCACACGTACACACTGTCGACTATCGTGAGCATCCTCACAAGAACATTCAAAATTGGAAAATAATGGGAAAATATGGAAAATGGTGATGAAAATATGGTATACATTGTGTAATGTAAAATAAAATAGTGGTCCAATCCAGTAAGATATTTCCTGGAATGGACATAAACATGATGAAATAAGCAGTGCATGTTAAATTCAATTGGCAGTAACAATGATACTATGAAAGATGAGGATACAGAAAAAAAAAATATGGCATAATGATATGCTTGCGCTCATCTCTCTCTCTCTCTCTCTCTCTCTCTCTCTCTCTCTCTCGTCTCTCTCTCTCTCTCTTCTTCTCTCTCTCTCTCTCTCTCTTCTCTTCTCTCTCACACACACTACACACACCCACAAACAACATACACACACAAATATACACATATACCCATGCACATCCACACATCTACACACATCCACACCCGCATACACATACTTACGCATACATACTCACATAACACATTAATACACACTCCCTCGCATACACTGCATGTATGCACACTTACACACACAAACATATACACATACATACACGAACACACGCACATACATGCACACACACACACATATAAACACGTATAAACACACATGAACGCACACTTTAACACACATACAGACATACACAAGCTCACACACATACACACATATACATCCATATGACATGCACACACACATACATCCACACATATAAACACACACACACATAGACACACCCATCCATCCACACACATACACGCTGTCTCACATAATCACTAAAACTAATATGAAATAAACTCCCACACTTTTCACACGTACACACTGTCGACTATCGTGAGCATCCTCACAAGAACATTCAAAATTGGAAAATAATGGGAAAATATGGAAAATGGTGATGAAAATATGGTATACATTGTGTAATGTAAAAATAAAATAGTGGTCCAATCCAGTAAGATATTTCCTGGAATGGACATAAACATGATGAAATAAGCAGTGCATGTTAAATTCAATAGGCAGTAACAATGATAATATGAAAGATGAAGATACAGAAAAAAAATATGGCATAATGATATGCTTGCGCTAATCTCTCTCTCTCTCTCTCTCTCTCTCTCTCTCTCTCTCTCTCTCTCTCTCTCTCTCTCTCTCTCTCTCTCTCTCTCTCTCTCTCTCTCTATCTATTTTTTTTTCATGCACACTGGCACACTAACTCTCTCATTGTCTCATTCTCTCCCTCACTCCCACTCGCTATCTCTCTCATGCTTATACACACTCACTCTCACACGAGAAAAGGTGTTCACATGCTGTGTTTGACAAACAAGAAACAATTACTCATATACTCTGATCCTTAGCAGTTTGACCGGGGTTATGCAGACAGAAAGTTTTCATTCTGACTGCAATTACTGTGGGGATAACAAATTCTCCAACTTTTAACAGTATCGTTGACTATGCATGTTACGCATTTTATCCAAAATATAATTAATCTATTCACTTCAGATGGTATATTACTACAGTATATACTTCACGAGATGCAGCAAAATAACCCAAGCAATAAATTGTGCAAGCTATTATTTATGGTTTCTGTGTTCATTTGATGTTTAATGTTGGTGAGTGTCAGAGGTTGAGTTTAAATCACAGTGGCATTGTTATGGATAAGGGTTCAAATCCCCCATAGTCTCAGTCTAGGTCAGCAAACACAGGACACTTTAAGGCTGATTAAAGATAAAGTTTGCGGATACACAAGTACACAGCTGGAAAATGTCTCATGAAAAGGTATCAGTAGCTGCTCTTGGCATCCCAAATGAGTGGGACGGAGGAATTTAGTTATCAATGAGATTTAAGTGTATGAATAAACAATTATGAAGAGGCTTCAAATGAAAACCTTAAAAGTGTGCTAGACTTTACATTAACCATGCCATTGTCTTGTGACCTGTCAATATTGTTGTTAAGGATGTCAAGAGTGTTAAGCACGTGCATCATGGTGACATAAGGACAGTTTAAAGACAACACACAGAGTAGTCGGTTGTTAAGGTTTGCTGAAGCCGTAGTGATCAACCTGCGTAAGCCAGCCTTGTGCAAGCAGAAAGACATGTTAGTCAGTTTAAAATTACTGTGGTAGACGATCGACATTACTGTGCGAATATGTGTATATTTCAGATTGAAGGATTTATCTAGTTATTTCACTTTCCATCCATAATGTGCCATGCCGGTAAGCGTGGGTGGTCATGTTCTGCCATCTCACTCGATCACCAGAGTCGTGGATCAGCTCAATGTTTCTGTCTCGACCATGCCACGAGGCCAAGCCATCCAGGTATTTGCTTCTAGGTCTTCCTCTTGGTCTGTTCCCTTCGATCTTACCAGTTGACACCAAGTTCTCCAATTAATTTATTCTCATAACATGCCCAAAAAATTTTGACTGTCTGCGTCTAATATCTCTAATCAGTTTACGATATTCATTTGTTTCTTGAAGGACTTGTTTATTGGTCTTTCTGGCTGTCCATGGTATTCTTTGCATTTTCTCAGAAACCATATTTCTACAGCCATCTGATGTTTTCGAGCTTGACTGCTCATTGTCCAAGCTTCACATCCATATAAAAGGACAGGTTCTATGTAGCCCCTCCACACTCTTTTTCTCGTTTCAATTGACATCTTTATATTGGTCAGTATGTTTTTCATCTTGCTAAAGGCTACTTTTGCCATGGCGATTCTTGTTATAATTTCTTCAAGGCATCTCTCATCAGATGTTATTACTGTTCCGAGATAACTTTACCTATTTCACTTTACGTTGTGTGATTTCTGCAGTATGTACCTGACGAGATGCAGCGAAATATGCCAGGCAATAAATCGTGCAATCTATTGTTTGTGTCTTCGTTATTCAAATTCACTACGGGAAAACATTGTTTTGAACATATAAGTGCCCAGTAAATCAATCAGGGGCTGCGGTTGATCACGAAGATCCCGTCTCAGCTGACCCCAGTCAGTCAGATAGCCCGAGGGAACGTAGCCTTGATGTGCTTAAGCCTGTCCTTCAAGGAACTGGTTTTCAGTGATGTATTTGATCCTATTCACACTTTGATGGGCAAATTATTTTGTACGACTATTAAACATAACACCAATTCGTATAAGTGAAGGATTTTGTTTCTGAAACCACTAGTTCACTATCATCACATCCTATCAACTAATTATTTCTGAATGATACTGTAAGAAAGATCTGATATAGTTTAATAGTAATAAACACCTTTGTTATCAATTTTACTCATAGTTCTTACTTAATAATGCAACCTAAAGGCTAAATGTCACGGCAGGGCAGACCAAACCCCACGCCTTGATTGGCAACTGGTCTAGGACTGAAGCTTTTTTCATAAATTTGGACAATGTATTTCGTTACGTGGACAATATTTTTCCCATTTGGCTAACCAATTTTCTTACTTGGCCAAGATTTATGCCATTTGGTTAACAATCGTTCCTACTTTTCATAAGTTTTGATGAGATATTTCATTACTTGGTCAATCTTCTCCATTCTTCTTCATTTTTTTTTTTTTTCTTTTTTTTTCTTCATAAATTTGGTTGAGATATTTCAGTGCTTGGTCAACCTTTTTCCCCTTTGGCTGACAAATTTCCTTACCTCTTATAAGTTTAGTTGAAATATTCTCTCTTTGGTTGATATTTTTTCACCTTTGGTTAACAAAGTTTCTGACTTTTCATAGATGTGTTTGAAATTTTGGCCAATATTTTTTGCCTTTGGTTAACAAAGTTTCCTATTTTTCATAAGTTTGGACGCTGTATTTCGTTACTTCGTCAATATTTTTCACATTTGGCTAATAAATTTTGTTACGTGGCCAAGATTTTTCCTTTTTGGCTAACAAATTTTCCTAGTTTTCATAAGTGTGGATGAGATATTTTGTTACGCATACCGTATTTTTTCACATTTGGTTAACACATTTTCCTACTTGGTCAGTATCTTTCCAATTTGCTTAACAATTTTCCTACTTTGTTAATTTTGGGTGAGATATTTCTCTCTTTGGCTGATAGTTTTTCACACTTGGTTAACAAAGTTTCCTACTTTTCATAAGTTTGGCAGGGATATTTCGTTACTTTGTCAATCTTTTTCCCATTTGGCTAACAAATTTTCCTACTTTTCATAAGTTTGGACAATATATTTTGTTATGTGGTCAATATTTTTTCCTATTTGACTAAAACATTTTCCTACTTGGTTGATATTTTCCCCACTAGGTTAACATATGTTCCTACTTTTTATAAGTTTGGATGAGTTATTTCTGTATTTGACTAATATTTTTAATACTTTGTCTAACATATTTTCTCATTTGACTTGAAGTGGTAAATAAAAGTTGTACTTTTATCTAGCTATGAAGTGTGGTACCGAGCAGGCACACTGAAAAACATATATTGGTCTTAGAAATGGGTTGTTGGAGAAAGCTGTAAAGACCTGTATGGACACATAGAGAGGTAATGAAAGTGTAGATGTCTAATTTGCCTACGTGATAACGTCGCTGGTTATGACAGCAGGACACGTAACATGTCATGTTACATGCATTGCCTAAGGATGAGTTGGGACAGTTTGTTGTATTCGTGTGTAATATTATACATTGGTTATCATGCACTAGCCACTCAGTGCTGTATGACCCGATGGCTGTTGCATACAGATACGAGTTCCCCAATTAGCATCGGTTATCACATCTCTGCACCATGAGTATGAGAAAGGCTTAGTCGGACACTGTGATGACTTGTTTACACGTGGGTATGCTGCATATTCCCCTGTATTATATTAGTATCGTTAGGTTAACAATATGCCTACTTGGAGAAACACAATGAAAATGTGAAAAATTTATCACAAAGCCACTTACCATTAGCAGCTTGCCACATGTTGATCTGGTTGCTGCTCACAGAGAATGGTACTTCTATCCGATGAATGCTGACCGTCTTATGCACGCTATTTGCTATTTGATCTGGATTCTTATTTAATATTTAGTTTGCACGTAGGTTACTACTCATCTGGCTTGAAACAGGGCGATGCACTAACGCCGCTACTCTTCAATATGGCTGTAGAGAAAGTTGTAAGGAAGGTAAAGGAGGAATGTGCTATTGGGGGTACATCCAAACTGCTTGGTTATGCAGATGATATAGATATTATAGGGGGAAAAAACAAAAGAAATTGGAAATATTGACTCACTTAAAGGGAAAAGCTCAACAAATGGGGCTGGTTATCATCCAAGATAAGACAGAATATGTGGTAATTTCAAGAGAAGGAACGGCTAAAAACGCTGGCCACATACAAATAGATAATATGACCATTAAAAGAACGGAAACATACAAATACCTGGTACAATCTTCAACTGCTCCAACATAATAAGGGAAGAAATACAAACTAGAATCAACTCTGGAAATAAGATATACTATGCTCCCTCGATGTGTCTCCACCTTGCCGTGGTGGGGGAGCTTGTGTGTCCCATTGACCCCATGTGCTATGTCGATGGATGAAAACTGCATATCGGACAGCTTATGGGATAGGGGTCAGACTAAGCGAGGCACAACCTGCTGCTCTGCAGGTAGACTGAGGATAGCAGTAAAAAGTTTAAATCAGGCGCACAAAGGCAGAAGTTCTTGGTCCGGAAACATACTCTAAGGCTCTCTGTCGAGGGTTGAGGCTTAACGCCTCTAAGCCATAAACCCTCGGATGTGAGAGCCAGACCGATACCCACCTACCGAAAAATGGAGGTGAGATTCTGAGCACGCTACATGCCCAGATCAGATACCTGTTCGAAGGCTCTCAGCTGGGGGATATGAGGGATCCCGGATGAGAGGGCCTGGCCGTTTCTCGCTCCCTTCTGCACGGAGGTAAGGTGCTGAGCCGGCAGCACATGTAGCCTACCTCGTGAGCTAGTACTAAAAGGTTGAAGAAGTGATCCAGTCGAATGAAATGGTTACGAAAACTGTCTGTATCTAACTCATAGAGAGTGTAGACAAAGGTGGGAAAACGTCTCAGTAACACGAAATGGAATGCACGGCTCGCAAATCCATTGCGTGGTCTGAAGTCCAAAGCGAAAGCTTACCTAGTGGATGTCACCCGCAGACTAAACGTTCCTGGTGTGTGCTAGAGCAACCAGTGGAAAGCGAGATGTCCAACACATGGAAGTAAGGAACTAAAGCAGCCATGAGCAGGACGAGGCAACTCCTCGGGTGAGCTCAGTCTCAGAGCAATATATGCCGGCTCTGCAATTATGGAAGCCTCCTTGGATAGTGAGGGACTGCCATTGGTCTGCCCCCGCCTTCCTTGAGGGGTTAAACCCTGATGTCTTTGATCGTTCTTTTGACCAGCTGAAATGTGGGGGACATCACAACAATAAGTCTAACGTGCCTCGAAACCCGAGGGAAAGGGTAACCTCATTAAAAATGCCCGGAAGCCGGAAGTGCCGTCTACGGGGGGAAAAGTAAAAATTGGCACTATGCATTTACGTCCCAGTGAAATGTCTCGTCCCAATGTCTCTCGTGCTAGGAAAAAGCTCTGACTACCTAGTTCCGAATGCCCCTCTTGTTCGGAACAGCTCTGACTAGGTAGTTTTCCGAATGCCCGTCGTGCCTGGAACAGCTCTAACAGCACAAAGACAAGTACATGTCCCAATCGAAAACTCGCTGAGTGGATACCGTCTGCAGACCTGTCTGGTTTGTGCGGGAACGGCCCGGGCGAACAAAATGGCCAATATATTTAAGAGAGGAATTAAAGCAGCCATGAGCAGGACGTGACGTTTTCCCCCGGTGAGCCCCGCACCGGTCGCTATGTGTCGGGTCTGCAATTATGGAAGCCACCCTGGGTGGCGGAAAATGCCATGGACTGTCCCTGCTTCCTTTTGGGGGGTAACCGTGAAGTTTTCGACTGTTCCCTGGGGTGTGGACACCACAAAAGTGAGAGTCTCCCCGGAATGCTAACCTGTCAAAATTGCACGCTAAAAGCCGGATGTGTTGGCCTAAGGTTTTGACTCAAGGGTGCCTAACGAAAAACATCGCAATCACATTTAAGAAGAAAAAAAACACTCCGGATGAACGAAAAAAAGAAGAAGAAGAAAACAAGATATACTATGAACTACAACATCTGCTAAAAATTTAAAAGCGCTATTCATAACACCAAGATAACAATATAAAAACAAAAATTTTTTTTTTTTTCTGTATTTGACTAATATTTTTAATACTTTGTCTAACATATTTTCTCATTTGACTTGAAGTGGTAAATAAAAGTTGTACTTTTATCTAGCTATGAAGTGTGGTACCGAGCAGGCACACTGAAAAACATATATTGGTCTTAGAAATGGGTTGTTGGAGAAAGCTGTAAAGACCTGTATGGACACATAGAGAGGTAATGAAAGTGTAGATGTCTAATTTCCTACGTGATAACGTCACTGGTTATGACAGCAGGCACGTAACATGTCATGTTGCATGCATTGCCTAAGGATGAGTTGGGACAGTTTGTTGTATTCGTGTGTAATATTATACATTGGTTATCATGCACTAGCCACTCAGTGCTGTATGACCCAATGGCTGTTGCATACAGATACGAGTTCCCCAATTAGCATCGGTTATCACATCTCTGCACCATGAGTATGAGAAAGGCTTAGTCGGACACTGTGATGACTTTTTACACGTGGGTATGCTGCATTTCCCCTGTATTATATTAGTATCGTTAGGTTAACAATATGCCTACTTGGAGAAACACAATGAAAATGTGAAAAATTTATCACAAAGCCACTTACCATTAGCAGCTTGCCACATGTTGATCTGGTTGCTGCTCACAGAGAATGGTACTTCTATCCGATGAATGCTGACCGTCTTATGCACGCTATTTGCTATTTGATCTGGATTCTTATTTAATATTTAGTTTGCACGTAGGTTACTACTCATCTGGCTTGAAACAGGGCGATGCACTAACGCCGCTACTCTTCAATATGGCTGTAGAGAAAGTTGTAAGGAAGGTAAAGGAGGAATGTGCTATTGGGGGTACATCCAAACTGCTTGGTTATGCAGATGATATAGATATTATAGGGGGAAAAAACAAAAGAAATTGGAAATATTGACTCACTTAAAGGGAAAAGCTCAACAAATGGGGCTGGTTATCATCCAAGATAAGACAGAATATGTGGTAATTTCAAGAGAAGGAACGGCTAAAAACGCTGGCCACATACAAATAGATAATATGACCATTAAAAGAACGGAAACATACAAATACCTAGGTACAATCTTCAACTGCTCCAACATAATAAGGGAAGAAATACAAACTAGAATCAACTCTGGAAATAAGATATACTATGCTCCCTCGATGTGTCTCCACCTTGCCGTGGTGGGGGAGCTTGTGTGTCCCATTGACCCCATGTGCTATGTCGATGGATGAAAACTGCATATCGGACAGCTTATGGGATAGGGGTCAGACTAAGCGAGGCACAACCTGCTGCTCTGCAGGTAGACTGAGGATAGCAGTAAAAAGTTTAAATCAGGCGCACAAAGGCAGAAGTTCTTGGTCCGGAAACATACTCTAAGGCTCTCTGTCGAGGGTTGAGGCTTAACGCCTCTAAGCCATAAACCCTCGGATGTGAGAGCCAGACCGATACCCACCTACCCAAAAATGGAGGTGAGATTCTGAGCACGCTACATGCCCAGATCAGATACCTGTTCGAAGGCTCTCAGCTGGGGGATATGAGGGATCCCGGATGAGAGGGCCTGGCCGTTTCTCGCTCCCTTCTGCACGGAGGTAAGGTGCTGAGCCGGCAGCACATGTAGCCTACCTCGTGAGCTAGTACTAAAAGGTTGAAGAAGTGATCCAGTCGAATGAAATGGTTACTTCTCTTCTTCTTCTTCGTTCATCCGGAGTTTTTTTCCGGATGTGATTGCGTTGTGCCTGTTTACAGCAGAGCTGCGTTCTTGCGCCGTTAGGCCGACACATCCGACTTCTGCGGGCATTTGTTGACCGGGTTAACCTTCCCGGGGGTTTCTTAGGACGTTTGACTCTCACTGTTGTGGTGTTATCCCCCATCCCAGCTGGTCCATATAGAACAGCCAAAGATCCTGGTCAGCCCTCAAGGGAAGGCAGGGGCAGACCATGGGCATTCCCCGCCATCCAAGGAGGCTTCCATAATTGCAGAGCCGATACATAGCGCTCTGGTACTGGGCTCACCCAAGGAATCGTCACGTCCTGCACATGGCTGCTTAGCCTCACTTCCGTATATTGGGCCTTCCGTTCACCATAGGCTGTTCTTCCGGAAACCAGAAGTATGCAGTCTGCAGATGACATCCACACAGTGAGCTTTCGATTCGGACTTTCCATGTAATGGATTTGCTATCCAAGCAATATTCCATTTCGTGCCACTAGGACACTTTTCCACCTTTTATGAAGTCCACACAGTGGGCTTTAGATACGGACTTTCCACGTAATGGATTTGCTATCCAAGCAATATTCCATTTCATGCCACTAGGACACTTTTCCACCTTTTATGAAGCCCACACAATGGGCTTTTGATTCGGACTTTCCACGTAATGGATTTGCTATCCAAGCAATATTCCATTTCGTGCCACTAGGACACTTTTCCACCTTTTATGAAGCCCACACAGCGAGCTTTCGATTTGGACTTTCCACATAATGGATTTGCTATCCAAGCAATATTCCATTTCATGCCTCTGGGTCTTCATGCACCTTTAAATGTCAACCTGTATGTAGTTAAAGTAAGCTGCGGTCAACTTGAGCTTGTTGATATCTCCATAGAGCTTGTCCTCAAATGAAGCAGGTGTGGGCCAAAATATCTTTCTCTGTTCTGCATACGTTGGGCAATCCTGCAGCAAATGTTTTGCTGTCATTTTTCCAGTTCTACAATTACATTCATCGGTATCTCCTATCTTTAGTTTATTGAACAAGTGGTATTTCAGCCTGTTATGTCCTGTGCGGAGTCTGAAGATTGCTACTTGTTCTCTTCGGTCGAGTTTGTAATATGCATCATCCTTCTGATGGCCTGGATGCTCAGATTCCCATTTGGTTCTATAAGTGCTTTTTATCAACCTCTTTGCCTCATTATAGGTTATGTCTATGTCAGGCTGTGGTAGTCGTCCGCCCTCTTTTGCCAGTCTGTCAGCCTCTTCGTTTCCAGGTATACTGCAATGTGATGGGATCCACTGTATTACAACTTTTTTGGATTTCTGGCATAGACCATGGAGTGCTGCTCTTAGGTCAGTTAGTTCTGTGCTGTTATTGCTCTTGAGTATTGAGACAGCTGACTTTGCATCTGTGAAGATAGCTATTTGCTTCTCTTTATTTTCCTCCATCAGGAGCATTTCTGCTGCAGTTTTCAAAGCCTCTACCTCCGCTTTGAAGTTACTTGAAAATTTTCCAGTTGCCATTGAATGTGTTTTTTTCACTCCATTTTTTAAATTTAGGAGAATTCCTCCTCCTCCATTCTCTATTGAATTTTTGGCTGATCCATCTGTATATGCATGGGTCCAATTCCTGCTTGGGTAATGTTCTTTTATGTAGTTTAGGGTTATTTCTCTTCTTTCGGTTTCATGCTGAGTGTTCTTTTTCTCAATACCAGGAATGTTTTCTATCATCTCAGGCAGTTGCTGCTGTCTCCAAGCTGGGAACTTGTGTGCATTGTGTATGGGCTTGACTGTTGATATGTTAAGTATAGGATCTGCCCTAATCCTTCGTTTTGCAGTTTCTACAAAGTTGCTACGCTTCAGTCTTCCCTTTCCAAAACCATTAAATCTGTTGTACATAGGGTGGTCTGTCAATCTTCTAAATTTTTCTGCTTGTTGCTGGGCTCTGCTATCTCTTCTATCCTGCATTGGTTGTAAACAAGTGATCTTTTCTAGTTCATTAATAGGCGTTGTCTTCAGGCTTCCAGTTATGATTCGCATTCCTTGGTTTTGGACTCTACTTATTTTGTTAAAGTTTGACTTAGCTGCTGTTGCCCAAGCTGCAATGCCATATTCCAGTACTGGCCTCACCCGTCCAGTATATAACTTCTTGAGAACTTTCTCATCTGCTCCCCACGTTGTACCAGCAAGCTTTTTCATGATTGCCATTCTCTGCCTTGCTCTTGTTCGATTTTTCTCAACCTGTGTCTTCCATGTCAGGCGACGATCAAAGGTGACTCCTAGATAGTTTGGATTTTCTTCATGGCGCAATATTTTTCCATTCAATACCAGCTTAGGTTGCTGAGTTTTATTTGAGAGGGAGAACACTGTGCATGTTGTTTTCTCCTCACTTATCTTCACTAGCCATGATTTTGACCAGTCCTCTAGCGCTAATAAGGCTTGCTGTATTCTGCTGTTAGCTGTACTAATATATTCTTCAGATGTCCATATGGCTAGGTCATCTGCAAAGGAGGATGTGTGTACTCTGGCTGGAAAATTTTCTGTGATGTCATTTATATATGCTAGGAATAATGTTGGTGAAAGAACTCCTCCTTGGGGGACACCTTGCTCCAGCAGCATCATTTTGCTTGTTTGTCCTTGTACTTTTGTCCTGGCAGTTCTGTTCTCAAGGTAGTGGCTGATCCATTTATACATTTTTCCACAAACATGCATGTTTTGCAGTTTTACTTTCAGTCCTTCCTTCCATACTTTATCAAATGCTTTTTCTAAATCTATCCAGACTGCTAGTGTGTGCTTTTTCTCTTGGAAGGCATCCTCTATTTCCTGAGCTATATAGGTTATTTGATCTTCAGTGGATCTGTATTTTCTGAATCCTGCTTGGTGTGGTGTTAAGAGTTTGTTTTCTTCCAGATGCCATGTTAGCCTGCCATTGATAATGCGTTCCATTAATTTTCCTACACAGCTAAGTAGACTGATAGGTCGATAGCCATTTGGTTCTTCCAGGTCTTTTCCTTTCTTTGGGACTGGTATTAGTATAGCTTCCTTCCATGCCTGTGGGACTATTCCTCTCTTCCAGCTGTTATTTAGGACTGCTAGTAGTTTCTTCTTTGCCTTGGTGCCTAGTCCTATTAGCATTTCATTTGTGATTCCATCCTTTCCTGGTGATTTCTTCTTTTTTAGGGTATTCATTGCCTGTTCCATTTCTTCCATTGTTAGATTTGCCATCATATATTCTGCTGCTGTCTCTGTATTTCTATGATGTATCTGTTTGTCTTTGATTGCTTTCTTCTGTTCGGTTGTAATATCAATGTGGTTTGCATTTGCATAGTGTTCCATTAGTGCATTTGCAGCCTTTTTGCCTGTAAGCAAGGCATTTCCTTGTTTAATTGTTATTTGTTTGTTTCTAGGTCCTTCATTGTTCATGGCTTTCACTAGTTTCCATAGTTTGTTTCCATCCCTGTCAAAATTCAGGTTTTCTGTTTTTTCCCTCCAACAATCTCTTGTTGTTTGATTTACTGTTCTTTTATATTTTGCTGAGATGGCTTTGAGAGAGATGTTTGCTTCAATTGTTTGTTCTCTCTCTGCTGTCTTCCTGGCATCTTCAACTTTGTCCTCCAAACTTTGTAGTTCTTCAGTCCAGTATGGTTTGTAATTTTTCCTCGCTCCTCTTGGAATGGACTCAGTGGCTGCCTGTATTATCGCTCTGTTTAGACTTTCCACCATTTGCTTTATGTTGCCATATCGTGTATTTATGTTTTCACAATATTTGTCTGTTAGTATGGCAAATCTGTCCCAATCTGCTCGTTTGTAATTCCAGCGGGGCAAGGGCTTTTGCTCCTGTGGAACATACTCCATATTCATTTCAAGCTTGATTGGTCTGTGGTCACTACCTGCTAATTGGTCCAGCACATGGCGATCGATTTTGTGGAGGATGTCTCCTGTGCAGAAAGCTAAGTCTGGAGTAGAAGTGGTAAGCCATCTTCTGGAGTAGAAGCTCGGTGTGTCATCCGCTTTGTTGAGTAGATGGAGATTTGAGTCTATTTCCCAGTCCTCCAATTCATCTCCTCTTTTGTCAGTATCTGGGTATCCCCATCTTTCTGAACGGCTATTAAAGTCTCCGACAATAATGCAGTTTGTGTCAGTTATTTTCATGTTTGAGAGTGTAAGGTCCTTATCTGCTGGGCTATACAGATTGTAGATTCTTATTTTCACGTCCTTTATCATTATATCAACACCTATAATTTCCGTTTGGTTGTTAGAGATCACAGATACTTCGCTGCAAGGTATTGTATTTCGTGTAAGTATTAGAACTCCTCCTTTGTGTCCTTCGCGGTCGAAACGTGTGGCCTGATATCCTCTGACTGAGAATTTGTGATTGGCGTTGAGGTGTGTCTCTTGAATGCATGCCACATCTATTCTATCTTTATGAAGACGCTGTGTTAGGGAGTCTTTCTTCTTGTAAACTCCTTCGGCATTCCACTGTAGTATGTTGAGTGTCCGGGGTATTTGGTCAATAGCTCTTAACCTACTCCTCTGTGCCTTGACTCCACAGCACAGGGGAAGGTGACCACCAGTAGTCATGGGTGGACCCCCTCGAGGCAGGGGGCCCGGCACTATCACCGCCTGATGGGACTTCACGGGATTAGCACCATATCGATTAATTTTGATTTGTGACATCATGAATTAAGTTACGTTGCACTGCTTTGTCAAGCCTGTGGCTCAGTACATCCGATTTCGACAAGCATTTATTCGGGATGCTTTCCCTAGCCTTTGACTGTCCCCAGTCTACCTACAAGGCAGCAGGTTTCACGTTGCACTGCTTTGTCAAGCCTGTGGCTCAGTACATCCGATTTCGACAAGCATGTATTTGGGGTGCTTTCCCTAGCCTTTGACTGTCCCCAGTCTACCTACAAGGCAGCAGGTTTGTGTGTCTCTTCGTCTGGTCCCTCTCCCTTGACCTGTCCGACATGGGTGGCCCTACCAGTAGCTGTGCTACCGTCGGCATAGCTCTTGGGGTCATTGGGACGCACAAGCCCCTCTACCTCGTCACGGTGGACACACAGCAGAGGGGGAAATGGTTACGAAAACTGTCTGTATCTAACTCATAGAGAGTGTAGACAAAGGTGGGAAAACGTCTCAGTAACACGAAATGGAATGCACGGCTCGCAAATCCATTGCGTGGTCCGAAGTCCAAAGCGAAAGCTTACCTAGTGGATGTCACCCGCAGACTAAACGTTCCTGGTGTGTGCTAGAGCAACCAGTGGAAAGCGAGATGTCCAACACATGGAAGTAAGGAACTAAAGCAGCCATGAGCAGGACGAATCAACTCCTCGGGTGAGCTCAGTCTCAGAGCAATATATGCCGGCTCTGCAATTATGGAAGCCTCCTTGGATAGTGAGGGAATGCCCATGGTCTGCCCCTGCCTTCCCTTGAGGGTTAACCGTGATGTCTTTGATCGTTCTATCTTGACCAGCTGAAATGTGGGCGACATCACAACAATAAGTCTAACGTGCCTCGAAACCCGAGGAAGGCTAACCTCATTAAAAATGCCCGCCGAAGCCGGAAGTGCCGTCCTACGGGTGGAAAAGTAAAAATTGGCACTATGCATTTACGTCCGAGTGAAATGTCTCGTCCCAATGTCTCTCGTGCTAGGAACAGCTCTGACTACCTAGTTTCCGAATGCCGCTCTTGTTCGGAACAGCTCTGACTAGGTAGTTTTCCGAATGCCCGTCGTGCCTGGAACAGCTCTAACAGGCACAAAGACAAGTACATGTCCGAATCGAAAACTCGCTGAGTGGATACCGTCTGCAGACCTGTCTGGTTTGTGCGGGAACGGCCCGGGGCGAACAAAATGGCCAATATATTGAAGAGAGGAATTAAAGCAGCCATGAGCAGGACGTGACGTTTCCCTCGGTGAGCCCAGCACCAGGTCGCTATGTGTCGGCTCTGCAATTATGGAAGCCACCCTGGGTGGCGGAAAATGCCATGGACTGTCCCTGCCTTCCTTTGGGGGATAACCGTGAAGTTTTCGACTGTTCCAACTGGAGTGTGGACGGTACCACAAAAGTGAGAGTCTCCCAGGAATGCTAACCTGGTCAAAATTGCACGCTAAAAGCCGGATGTGTTGGCCTAAGGGTTTTGACTCAAGGGTGCCTAACGAAACACATCGCAATCACATCTGAAGAAAAAAAAAACACTCCGGATGAACGCAAAGAAGAAGAAGAAGAAGAACAAGATATACTATGAACTACAACATCTGCTAAAATTAAATGCGCTATCTCATAACACCAAGATAACAATATACAAAACACTGATTAGACCAGTTGTGCTGTATGGCTCTGAAACCTGGAGTACAAGTAAAGGGGATGAAGCCTTGTTACAAACCTTTGAGAACAAAGTCTTAAGACGCATCTTTGGGCCCATTAGGGATACACAAAGTGAAAAGTGGAAAAGAAGAAGCAACAAAGACATTTATGATCTATTTAAGTCCCCGCTAATCACTGGTATCATGAAGGCTAATAGACTGCAATGGCTGGGGCATATAGAAAGAATGGAAGATAATAGGGAAACAAAACTCGCTTACACTCAAGAAATAAATGACCGTAGACCTCGAGGTAGACCAAGAAGACGGTGGAGAGATAATATATACATACAGACCTACTAGCACTTGGAATCAGCGACTGGCAAGAGAAGGTCAACCAAAGAGACGAATGGAGACGGCTTGTATCTGCAGCAAAGAACCTCAGTGGCTCGGAATGCTTGTTTAAACTGGGACTGTTCAGAGGTGTCTCAGAATGTGGGTTATTTCATGAAACCTGATTAATATGTTGTTGTTTTTGTTTTTAAATCTTACCACTTATCGCTAACATTGAAATGTGTGAATATTTTTCAATGGGATTGAATGCGAAATTGTATATACACTTCAAAGCATCGCTATGAAGTTGTATACATATTTTTGTCAAGAAGCTGATCGCAGGAAACTGTTTTATACTATTACAAATTCCGAAAAAAGGACAGTGCATGCATTGGGTTTGAGTAAACAGTTATTTTGTCCATGGGTGCAAGAATCTGGAATTAAACCACCACGCAATAACCAAACGGTAGGTAGAAAGGTTATTGTAGACAGCTTTGACAAAGATGCCATAAGGCGAGCTATTATAAAAATGCTTTAAAAAGTTGCTTAAAAGTCGACAGGGTCGACTTCATTGCACTGGGTTCTATCCCATATGGCTCGGTTTCTTTCCGCAGCGCGGAAAGCATCGCACAAAGCACGAACTCCGCAGCTCTAGCGACGACCTACAGAAGTCTCCAAGAAATTTAACGCGTGAACCGAAGGATGCTGCCCAGAATCGAACCCACAACCTTTGGAGCCCGTGTCAAAAGGCTTGACCACTTCTCCACGGAGACTCCTAAAATTATAAAAATTTTGGATTTTATATCCAGCATTATAAAAATGCTGGATGCCAAAGAAAAAGTGACTGTAAAAAAACTTAGGGTTTGGTTGAGAAAGAACAATAACACAGAGCTATCCAAAAAAAACTTTGTGGAAAATTATAAGGACATTATCTTCACTTTTAGAAAGTACAAAGGCGGTAGAAATATTCTTTGCGGGCAACCGCATTTAGGAGCCATGAGAAGCAGATACCTACGTGAAATAAGGGAAATGCGCAAAGAAAATTATGGCATAGTGTGTTTGGATGAAATGTGGATCAATGCGCACCACACAAGTGATAAGGAATGGCAATCAGTGGATGGACAGTTAAAGCGATATGTGCCCAGTAGTATAGGGCAGCTTTTGGTCATGGTCCATGCTGGTAATATGCATAATGGCTTACAACAGAATGCTGGGCTCGTGTTCGTATCAAAGCATACAGACAATAGGGATTATCATAATAAGATGAATGGTAATGTATTTAGAGATTGGCTCGAGAATACTGTGCTTCCATCCCTAGATAGACCGTCGTGTCCAATTATGGACAATGCATGATATCAATGTTGTTGCCCAAGAAGACAAAATACCTACAGCATCGAGCACAAAAGGAGCAATAAAGATGTGGCTCCGAATGGAAAACATGCCATATCCAGAAACGTAGTTCTAGCTAGAATTGTTGTCTCTTGTAAAACAGACGCCAAAAAGCAAGAAATATCAAATCGATAAGTTGATAGAAGAGCATCGTCAGGGGTGCTTGAGACTTCCGCCGTACCATTCTTATTTTAACCCTATAGAACTTGTGAGGGCTAAAATTAAATGACAGGTGGCAGCTCACAATACTATATTCAAATTGTCTGACGTCAAGATACTAATCCAGTCCGCGCTATTAAATATTGATAAAAGTTACTGGAAAAATGTGAGGACCATGTGTTGAAAGAGGAAGAGGAGTATTGGAGAAAGGATGGATTTAATTTTATGCAACCGAGAGCAGTCATCAACCTAATGGAATCGTCCGACTCAGATTAAGGTCTTAGCAGATCGCAGACCAACTGGGATATTTTGCTACAAACATTCAGAAGAATTGCAGGCCCTAAACATTACAGCATCGGCATAAACAATACAACTTGTTAATGGCAACAGTTACTATTCCACAGTGATGAATTTTCAATTCCGTGAGCCCTCAACGGTGACAAACAACTGACATTGAAAAAACAAAAAAAGCTCTAGACGCATCGAATACCAACCGAAGAGTAATATTGCGGTGGGAACTGACATATTGTGGCATAACAAGAAACGTGAGAAGAAACACGTTGTCAAATGAGGGGACAACACACGAACATACGAATCATTCTATAAACTTCAATGAAAAGAGGACCAACATCTTGACCGTTAAGAAGGAAGCCCACTACAGAGACATTCACAGCTATATTCATCGTGCAAAACATGTAATCATGTTCCGTCCCAGCAGAGCAGACAATACACCCACTCCCAAATGAATCTTGTTACGCCTTGTGTTTGTCATCCGAACTGGTGGGGACATTGGCATTACTGTAAAACACGTTTGTTAGCGAGAAATCACTAGTTTTTCATCAAAACATCAAAGAAATGTCGCCGCTTTTCATGAGTTAAGTTGCTTTTGGACCTATCAAAGACATATTCCTTGGGAGGAGGTAAATATAAGACGGCAGGAAACATTTCATAATGATGCAACAGACAGTTTTCAAAATAATTGATCGTGAATGACGGCATTCATTTCTGGACATACTATAGTACACAACTTTGCTTAACTCCACTCTTGATTTCAAACTCTTCTGAAGTTGCACCATTAAACTTGATTACACCCTTCATGCCTGCGTGGAACGATTCCACAATGGACAGAAGAGTTGGTGGGCAGCCAATCTTCTTTAGTGCCTTGAACAGACCCTCACGACTGACCAAATCAAATGCCTTTGTGAGGTCGATGAAGGCAATAAACAGTGGTTGATTCTGTTCACGGCATTTTTCTTGCATTTGTCGAAATGAGAATATCATACCAATGGTAGACAGGTTCTGTCGAAAGCTACACTGTGATTCGGGGTAGACTTGATCTCCTAGGACTTGAAGTCTGCGCAGAACAATTCTGGCAAATACTTTTCCAACAATACACAGAAGTGAGATACCCCTATAGTTGTTGCAGTCGCTCCGATCGCCCTTGTTCTTATAGTGTTATGATGCTTGAATCTTTGAAATCCTGCGGGACTTGTCCTTCTCGCCAGCATAGCTCTATTATCTGGTGGATCTGTAGAGTGAGTGTGTCTTGCCCACTCCTGATAACCACTATTTGAATCCCATCCTTACCTGGAGCCTTGCCAGATGCAAGTTCATTTATAGCACACTTATTTTATGGTGGTAAGTGTGTCCAGGTGGTCAAGAGTTGGTAGAGACTCTATGGCGTTGAGGGCATCATCCGCTAGTTTGGTCTCACTTGAGTAAAGCTCCAAATAGTGCACTACCCATCTGTCCATCTGCTGTTTCAGTTATCAGTTATCAGTTGGGGTATCTTCGTTGCACTCCGGACATGTCCATAGGTGCTCAGATCCTCCCCCCCCCCCCCAGCATATGCATCAGCGTCCGGTGGCTAATAGTGCCAGTTCTGTGTTGGTTGACGAGGCGCTTTGTTTTCCCGATGTACCTCTCGCGTCTGGCTGTGCCGATTCCTACTCCCAGGTCTTTCATCCTGGACAGCGATGTGGAATCATTGACGTCAAAGTCCTCTGTTCTCGCCATATCTTTAAGGACGTTAATAACATCGGCACGATCCATGGGCTGGCCATCTACAGGGGGTGCAGAGCCAGCCAGTTTGTCAGCTCGTTCATTTCCCTCGACTCCCGCATGTCCCGGGACGAAGATGAAGGTGACTTTACGGACAACAGACTTCCGCAGCGATTCAGTCCACTGTCTACGTACCGATCCAGCTTCGACCTTCTGAATCATGCTCATTGAATCACTTAGTACACACACGTTGGTATAATGCTGTGACTCCAGCCATATGAAAGCCTGTGTAACTGCCATCACCTCCATCGTCATGCTGCTCGTAGTCATAGAGTGGGCACCACTGGATTCTTGAACGGTTCGGCCCGCTGAACGGGCTGTAAATGCCCACGCACTTCTCTGCTGCTTTACCACATCTGCTGTTTCTTATCAGTTATGATTTCTCCAGTCAAGGTTTTCAATGGTGCACTTCTTTTGATCATTGGACCACAGACTTTCTTTATTCCTTCATACATGCTTCTGATGTTTCCCTTATCACTTGCGATTTGAATGGACTCGCATAAATTGATCCGATAATCATTTGCACACTGCCTGGCAGTCTTTTGCACATCCTTCCTAGCTTGCTTTAGCTCACTCAGAGTGTTACGCGTTGGTCTTTCCTTGTTTCTTATAAGAGAGCTGTCTTCTTCTTATCGATCAAGGGCTGCAGAGTCTGGCTGTTTGCCGCAAACCAGTCCTGACTCTTATGATCCACGGTGCCGTAAACCCTTACTGCAGTTTTATAAAGAGTTTCCTTAAGTTGACCCCACTTTTCACTTACTGTACAATTTTCTGGTGTATCAGTGAAAGCGTCTTCAAGTTGCTGTTGAAACTGAAAGCACTTTTCAGGATCGTGAGTGTTAATAATATTAATCTTGGGGCTAGATTTGTGTTTAGCTGTGTAGATTCTCTTTGGTCTCAGTCTAACCCTCGCAACAACCAAAGAATGATCCGTATCACAGTCAGCACTGTGGTAACTTCGAGGCAATGATATATGGTTCAGATGTTGTCTCCATGTGATGATGAAGTCCAGCTGGTGCCAATGGCCGGATCTTGGATGTTTTCATGTGACCTTATGCAGCTCTTTTGTTTTAAAAATAAATGAGTTTGTAATACATAGGTCATTTCTGGTGCAATGCTCCAGTAGCCTGTGCCCATTTTCATTCATTCTACCGACGTTGTATTTTCTAAGGCACACTGGCCATGAACTCGAGTCCTTGCCCACACGAGCATTGAAATCAATCAATCAATCAATCAATCAATCAATCAATCATTCATCTGCCATGTCGGAAAGCGTAGGCGGTCATGACTCGCCATTTCACTCGATCACCAGAGTCGTGAATCAGCTCAGTGTTCCTGTCTCGTCCATTGAAATCACCGAGCATATAAATGACGTCAGATTTTGGAACTGCCTTGATCACGGAGTCTAAGTCCTCATAGAACGAATCCCTCACATCATCAGAGGAAGCGAGTGTCGGTGCATATGCAGTAATAATGGTGGCAAAACCACAAGAGGTTGCCAAGCGCAGGGATAACAGTCTTTCATTATCCCCTGCAGTAACTTCAATCATTCCCAGTAGCGAATTCTTCACTGCAAAGCCCACACCGTGTTGCCTTTTTTCTAATAGCCCTCTACCCTTCCAAAGAAAAAAAAAGGTGTGATTATTTTCCTTGAGTGACCCTTCCTCAGCGAGGCGAGTCTCCTGCAGGCCAGCAATATCAATGTTAAGACGATTGAGTTTGACATCAATCACAGCCGTTTTTCTCACATCGTCAATATTGGCCAAGTCAGTGGAAAATCCTGGACACATGGTTCTCACGTTCCAGGTTGCAAGCCGTAGCTTGAGGTTTCTATTTTTCTTTTTATTAGTACCTGGTGCATTGGTTTTACAGCCTGTGATTCAGATTTTGTCCTAGCCCCAAGCATCCATTGAAGCAGACAGGCTGTGGCGGATCAGCACCCAATAGGCCGGGGGCTGCCCAGCTTGGGGCGGGCGGTAGCTGATCAGTGACACCTGTAGGTGTCTCCCACCATCATAGGCAACGCGTGGCGCCCCTTGTCTACGCCAATTGACAGGGACTTATAACCGGCAACAGTTGCCTCTCGCTTTGATTCCGAGACTGGTTAAGACCAGGGATGGAGTTATTGCCTCTCCATAGCACAAAGCCTGGGCTAAAATATAGAGATCATGCGTTACCCATGCAGCATGATCCCTCTCTCGGCCTGCCTAGTTCACTCCAGAGGAAAGGTAACACCCATCCATCTGGAACAAAACAAACTGCAGAAGCTGCCGGATCAGCAATGCAATGCTCTAACTGTCCGCCTGTCGGAGCTTCGATCCAAGACCATCTCAAGGCTTAGGGCCTGGTCTGCCCTGCCATGACATTTTGTCTTTAGGTTGCATTTCCTCGTACCAGGGTAAGGCTTGTACTCTCCCAAAAGGTTGAGAACCACTGTTATAGCTTGTGGACAGTAGCGATATTCCTCTATAATTTTCACATTGGAACTTGTCTCCTTTCTTTTAGATAGGTTAGTTAGTTAGTTAGTCGAAAGATCATCCTCATTGCACATTGAACCATTCAGTCCATAAGTGCTCGGATCCCCTCTTTAGCAAATCCCGCAGCGTGTAGCGGCTAACGACACCAGTTCTGTGTTGGTTTATCAATCTTCTTTGGCTTCCTGCGAAGTGTTCTTGTTTGGCCACCCCTCTTTTAATTTGCTGTTCTCGCAGTCTGGCCATGCTTGTAGATTCACAGTCATCACTTGGTTCACGCAAAAATCTTACTTTTCGTAGAGCATTCAGAATGTCAGCCTGGTCCATGGCGCGTCCGCCCTCCACCGTACCCTCACCTGCGAGCTTGTCAGCCCGCTCATTTCCTTGTACTCCCGCATGCCCTGGCACGAAGATGAAACTAATCTTTGCCAGCCGAGATCGCTCCAGAGACAGCAAGCATTCTCTTCGGATCCACCCCACATCTATCCTCTTGATCATGTTAATTGAGTCGCTAAGGAAACATGCCCCAGTGAATGTCTGTGTCTCGAGCCATGTTATTGCTTTACTTACTGCCATAACTTCCATAGTCAGGCTACTTGTGGTTTCAGTGAAAGCACCAGAGTCCTCCTTCACAATTCTCCCTCCGACCCGAGCCGTAAAGGCCCATGAGCTTCTCACGTGTCGGACGACCGACCCATCTGTGTAGATGACAGCATCACGGCACTCTTCCGACAGACGGGTCTAAATAGTTCTGCAGTGAATAATTTTATATAAGTAACCCTAACCCTAACCCTAATCACTTATTCACTGCAGAACTATTTAGACCCGTCTGTCGGAAGAGTGCCCAGCATCACTGCCATCACCGTCTAGCGAATTCTCGAAAATCAACGCTTGTACTTCAGCCTCCACAGCAGCCGGATTTTCTTGTCTGCATTTTCTATCTAGTTGGATGCAAACTGAAAAGGATGTGCAGAAGTCTGTTGGCACTTGTACCCACTCCTCGCCAGGTTCTAAGTCCTCAAGTGAACACACCTGTTGAAGAATGTCTTCGGCTTGACCCATCCACGACCGTCCTCTTTTTAACCTGCTGCCCTTCACCTTCATTATTTCACTTTGCAGTGGATGCTGTGTGTTTGCGCTAACTCTGAGGTAGGCGCGTGCCCTGCAAACTTGTATTCTCTCTTCAATGGTTGGAAAATCAAGAAGGTAGCGCATCGCCCTGCATGCTGTATCTCTTGTACATCCAAGAATAATGCGCATAGCTTCATTCTGTATTATTTAGATAGGTATCAATAATGACTCTTTCCAGTCATGGGGTAATTCTTCTGTCCTCCAGATTTTTATTATTAGTTCGTATAGCTTTATAGGCCGGCTTGGTGGCTTAGAGGTTATATTACTTTTCTCCGTAATCTCGTATACTCTCGTCGGTAACGTGATGACGGTGAGAATCAGCAGTGGTTCGAATCACATCGGTAACTTACGGGGTATGTGAGCCGGCCGCTCAGAAAGCAATGGCAAACTACTGAGCGTAATCTTGCCAAGAAATCAAAATAGACCTACAGCTGAAAGATGCTGGTGTTGACAGCGAGGTCCTGTAAAGGATATTTTTTTTTTTTTTTCCCGCGTTTCCATCCTGTTTCAGGATATTGCGGTCAACACCAGCATCTTTCAGCTGTATGTTGATTCCTAGGCTAGATTACGCTCATCAGCACGCCACGACTTTCTGAGCGACCGGCTCCATACTCTCATAAGTCACTTTTGCGATTCGAACCACTGCTAATTCTCCCTGTAAAGGATATGCTCAACAAAAAAAGCTTTATAGCCTTTCCTTTATAAATTCAGCAGCAACTCCATCAGCGCGTTGCCTTTATTGTTTTTAAGTCGTGTTATATCATATAGGATTTCTTCAAAAACAGGTTCTTCAATTTGTGGTTCACACATTAGAACCTCTTCACAGTTTAGTAATTCAACAAAGTATTCTTTCCATGTGTTACACATTTCCTCATTGATATCATATTCCCATTTTTGTCTTACCATATGTGTTGTGTTGGTGCCCTCATTTCATTCGACTTCCGCTTTAGTGAAAATATATGTATACTAGTATAACTATATGGCAGGCTGCCGAACTGTTTGACGTATGTGTGATGGACTGTAGCATTCATCCAGTTTGTTCATGGTAAATATGGATATTTTACACTTTTCTGTAGGTTGTTTATGGTAATTATCATCACCATGTGCCTTATCAGGCGTAACGGAACGGTTCCAGCATCTGATATGATCTCCAGCATTTGTTTTAATCATTAATGCTGATGCATCTAATTCTAATCTATCTGCTGTGTGGTGTATAGTCACTGTTGTCTGTACTGTGTGGCAATTCTGGTCATGATTTTCAAATTGGTTATTTACTAATGATATCACCACAGATAGATAGGCCTTAAAAAACCAAATCTAACGGTACCTCAGTGATACCTGTATCTCAATTCTAAGTGGAGTGTGACCTTTGACATAAATTTATTAATTTACTCAAGATTTCACCCTCACTGAGTTGATTTTGGTGCGGCCTATCAAAGTGAGAACAAATTATCCAAATTTAGCATTTTTTGACTATATCTGTTATGTTTTTAAATGAACATCTTAGCAGCCATTACATCACTGCGATCGGAGTTTCGAGGCCTACCTGCTCATGCCATCTATTTTTGTATATGATGTGTGGTGATCTAATTAGCAATTAAAAATGACTGCTAATTAATTACTAATTCATTAATTAGTCTGCATCTTCTTAATTTTAGCTTTAAAAAATTGTAAGATGTATATGTTATTATCTCCCCCTATGGTGTTTCCACCTTGTCGTGGTGGGGGATCTTGAGTTTCTCAATGACCCTGAGAGCTATGCCGGCGGTAGCGTAGCTACCAGCAGGGCCTCCCAAGTCGGACAGGTCAAAGGGTAGAGAACAGACAAAGAGAACCCCTGGTCCTCCAGGTTGGGGGTTGAAACGTGGGTTAAAATCCCCACCCTTTTTAAAAAACCTTTTTTGTTACGAAACAGCACTGAGCCTCGATATCGGACTGACTTATCTGGACAAGCCTTGGAAATTAAGGACTTTTGAATTTTTAACATGGAAGTCGGACACATATCTAGCTGAAACGGCCGAAGAACTAACCCGGGGGGTGGTTGAATTCAAATGGGTATAAAAGCATTCAAGAAATAATGTGGCCAGGAGAGGGTACTTTAGAGCAAAAAGGAATGATTAAATATTGGAGGAAACACTCAAAAAAACATGAATTAGAACAGGATTTTCTCAAAAAAAGTTATGGGGGAATTCAACTTTTTTAAACTGTTTGATAGTTATAATTAAAATAAAAAGGGAAATGGAAAAAAATATGATGATTATGTACACCCTACTGAAGAAAAGAAGATGTTTAAAGAAGACTTTTTTTAATGATCTGGAAATGTCATAGAGAACCCCCCAAAAGGACATCCTGTTGTGCTGGGAGCTTCAATGCAAAAATGGGAGAGAGCAAACTAATAAAAAGTGGCCGGTTGGAAAGCCTACATACAATTCAAATGATAATGGATGGAGAGTCCAACCCGGGAGAAGCCAAAGAACAGCAGATTAGCAGTACCAGACTACAAAAAAAGGATATACACAAACAAAATTGGAAATCATGTGACAAGAGAAACCCATAATCAAAAAGTAATATTTTAATTAACAACAGAAATGCCAAACATACAGCAGCTAGAGTTATGAGGGGCTGAGTGCCACAGTGACCACTTCCTTTTGGAGCAAAAATTTTAAAAAAAAATAAGAGAGCTTTTATCTAAATTTCAAAGATTACACCCCAAAATATAACAGAGAAAACTACAGAAATTACAGTCAAAAAAAAAAAAAAAGAAATTTT